>OZ008368.1:234084225-234684225 GCA_963931995.1 Phaonia tiefii | reverse complement strand
CATTGTATGTGTCGCTGTGTGTATGCAGTAGAACATACTCAAAGCCATGGACGGTCGCCGTCATGTCTGCGTGTGCCATGCTGACGAATCAGTTTCACTGGCGTGAGAACTGTTCTTTGCCTTGCGTACAGAGCAATGTGTATCGTTTAGAGTATTAAACGGCGCTTGTTATGTGGAGTGTGTTTCGCTGTTCGACTTTTAGTTATTTGGACACTTTGGGAAGTGCCAATGAAATGTAAGCTAATACCTCTTTTGGTATTTCTTTAATATGTATTTCCGTTGGTTATGTTGGCTTTAGTTTGTACTCTATAGCCGTTGGTTGCGTTGACTGTGTATGTATGCTACACCTCCATTTTTCAGAAGAATGACCATATAACGTGAGTTTTATGGACATTCTTTTACAATGTTATTAATTTCATGTTCATCAAATGTATTATATAGTACTTATTATTTAGATATTTCTTATGTAATTAGAAGGACTTATTATTGTATAAGTTCATTATCATTCGTTCCTTATTATTAGTATTATTAACCATGGTTTTTATTGTTATTATTATTTTATTGCTCATAAATTTTAATTCTATTCTTATGAACTATTTGTTCTTTGTTAGTTTTGGGATATATTATGTTTACATTTTCCCTTAATAGTAGATTTTTAATTTTAAAGGGACCGATATATTTTCTATCTAGTTTATGTCCTGATTCATTTCTTAACAATACTAAATCTCCTATATTGAAATTATAATCTACAATGTTCTTATCATAATATTCTTTTTTGTTTTTCCTTATGCTTATTTAATAGTATCTGAGATCTCCTAAGCGCTATTTCTAATCTATATTTGGCCTCGTTGGCGTAATTGTCTACATTATAGAGTGGAGTTATTTGATCCACTTCATTCATTTGTACCATTTTATGTGGTATTCTCGAAAATACTAATTCATACGGACAGTAATTATGTACTGTTGATGGTGTTGTATTGAAACAATACGTGAAGTACTTAAGCCATTCATCCCAGTCATCTTTATTCACTGATATGTAGGATCGTACGTATGCATTGAAAGTTCTATGGCTTCTTTCAATTGTACCTAGCGTCTGGTGATGGTGTGCCGTTGAAGTTAGTTTCTCGATTTTCAATAGTGCGCATAATTCATTTAATATGGCGTTTTTGTATTCAGTTCCCATGTCCGTAATGAACGTCTTCATTGGACCATATATAAGAATGAAATTTTCAAAAATTGCCTTAGCGATTGTTTGCGCGCTTTTGTCCCGTATGGGTATTGTGACTAAATACTTAGTCAGGTCACATATCATTGTTATGGCGTATTCATTTCCGTAAATTGATTTAGGAAATGGACCAATGGTATCGACAAATACCGTATCAAAAGCTCCCGCCGGCGTAGGAGTTATTACTAATGGACCTTTCGAATGTTTGTTGGTTTTGGTTGTCTGACACGTGTGGCACATTTTGACATATCTAGTTATGTCTTTTATCATGTTTCGCCAAAAATAATACCGTTTTACTTTCTGTATTGTCCTGAAAGTTCCACAGTGACCACCTTCAATGGGGTCATCATGATATTTTATCATTATGTTCTGAATAGCTATAGCATCTTTGCAATCAATGTGGGTCACCTTATTTAGTAGCGCTACTTTAATATGAATTAATTTCCTGTTGCCCATATCTTTGAATTCATTAATCGAGATAAATTCGAAAATTTTCTCACTAGGTGCCACTTGTAATTTGTCAATGCTGTGTTTACAGGCTACTTCTTCGAGCCTCGGGAAGAACTGTCCTAAGTCAAGTTTCCCATTATTAAACAAGTCATTGATTTGTATATATGCAATTATAGATTTTCCACGTTTGATGTAACATCTTGCGGGAAAAATCTTTAATTTATAATATTTCCTGACGTCAGTGTTATTTAAAGGAACATATATACTGGGCTTTTTAATTTTATTTGATTTATGCTGCTCATTCAAAGTATTACTTTTATCCGTATTCATATTATTTCGTGTCATGGACCTTGTCGTTATTGTCAATATTTGTGTTGCTGTTATATTCATGTCCTTGAGATCATGTATTGTTATTCGCGATAGCGCGTCTGCAACGTAATTATCTTTTCCCCTAAGATATTCTACTGTAAAGTCATATTCCTCTAGGTCAAGCCTCATTCTCGTTAGTTTTGAACTTGGGTTCCTCATTGAAAATAGATATGATAGTGGTCTGTGATCCGTACGGACGAGGAATTGTCTTCCGTATATGTATGGTCTAAAGTGTGTTATAGCCCAATGGATTGCTGTTAATTCTTGTTCGATGGTTGATTTATTGCTTTCACCTTTAGTAAAGGTTTTGGAAGCATAGGCGACTGGTAAATGTTTTCCTTCATGTTCCTGAGTCAAAACTGCGCCGCAAGCGTGTTTGCTTGCGTCCGTAATTATGCAAAACTGCTTTTCGAAATCCGGGTATTGCAGTAATGTTGGACTCATTAATGCCTTTTTTAAGTGATTAAATGCTATGTCGCAATCTTTAGTCCATTCGAACTGAACACCTTTTTTAGACAGTCTTGTAAGATGCCGAGAATATTCTGAGAAGTTTTTAATAAATCTTCGATAGTAATTGCAGAAGGCTACGAATCTTCTCGCGCCATCTGCATCAGTGGGTTTTGGGTAATTTTCAATTACTGAGTATTTACTATCATCGGGTAGTATTCCCTTATCTGTACATTTGTGTCCTAGGTATGTTACTTCTGTCATAAAAAATTAACATTTTTCTGGGTGTAACTTGAGATTGGTTTTTCGACATAGTTCAAAAACATTTGTAAGATTTGAAAGCATGTGTTTTTCGGAACATCCTAATACGACCAGGTCGTCCATGTATAGGAAAGCTTGTTCTGGTTTCAAACCACTGAAAGCCAATGTCATCATTCTTTGGAATGAATTTGGTGCTATTTTTAGTCCATAAGGAAGTCTAGTGAATCTGTATGACCCATTATCAGTCGAAAATGATGTAAGGTCTCTAGATTTCTCTTCCAACTGGATTTGATGGAATCCAGACATTAAATCTAAACATGAGAAATATTTAGCCCTACCAAGTTGGTCTAGAATATCGTCTATTCGTGGTAAAGGGAATTTGTCCGCTACTAGCTTTTTGTTAATCTGTCTATAATCTATTACAAGTCTCCATCTCTTTTCCGTAGAACCAGGGAGAGACTTTTTGGGAACCAACAAGATTGGACTGTTATATTCGGAATGCGATGGTTCGACTATTCCATCGTCTATTAGTTTCTTTACGTGTTTGTGAATTTCCTCCTTATGTGTATGTGGTACACGGTAGTTCTTAATATATACCGGTTGTTTGTCCTTAACCCTTAACTTTTGTTTATAGAAATTATTTGTGGTTATTGTTTCTGTTTCTAAACCAAAGACATCACTGAATTCGGAACAAAGATCTTTTAAAACATTTTCGAACTGTTTTGGAAAATTTTTCTCTAGTATTTGCAAAATTTGTGTCTTTCTTTGTTTTTCATTTGAATTGTTTGTAATAATTTCATAATCATTAATGTCTTCAGTTGTGATTTGTGATTCTTTTATTGTAACTATTGTATCGTTTGTATTTAAAATGCGAATATATGCATTGTTTGCCTTTACCAAGGTGCTAGCTATAAAAATACCTGGTTGAATTTCTTGGTGAGGTACCAATATGTATTGATTTGTGACCACTAGCCTAATATGGCGTATCACCTCAGATCTTGCTGGTAGTGTTAAGCTTTCATTGCATGTATTCGTAATTTGTATTTCTATCTGTTGTGTGAAATTTGGTGGTCGTAGGATAAGGTAATCAAAATCATCATTAAAGTCTAAAATACAATTGTATTTTCTTATAAAATCCATACCGATGATTCCGTCGCATGGTATTGGGAAATCATCGTTCACAACGTGAAAAGTATGGGGAATTAAAAAGTTTTTGTATCTTAGATCAAAATTTGTCGTTCCTATTGATTTTATTTTACCATGTCCTATACCACTTAATGTTGATATTCTATTCGTGTTTATTTCATCTTGTGTAAAGTGAGCAAGTTTTATTAATGAAATATCTGCTCCTGTGTCTACTAATAATGTTATTTTTTCGTTATGGTGTTCTATTTTGACGTTAACAAAAATACTCATATTAAGGCTAAGGTTATACACTTTTCTGTTCTCTGGTTTGATCTTAGGGGAATTTTCTAGTTTTCCGAGTTGTCTTGGGCTGTGTTAGTTACTCTAACGTTACAATTTCGACCATTGTGGTTTTGTCCGTTATTATTATCATTGTGGTTGTTTCCACGTCTGTTTCCACGGTAGTTAGAATTGTCATGTCTGTATCTATTGTTGTTATTGCGATTGTTGCCATTGCCATTTCTTCCTCTATATCCATCTCTACCATGTGGTCTTCCTCTTTTCCCACGGTAGTTTCTGTTTGACCTGTTTCCGAAGTATAGGATAGTATTTTGTTGTCCAGTAGCGTCTGTGCAGCTACTAACAAATTTTCCTATAGCTTCGTTCATATTGTCAAACTGACCTGCTTCCATGATGAGTTTAACTCTTTCAATGGTGCAATTTTTGGTCATTGCCTTCACCGCGACTTGGGTGGTATATTTTTGTGCCAATGTGCGTGACAAACCATCGGAGATGTATGCACCTTCCAATGATTTTGTCAATTTGTCCAGCTCATCACAATAAGAATTGGCAGACTTATTGTTCTGTCGGATGTTCAGTATTTTGGCTGATAGGACCTCAACTGATTCACCTTTCACAGAACTTGACAGTTTCGAAATTACGTCTTGTATGGTGGATTCACTTTCAAGTAGGTTTCTGGCGTTACCTGTTAATTTTGTCTTAATCAGGTTTATGGCTACCGCTTCGTGGGTGCCTTTTAGTGCATCCACTAAGGAAAGCGCATCTAAAAATGATCTTAAATTCTCAGGTTTCCCATCGAAATCAGGGATTAACCTTGTGGCCGTATTTAAAAATTCTATAACTGTTTGTGCCATATTGACTTCCGTTCCAATTGACTCAATGGTTTTTGTCCTAATTGTGGCTTCACTTTCAATATTAGTATTTAAAAATTTAGTATTTAGTATTTAAAAATTTGGGACATTATATATAAGTCTACAGTAGGTAACTATTTTATCCCGATCCATAAGTTACTCTGTGGTGCTTAGATTTTATCTAAGTTATCTCCACGACTTGAGTATCTCTTCTTTAGAGATCTCTTATGCAATAAATATAACTTTAGTATTAAGTTGACTGCACTTAATACTGTAGAGATGTGTAGGAGGATCCATAATGAATCTATTTGTGAAGTGTGATCTACCACTTCTACATTATTAATGACATTCGCAGTCGGATTACTTATTTTCGAGTTTCTATGACCCATAATTATCCTTATCCACTCAGGTTTTGCTTTACATAAAAATTATTTTATTAATTATACCTACAATTTTGCTTATTATATTTTCTTTTAAAATAATTTTTCTTATTTTGTCTCGAGCGAGTACATAAAAATTAAAAAATTTTACATAAAAATTATCCTACCAATTATACATACAATTTTGTTTATTATATTTTCCTTTAAAATAATTTTTCTTCTTTTGTCTCGAGCGAGTACTCGCTTATAGACCCTATGTATGCGCTTGGAATCGCATACGAAAATACAAGGAAATTTTTCTATAATAATTTTTCTATATACTATATTCCCGTCTCAATTGGTCATCGCCGAATGGGGATCTTCCTTCTCTAGCTGTCATTGCACCTTCTTGACCTCCTTGATTGTTAGAGGTTGTGGGCCTTCCTTCATTCTTCGGTTGTTTCGGCTGTGGCCCCTCTCGTATGGCTGGGCCAACTGTCTTTTGGCCAGACAGTATCTTCATTCTCGCCGCTGACGGATTTTTGGCTATCACGTCAGAGAAAATGTTTCTTTAATCCTGGTGCATTTATAAATTTTGGTGCACTTCAGGATTAAACAGCGGCTAAAACGCTATGTTATTTGGACAAAATGATCCAACTCCAGCTCCTTTTTATTTTTGGAGTTCCTGGAGATCCCTGAGCTTTTGGAGCTGTGGGATTGTTTCTGAGCCTTTTTAGCTCCCGATTTTTCCTCCGTGCTTTTTTTATATTTGAAGCACTGGCAGGATCGCCATGTAATAATTACTCAATGGAATTCTTTTTGGTTGAGCTATCTTGAGCGTCAAAACCTTTCTGTGTCTTTATTTATTAATTTGGTTCTTTTTATATTAATTCTAAATACAATAGTATCTTACATTAATATTCTTATTCCTATATAATTTATATGGAGTCGTCGCGGCAGACCAACGAATATCATATGCGTATCCCTCAGCAGAGGGAACGCTCGCTGCTCATGGCTTATCATGCCGTATACATTGTTGTATGTATGCGACGTTCTTGGAGCTATGAACGGTCGCTGTCAGCAGAGACGATCACCGTTCTGTGGCTATGCAACATTGTATGTGTCGCTGTGTGTATGCAGTAGAACATACTCAAAGCCATGGACGGTCGCCGTCATGTCTGCGTGTGCCATGCTGACGAATCAGTTTCACTGGCGTGAGAACTGTTCTTTGCCTTGCGTACAGAGCAATGTGTATCGTTTAGAGCAGTGGTTCCCAACAGGTGGTCCGCGGACCCCTGGGGGTCCGCAAGCCATACCAGAGGGGTCCGCAAGATATCATTAGTTTAGACATTACAAAAAAAGCGAACCAAAAATGGATCGTTAGTTGAAAAGAGGATCGTTGAAACGAAATAGGTCTATAGAAGAAGAGGAAGAGAATGCCTCTGATCTTAAAGTTAATAATTCAGTGACTCTCGAATGGAACTTGTCTGTGTCTCAACTCGTCGGCGTCTCTCGAACATAGCTCGTCCAAGATCAGTGTTAAGCCTACTGCAAAAATTTGAAAATATAACTCTAATTACACAGTGTGTAATTTTTTAAGTCATGGAAATATAACCATATACGGACACCACTACGCGACAAAAGACCAAAAAAAAAAAGACCCGTGTCTCCCAGTTTTGCCCATAATCATGCACTTTTTTTTTATGGGCCCCCAAAGATTTGGGGCCACGATGTCATTTTTGCAAAAAAGTGATCATTTTGTCAGGCCCATATCTTGCAAACCGTTCGGAATTTTGATTTACTATCTGAAGGAAAGTTGTAGTTCTTGTCGTAATTGAAACATATAAAGCCAAAATTGTGAACATATAAAATCAAAAACTTCATCTTCAAGGCCAAAATCGCTAAAAACTTTAAAAAATTCGATTTTTTTACCTTTTCCCCTGTTCAGGTCTTTAGGTAGCAAACCGTTCAAAATTCAAGGAAACAATGAACTACAAAAATGTACCCAAGATCTCAATAAACATCTTTCTAGAGCATCTACAACATTTCTAGCTTTAGGTTAAGGAATTAGTAGGGGGTCCTTGTCATTATAGCGAATTTATGAGGGGGTCCTTGGACAACTATTGTTAGGAATCCCTGGTTTAGAGTATTAAACGGCGCTTGTTATGTGGAGTGTGTTTCGCTGTTCGACTTTTAGTTATTTGGACACTTTGGGAAGTGCCAATGAAATGTAAGCTAATACCTCTTTTGGTATTTCTTTAATATGTATTTCCGTTGGTTATGTTGGCTTTAGTTTGTACTCTATAGCCGTTGGTTGCGTTGACTGTGTATGTATGCTACACTCTCTCTTTACTTATATTTCGTTATATCTTCTTTTATTTTAATTATTTCTTTATTACAATTTATTTGTTTTCTTTTTAATTTTATTATTTTTTAATTCTGTAATAAGTATAATATTTATTAATTACTATTTTGTTTTATTAAAATTATTTTTTTTTGAAAAATTGTAGTTTTTAAGTCCATTTGTGAAAATATGCTACCTACGGCTGAAATATGTTTGTAGCTGAGTAATAATAATAATAATAGCGGCAACGATACCTGCCAGAAGATTAAGCATCCCAAACAAACCTTACGTCCAATGATGGGAAAAGATGTGACGACCATTCCAGAAAATTTGTATCGATTTTTCAGGTCCTTATCCCAGTTCGAAAACAGGTAACGCTTTTATAATCATCGTGCTTGACCATCAAACCAAATGTGTTTTATTAGAGGCCATGGCGAAAGCAACAACGGAACCAGATAATAAATTTCTAGTAGAAATTTCGGAGTACCTGAGATTCTACACTCGGACAATGGAAAACAATATGTTATTAGTTTTAAGTTATACTCTGTAAGGATTATTGAATGTCCATAGACTGAATTAAATAAATAAATCTTACCAAGAATTGTTAAACTAGTATGGAATCCGTCCCATAAGCACAGCCATTCGTTCTCCAAAAGCGAACACGAGTGAAAGAGTTAATCAGACGATCTGGAATGATCTGATCAAACTCGATGGAATGAACATTTGTCCAAAGTTGAACGTTCATTTCGATCGACCATTCATTCCTCGACTGGTATTACTCCTTATTTCGCGCTCACGGGATACAATAGGTTTGTTGCTTTACTTTACCGCGGGAACCCAAACTTACCCAAACGCGTTTCTTTACTCACAAATTGGGCAAATGAGACCGATTTGTTGTTTCTCTTAACATCAAAATGAGTTTCTCTTTTTACCGAACTTACCCAGGCATTTTCTTCGGGTAAGTTTGTGCAAAGTGTCAAACAATCAGCTGTTCGAAACGTCAACATAAAAACATATGTATTATTTGTCAAAAAAAACAACACAAGTGAAAAAAATTATTGAATTTACAATTTTATTAACTTGAAAAGTGATTGATCTGAGGGTGCTTATTTAAAGAAGGTGGGAAGTGTGCAAATGAACATGATATGCAAGATTTGTTGTCAAGCATATGTTTTGTGTTTTGACATTTGTTTCCAGGCTAGAAAAATGGTAAAGTAAAGAAAAATCTTTACTTTTGGGTAATATGTATTTCTGTATTGGAGAGAGATGTTTGCTTTTACTCTCTTTTACCCAAAAAATAAAGAAACAAATCTAATATGATTACGCACGCGCATTCCTATGACATCCTGAGAAATATTGGTGCCCATGCCTATGACATCATCCGAAATAGAAGTACTGCCGAAATCAGCACAAATGCAAGTAATACACCAAAAGGTGGGGCGAAAACTACACGAGGCCTACGAGAGGAGTGCCAAGTCGTATAACAAAAGGAGCAGAAATATAAACTTTAAAACAGGACAAGAAGTATTCCGCAAAAACTTTATACAGAGAAATTTTCCCAAAGGCGTGAACGCCAAACTTTGTAAACCGTGGCTTAAGTGTCGTATAAGACAAGCAATTGACAATAGCCAGTACGAAATTGAATCGGAGTAGTACATGCTCTACATCTAAAGGTCCAACAAGTCTTGACGGTTGACGTTCTACTTAATATTGCGCGGTTAGTTATGACGGTTGGACGGTAGAAAGACAAAACAACACAAAAAAACTGATCGAAGAGCATTTGTACAAAATATAATTGCATGCACCAGTTTTGTGTTAAAAAGTGATTGTGTCAAATAAAAAAATTAAAAATAAAAAGAAAATTGTGGTTGCCGTATAATTGCGTATTGCCGCGCACAAAATGTCGAAGTAAAAGTAATAACAATAACAGCTGATCGGTCTTGACGGCTGACGGTTGATTCTGTAACCTGCAGAAGTCTATCGTAAACCGTCAATTTTAGTTGTCTCTCTCTAACACATACAAAATTCAACACCAACTCAAACAGCTGTTCGCTTACCGTCAACCGTCTACCGTCAAGACTAATTGAACCTAAAAGCAGTAACTACAATTAACACACAAAACAAAAATATATTAACATAAATTAAAAGTTTTTTTCTATGTCTATTAGACCGATATGTTTACTTTAACATTAAGAAACAAATGCGTGTTTTTTTTCGTAAAACTGGGAATAAAGTAATTTCTTAAATAAATGGTTTCCCATTACATTCCATGAAGGGACAGAGGACAGCTTCTCACAATCACTGAACTGTGCGCTTTCCAGTTTTCACTCAGTGATTGGGACCTACAGTTTTACACCGGTTCCGAACGGTATTTTGAGAAGCGTTTTCATGGCTAAATACTCGATAGTGTCGCCGTCACTATGCGAGGTGATCGCCGCCGAAAGAAATTTTAAGGTGGTCTGAGCTGGGACAGAACCCAGGGTCTCATGTACAAGAGGCGCGCACACTACCATTGCACCACCGACGGCCACTTACTTTCTTACTTGCGTTAAATCAGAATTTTTGAGAAAAATTTCAAAAATTAATTTTTGTTTCAAAATGTGAGATTCTTTATTTAGAAGTTTTTAATCTTAGTAGTTGATAATAAGAAATATACGTTTCACTATTAAACATACTTATAAGCCGAAACAGGGTTTGTTAATGTACTAGTTATGCACAGAATCAAAGACCCGGTTCTACATGACCGGTCCTTTCCAAGAATCGACCGGACCGGTTCTTACAGGAACCGAATAACGGTTTCAAAATTTTAATCTTTGAAGGTATGAGAATATGTATTTTTATCAAATTTTATATTCTTAAATAAAATATTACACTTAAGCCTCTCTGGGGCAGCAATTTGAAATTAGAATTGGAACCGGTCCAAATACCCGGTTCTTCTTGGAACAGGACTCGACAGAACCGGCTCTTTAAATACGTAGAACCGCACATCACTAATGTACCTTATAATCGTAAAAATAATAAGGCTGTTTTTATTTCCTTAAGCTATCGCCACTTACGACTTTCCAAATAAAATTTTCCACACTTAATACTACGCAATGTGGCAACATTTGCTATAACGGGTGAAAAAATGCTATACGGCAACACGTTTGTAGCCAGTGCCAACAAACACATGGTAGCAGTAGATGTTGGTATAATTGTAAGCAGAAACAACAGACATTTTATTTTCGTTCATTCGTTTCAGTTGTTAAACTCTACACATATATATAACAACAAGACAAATAAGAATACAAAAAAAGGATAAAAACAAAATACATAAGATTTTGACAAGTGAAACGAAAAATGACATGGAACAAATTTCATCACCTGTTTAAACGACTATACCTGGTAGATAATTCCACCATGATCAATATGTATAATGCCTTGTTCACGCTGCCGCGAAATTGAAGTCTTTCGCAATTTGGGCCGAAATTGAGTTGAAATTGCTCAATTTCGCATATATTTTGACAACTACGAAATTGAGATATTTACGACAATTTCGTTGAAATTGACTTGAAATTGTCGATACAACGCTGCTTTTACTCAGGAAAATTAACTTAGTACTCTTTTTTGCACATATGCAAGAGAACGAAGCCGACAGAAAATTTTCTGGTGTGCCGTCGTCGTAGATATTTTTATTGAAGTTCACGCCGCCGTCTTTAAAGCATGCTTCGACTTAAAATGTTAGCCGATATTATCAATTAGGCTGCATTTACAGGCCCGAATTACTAAAAAAATATCTAAAGTTATTACACAACCAACGAGATGAACCTAAAAGTAACGTCTGCCGAAAAATTACATTTAATAAAAACTCAGTTGCCGCCGTCGATTATTTTTTTTTGTAGCTTCAACGCCGTCGATAATTATGAGTCGGCTTCGTTCACCGAACACGTGGTTACTAAAATTACAACAAAAAACAAAACAATTGTATGCCGCCTCATTCATCAGATTGAAATTTTAAGTTTACATCGAAATAGGCTAGTGAAAATAAACTATAAACCGTGGCGAATCAGTGATTCATGTTAAAGTTCACGTACCATTCATTTATTTTATTGTTTTCATTCATTTCCAAACAGAATTTTGGTTATTGTGCCCAGGCACTAAAATTTTACTAATGGCAATATTTGTAAACAAACAATTGTCATTTTTCAACGAAATTGCTCAAAACCAGTGTCAACGATTTCAATTTCGTTCTACAATTTCAATCCGAAATTGTCAATTTCGTGGCAGCGTGAACAAGGCATAACATTTACCGAGCGTTGTTGTGAACAATTTATTTCCAATTTTGTTTTCTATCGGAAATAAAAGTCTATCCTTCAAACTTAGAGATGTAAAAGTATACGTAGTCTTCGATTAAACAAAATAATTGTAATGAACTTAATATGTGTGTCATTTTGAAAATTTCTGCTTTTGGGTCTCTCCTTGATAACATTTTCATTCGCAAGAAATAATAACAAAATTTTTCTAAGATAACTTTTTGTTGCTATTTCTTGAAATTTAACATGTGACAACATTGTCATTGCACAAGTCGGAATTTAAGTGGGAAATTGAAATGACACTTAATATCGCTTAGCTGTTCCGTACAAATTAAGCTATAATTAACTTTAGCGGGGTAAAAAAAACACTTAAATGTTACGTTGTCCTATACATATCTCCCAAAATTTGTACATGTATGCCGATAGTAAAAATGTTATGTCGTGCCTAGTTTAGTCATGAACTTTAGAAGCCCCGCACTCATTTGTGTGGGTGGTACCAGAAGACGTGGCCCGATTGGGTCCAAAACTGCAATTTTTCTTAACAATAGCCCAGTACACTTTGTCCCCAAGTTTCATTTATCTACGCCGTTTCTACCGAAACTTCTTGGTCGCAAAGAAATAACACTACATTTCTGATGAGAAGTTTTCTAAAACAAGAAAAGGGACCATTATTAGAAAAAATAAACTTATTAGTAAAAAGAAAATAAATACGCCACAATAAACTTATCTTATTTTTAATATGTTTGGTAATAAATCCTTACTAGGAATTCAGTCGCACCATGTTTTAGTCCATGCTTACAGGTAAAGGAAAATGAGTAAAACCTTAGATGTCGACCGCTCAACTAATGTTCCCCTTGTAGTTGTTAGGTAGATTTCTGCTGTGGGTACTGTCACGTATCCTTGTACTCGTATTAATGCGTCCATTTGCTCGGACATGTACATGAAGGGCACACCAGTATGTACGTATGGTTTTGACTGAATTCTCGTCAATACTAAATATGAAATATTAAAACATGAAAACCTGAAATGAGAAAGGCAATCAGTAGAATGGAACTGGATAAATATATTGGTAATACTTATCTTTCTACAATGCCGTTGCAAATTGAGACAACTTCTTCCAACTGTCCGCAATCGTAACTACCTGCGTGCACATGGGATTATTGACAACATGGTGTGTGTGAAATGCTTCGAGAACATACTTTCATGTAAAATTAAAAATGCTGCGAAGGATATGCAGGGAACACGAAAGCAAATGTTCAATCGTTAAAACAAAAATTCAATGAATGTTCGAACTCAAGGGCGATGTGTTAACACCTTTTTGTTACACGGTACCTGGTCGATTTTATGAACACATTAATAAATGTTACATTGGAAAATAAAAAAATAATAGTTTTTGTGCTGAAAGCTCTTTTGCTATTGCACTTTCTTTTTTCTTACATCTGCTTTAACATTAGATGTAATATTGTTAAAATAAATAAATAATTATTTGGCTCACTGATATAATTGTGACGACAATAAGTATTGAATAGTATAGACAATTTATTTCACTCTTTTTCCGCTCTCATGTAGAGAGTCTGAGTAAAAGAGAATAAACGAGTCTTATCCTCGTCATAGAATATTTCAATATAAATGCACCATTTCGACAATAAGTGTGTTTTTTTTTACACCGCTAAATTTAATTATAGCTTAATTTGTACGGGGAAGCTAGGCGATATTAAGTGGTATTTCAATTTCCCACTTGTGCAATGACAATGTTGCCAGATGTTAAATTTCAAGAAATGGCAACAATAAGTTATCTTCGATAAATTTTGTTATTATTTCTTGCGAATGAAAATGTTATCAAGGAGATACTCAAAATCAGAAAATTGCAAAATGTCTTACACATTTTAAGTTCAGTAAATTATTTTCTTTATGTAAATGTTATACATATTGATCATGGTAGAATTATCTACCAGGTATTGTCGTTTAAACCGGTGATGAAATTTTTTCCATGTCATTTTCCGTTTCACTTGTCAAAATCTCATGTATTTTGTTTTTATCCTTTTTTGTATTCTTGTATTGTTGTTATATATATGTGTAGAGTTGAACAACTGAAACGAATGAACGAAAATAAAATGTCTGTTGTTGCTGCTTACAATTACAACAACATCTGATTCTACCATGTGTTTGTTGGCACTAGCTGCAAACGTGTTGCTGTATGGCATTTTTTCACCCATTATGGCAAATGTTGCCACATTGCGTAGTATTAAGTGTGGATCGTTTTATTTGGAAAGTCGTAAGTGGCGATAGCTTAAGGGAATAAAAAACAGCCTTAATGTTATTACATAAAACAATTCAAAAAGCATAAATGTTTCAAAAGGCATCAATGTTTCAGATCAAACTTATGAATGGACCAAGTTATGACAAAAAAAGAATCAAGAAAAATCATTGAATACAATTCGTTCCATGAGTGCTCTATACTATTCAATACTCTTTGGCGACGACGACGTGCTTGTTTGTTCGCTGCCGCTACATCAATACCATCATACTTATTTTCAGGCAGAGACTATTGTTGTACAACAACCACGTATGTGATGCTAACACTGTGTGTTGTTTGCATGATTTCACTTTGATATATTGCCCTACCCGTGCCTATAGATGTTAACACATTTTTTTAAGTTTGTGAAATATAAATAAATTTTGATGTTCATAAAATAAAATAATAAAAAACTATATTGCAAAAAAGCAGCAAAGAATTATATAGTAAAACCCATTCCGTGTAAAAAACAATATTATTTAAACTAACGGCCTAATCGCACAAGTCACATTCACTTCACTTGGCATTTTTGACGTCAAATAATAAACAAACTAAGTACTTGCTGTAAGATTTGAGTACATTTTTATGTATATTAACAAAAGTCATACATCAGGTTCTTAATTTAGTCAAGGGATGATGTCAAACAATGAGGTGAATGTGAAAGTGATTTACATGATCAGGCCACACCCTATCAAGCGATCTCTTTAACATTTTAATGGAGATCGTTATGAGATAAGCTGCATTTAACATGAATAAAACCATCAGCTACTCTCGTATCACTGGTCGCACAATTAGAAAAGTTATTGCGGTGTTTTCGAGAATAGAGATGTCAGCAAAAGTGGGTCTGACAGTAAATGAGGACAAATCAAAATTAACGAGCAGGGCCTCGACGCGATTAGACGCATGAACATTGATAACCGTTATAATTTCGAGGTGGTGGACGAATTTATATACCTCGGATCAGCCGTAAACAAAAACAACAATGTCAGCCTTGACGTCAAGCGTCTAAGATATACCAGACTCTCATACAAAATGTCTTGCTTTATGGTGCAGTATCCTGGGTCTTATCGCAAGCAGACGAAACATCTCTAGGAGCCTTCGAGAGAAAAATACTCGCCATGAGCTATGTATATCCCGGCATTAGCATAGCGATTGCGCTGGCTTGGTCATTGCCATGGTTGAACTAGTAGAGGTTGACGGATTAGAACAGCTGATTTCGCTCCCTTTGACTCTGTCTGTCGAATTCAGTGTATTATGTTATTGTACTGTTTTGTATACTTTGTTTGGTGTTATGTATTGGTGTTGAATTTGACAGTACGAGTCATGAGACAAAAACCAAATGCCTGTTGTTGGTGTCCACGATTACAACAAATCCTACTGCGTCAACCTCTACTAAATCAGGCATGACCATGCCAGTAGCATGGTTAAAGACGAACCAGCACGAAGTGTTTTCGAAAGCGGACTCAAAGGATGGCGAAAAAGAGGAAGACCAAGACTCCGCTGGAGGAATCATGTTGAGGAATCCCTGCGTACACTTGGTATTACCGAAAGATCGAACTGGTTGGTGAATGACCACCATGCTCATCCACGCATATGGGTAAATCCTGAAAAACGTCAACCATAACCAAAAAATTTAAGTTAGTATTTTCGCAAAAATTTCAGTGTATATATTAAGCAGTATCACTTCTTTATTTAATCCAACTCATAAATTTGAATTCTTTTTATCTTAACTTTCAAAATTGTAAGAGTCTATGCATTTACACATACAAAATGTTAGTTTTTTCCTTTTGTACTTGTTTTTATGACAGCTTTTGCTGCATTTGTTTTCATACTCATTTTCGTCTATCTCTCTATTTTGATCTTCCGCTATGAGATCAATGTTAGCACTAACGTATAGCTGTAACGTATATCGTACCATGTATGTATTTTCAATAAAATTTCTTTGAAAAAATAATCGCTTTTATTGAGTGGAAAAATGTGAAACGTCCGACACGAAACGTCCGAACAACTAAACTAATTAAGTATGACATTTCTACTGCCCTTAATAAAGGCGAAGTTTAGCTTCTTTGAAAGCTTGTTATATTTATAATAAATACTGTCCTCAAAATTTTTTTGTGTGGCTGCTGAATTCTCAGATTTATGCAGATTATTAACTCAGTCTCAAAATAACTTCCGTTTTGAGAAACGTCCGAACGCATATTTAAAATAAAATTTTCGTGCCGCACTTAAGTTGAAATAATAATTTATTGATTACATTTTATTATACTAATATATAGCTTTTTGATACTTCACACCTGTCCTACATATATCCCTCGTTGGTATCAAATTTTTTTAAAAGAAGCGTCCGACACGCTGGGATCTACCCATATGCGACACCGGATAATAACATTATTCATTGTGGCCTGAAGGGTTGAAGTCGGGGTCGCCTCAATTATTGTTTTAATGGACGGTTTCAATTCTGTTAAATTCCTTGGTTTCGTTTTGTACACCTCTTGCTTGACATGGCCCCATACAAAAAAGTCTGGTGCAGTCAGATCAGGTGACCTTAGGGACACCAGAAAGTGAAGTTTCTGGATATTAATTTGTTTGCTAATTTTCTTTCGGGCTATGTGTGCAGTTTTTCCATCTTGGTGAAACCAAATTCTGCGCAGTTCTGTGTAAAAAACTCCTTCAACATCTTTAAATAACGGTCCCCATTTACAGCCACTGTTACACGGGCTTCTTCAAAGAAGTATGACTCGTATTGGGTGGAATTCCGTCTCTTGGAGTGTTTTTTTTATTAGATTCACTCCATATTCGGCAATTTTGCTTGTTTACATTGCGATTTAGATCAAAATGGGCCTCATCAGACATAAACAAACAATTTATTTGTTGTCTTCTACGGCCATTTTAATAATTTTTTGTCAAAATTCCATGCGAATATGCAGTGCTTGTAGTTTGGACTTTGTACGGAAACAAGTTTAAGTTATCATGAATTATCCGTTGTAATGACCGTCTGCTAACTCCAATTTGCGCCGATAAGTTTCGAGTCGAAACGCTTCGATTTGCCTGAGTTGACGATTATGTATTGAACCAGAACATAGTGATCTCGATGGTACGGTCATCGTGCGATGCTTTCATATTCGGCAAACATGTTTACCCACCTATTAGCGGGCCGCTCTTAGATGTAGATTTAGTTGTAAATGTTCTATTGTTAGAGAATACAAATGTAGCTACCTGTAAAAGGGTCTGTTCGTCAGTCAGTCTGGTAGATATTTTTTAAGAATACCTCATAAATGTTCTAATCCATGAGCAGATGCGCAGGGTTTTAAATGAAGATTACACAGATTTCGAAATCCTTAACAATATTCTTGGGTTTTATTCTATTGTTGCATCGATATACATACATACATATGTACCTATGAGAGGTTCCACTGAATACTTTGTCATTCATACGCGCCCACAGAACACATCGAAACTCTTGGTTGTCGTCGGGCCTAAGGTCGGTCGGATGATAGCGCTCATTGCCATTTACTGGGAAAATCTTCAGTTTATTTTGCTTATTATACGTGACCATTCATGTCATAAATGTCAACATCTGCTACTTCACCTACTTGATTTAGCAACGTGATCGACAAAAGGTGCAATTTATGACCAACACACAGTGCTTCGTCACCATACCTCGAGGGGACAAAAATAGAAGGAGTAGACGCATATAAATTAATCTTGAAGCAGTGTATTTGGTTATAGTTGCAAATTTGGACCCAATCGGACTACGTCTTCTAGTACCGTCCATGCAAATTAATTAATTCTCTATTAATACTCGCTAGAATTGGGCCACCTATTCTGGTACCTACCATACAAAAGGTTTAATGGGCCTCGATAACTCATCACATCATAAAACCCTATTCTATTGTTGAATGTTGACTAAACTCAGCACGACATAATATTTTTACTATTGTCATACTTGTACAAATTTTGGGAGAAATAGGACAACAGCTTTTAGTACCTCCATACAAAGGGTTCAATGGGATTTGAAAATGCAAATGCACCCTTCACGATCGTATAATTTTCTCAACATTTTGCAGGCGTTAATATTTATACCAATATAATCTTTGTACGAAACCTGAACAGGTTCAGATCTCTTGTTCTGGAACCTGCTATACAAGGGGCTGGATGGACCTCTAAAAATCGTTCTACTTTAACACCCTATCGGATAGCTTTATTGTGACCCAATTCAATATTTTCACTATCGCCGAAACTTTGGAGAAATCGTATACTGGCTTCAAGTACCTCCCATACAAATGGTTCAATAGGACTTGAAAATGCATCACACAATAATACCCAATTCCACCATTTGATTTGCTCCAAATTTGTAGCAGCGTAATATTTACACCTTTGTCAAGTTTGTGCGAGATTTGAGCAGAATCGGCTAACACCTTCGGGCACCTCCCATACAAACGGATCAATTGACCTAAAAATTCTGTAACATGTTTCAGATTTTTCACGTTTTCCTGATGATAATTGTTATTTTCGTGAGAACCGTAAGATACATATCACTATTTTTTTACCGCTCCGAAAACACTTTACTCTCTGTAGCCACGAATAAAACAGCTGAAATCCCCAAACTAACATAGAAAGTTTACTACAATACAGATTAATATTCGGCAAAAATTACAGGTGTCACCACTTAACAGTCACCAAGAAAACGCTCAGGCCCAACCTATGCGGGGTTTTCCAATATTCTATGGTAAAAATAATATATATTTTTATTAACTACTACAATTTTTATTAAACAAAGAATCAGGCATTGGAATAAATTTTTAAAATTTTTCTCGTCGTAATCATAGAATAACACATACGTAGAAGGTTTTATTCGCTCAATAAATTAAACGTCATAGGTACGATGGAAATTACACAGTGGAGGGTGGAAAATATGGGTTCAATAATACCAGATGGTGGCAATAGTATACAGCGATCCACAATGGAACTACACCCGAATTTCGTGTTTTTGTGGCAAACTAGTTGTGTTAAATACAATACAAATGAATACCAACGTTAAAAGTCAACAAAAAAGTGCAAAATACATTTAAATTTTTCAGTTCTACACCAAAACGACAGGAAATAGTTAAGTGAACATATTTTGTAACTCCACCTGGTGTATGTAAACATTTCCACAGACCTACCGAGAGAGTGTGAAATGAAACGTCAGATGAGAGAATAAGTTCTTCTATAGTATGTGTTATTCTATGGTCGTAATATAGAAATGCCATAATTGGAGCCAGAGAGTGAAAAGACCGAAATGTGCAGGTTGAATAATGAATCCCGAAAATTTTTCCAGAGGGTACGAAGATCTAATAACGGACCGAATAATGGGTTTCCCCTTCTGCAAGAACGAGAATGGGAATCTGGTGACTGGTAAGCAGTGTGTGCTTAAAAAGAGGAGAGACCACTTTTCAGCACTACCCCACTCAGATTCTTCCACTGAAGATCAGGAGGTAATGATTGTGGAAGACAGTGTAAATTGTACCCCCCCAACCAAGACGAATTAGAACGGCGATCTCCCGCCTTAAGAATAATAAAGGCGCTGGTGCGGATAGCCTACCCGCTGAACTTTTTCAGCCAGGTGGCGAAGGACTGCTAGCCCACATGCATCGACTTACATGCGGTATATGGCTGGGTGAATCTATACATGACGATTGAAGTCTCAGTGTATTATGTCCCGTATTCAAAAAGCGTGATCCGTGTGTCTGCTCCAACTATCGCGGTATCAGTCTTTTATCAATCGCGTAAGGGTTGAATTTTATATTTCGGGATTTGGCAACCCTAGTGTTGCAATCTGGCAACTGACAGCTCTATCATAAAGTTGGACATTTTTGAGGTTATGCGTACTCAGCACATTTTGACATACGAACGCTATTTGGGTTGTTTACAGTACCTTAAAAGATTCATCTCGGCTCAAAAATAGAATTAAATCGTGAACATTTTCGTGCGATTATTTGTTACAACTTTCGACATGGATTAACTCAGCAACTAAATTCAATTTTTGGCGATTAAACTCCATCAAGGACCAGTTTATCGATGGTATGGTGGAGTCAATCGTGGTTGCAGTTCTCCCCAAGACGAATTTCGTGAAGGTCGTCCAAAATCAGCTGTTGTTGATTTTGCAAGATCGTCATGTGACCTATCGTGAGATTGAGACAACCTTAGGCATTAGTGGGACCAGCATACATTCAATATTGCATAAACATTTGACTGTCAAAAAAATTTGTTCGCGTTGGATCCCACACAATTTGTCAATCGCTCAAAAAAAGGCTCGTGTCGATTGGTCGTCTATGACATCGTGACAGGTGATGAATATACGAGCTCTCACACATCGGCCGAAACAACTGCATTTTTAGCACCCAAAACATCGATTTGATGGGTCATCCGCCGTATAGTCCTGACTTGGCACCGAATGACTTCTTTTTATTCCCGTACGTAAAAAACAAACTGAGAGGTCAATGTTTTTCGACACCTGAAGAAGCGGTTGCTGCATTCAGAATGCATGTTTTGGAGATACCTCAATCAGAGTGGCAAAAGTGTTTCGACAATTGGTTCAAACGCATGCAAAAGTGTATATATCTTCATGACGAATATTTTGAAAAACAATAAAGTGATTTTCGATGATTAATATTTGTTTTTGTTCTCTAATCCCGAAACATAAAATTCAACCCGTATAAGGTCTTGTCAAGCGTATTATTGAAAGACTAAAGCCAATTGTTGAAAACCTGATTGCACCTTATCAGTGTGGTTTTATAACAGGCAGGTCCACGACTGCCCAAATATTCACGCTGCGCCAAATGCTGGAAAAGCACATCGATACATACTATCATTTTGTCGATTACAAAGATGCTTTCGATAGCCCCATACGGGGAAAATTGTACGAAGCTATGTCTGAGCTTGGGATTCCGGCAAAACTGGTCCGCCTCTGTAAATGGACGCTGACCCACGCCAAATCAGCAGTGAAAGTGGGGAAAAACCTCACTGAACCATTCTGTATCAAGCGAGGACTGAGACAAAGCGACACACTTTCGTGCAATCTCTTCAACATCTTAATGAAGATAATAATGAGGAAAGCTGCAGTAAATACCGACAGGACCATTAACACGGAGGGCCATATGTTGCTGGCGTATGCTGACGACATATACATCATTGGGCGAAATTTGTGAGAACTGCAGTATTTTCAAGAATCGAAAAGGAATCAGCGAAGGTGGGTCTTGCTGTTAATGAGGGCAAGACAAAGTTGATGGTGTTAACGACTAGACAAACCTCTCGACTTGATTCTCACTTGTACGTTGCAACCGATTTAATTTTGAATTTATCTACCTTGGATCCGCCGCGAACGATGACGACAACGTCAGCCTGGAGATAAATAGGAGAATTGTGCTTGCAAATATATGATATTTTGGGTTCAGCAAGCAGTTTAAGAACAAAGTCATCTCTGGACAGATAAAAGTCTAGCTATATCAGACTGTGATTTGTCCTGTCTTGGCATATGGCTCCGAAACTTGGGTCATATCACAAGCGGATGAAAACCACCTGGTAGTATTCGAGAGAAAAATTATCCATAAAATATATGGCCCTGTTAAGGAAAACGGCGGGTGCTGACGTTTTTGGAACCAAGAGCTATATCCTCTGTATTGTGACGTGGATGAAATTAGGCCAATTGCGTTGGCTAGGCTATGTTATCCGAATAGATGCAGATCGGCCATCGCGAAAGGTTTTCGATAACGTACCCGACGGAAGCAGGAAAAGAGGACGACCAAGACTCCGCTGGAAAGACCAGCCCGAAGAATCCCTCCGTACCCTTGGTGTTACCAACTGGCAAGAAAAGGCGAAGGATGGAACCAGTTGGCAAGAAAAAGCGAATGACTGGCAAGAAAAGGAGAAGGATAGAACCCGTTGGAGAAATATGCTAAAATTTGTTTATTTGTTTGTTTATTTAATGTGTGTACGACATCTGACCTCATGAGGTTGTAAAATAGTCAATAAAAGTATAATTGGGACATTTTATTCTTCCTAGTTTTAGGAAAAATTCGTTTTTTTCTTTATGTTAAAGTAAACACATTGGTCTACTAGACATTGAAAAAAATTTTAACATATTTTTTTGAAATTAACATTTAAAAATTGCGAATTTTTCGAACGAGACTTCAAAAATTTTTTCGATTATAGGGTAAATTTGTAAAACCAATTTCTGGTTAACTTAGGTAAACTTATGATAAAAATTTAACTTTTTCTTGTTAGCTACTACTATTTGAAAGTACTTGACGAAAAATTGGGCTTTTATTTTGATTTTATTTTAATTTAGGCCTAATTTTTGAGTGGAAAATCGTCTTTGATCAACGATCAAACCTAATTTAAACTCTGAATTCACTTTTTAGGTTAATAGTTAATTTCTGTTTAAACAGCCAAAGTTGGGAATTTTAACTATGATCAAGTGACCATATGATTTTGACAGAAAACAACTAGAAGAACAAACACAAAGCTTCTTTAATTGTTAATGTGAACCATTTTAATCACCATCCTAGTAGAAATGACAATAAGAACGTATCATTTAACTCGTAGTGCAGTTAGAAATTTATTTCTGCTCAGATATTTTCCAATTTCATTAAATATTTTGTATTTTATCACTTCACTTTTGTTTTGCAAATGGCCTCAGTTTGATGCATCGTAACGATTAGCCGATAAATGTATGAATACCGGTTATTTTTCGTAGCATTTATCAACAATCAACCAATCAAAAGGTTAATAGGTAATTGCTGGTTAATCAGCCAAAGTTGGGCATTTAAACTATGATCAAGTGACCATATGATTTTTGACAGAAAACAACAAACACAAAACTTCTTTAATTCTTAATGTGAACAATTATAATCACCATCCTAGTTGAAATAAAAATAAAAACATATCATTTAACTCGTAGTGCAGTTAGAACTTTATTTCTGCTCAAATATTCTCCAATTTCATTAAATATTTTGTATTTTATCACTTCACTTTTGTTTTGAAAATGGCGTCAGTTTGATGCTTTGTACCGATTAGCCGATAAATGTATGAATACCGGTTATTTTTCGTAGCAACTGATTCCAATTTAAATAACCAGTCAAAAATTGGGCCTAACACCTACAATTTTAGTGCTCACTGGTGGCTGCAAAACAAATTAAATTCAAGAAAGACTTTGTCATTTGTATGGGAAGTATGGTGCAACGGTTAGTGTGTGCGACTCTTGTACACGAGAACGTGGATTCGATCCTTGCGCTCACCACTTTTATTTCGACGACGGTCACCTCGCTTAGTGACGGCGATGCTCTCGAGTAGTTAGGCATGAAAAAGCTTCTCAAAATACCGTTCGGAAACGGTGTAAAGCTGTAGGTCCCAATCAGTGAGTGTAAAACTATAAAGCGCACAGGGCATTGTGAGAAGCTCTCCCTTATCCCTTCGTGGGATGTAATGGAAACTACTTATTTTTTTATGGGAAGTATTGCTAGCTTTTGAGAACTGATAATTTTATCAACATTTATTCAAAATTTTTTTTGATTTTTGTCTATGGGACGAAGCACTGTGCAACAACATCTCTAATGTCTACCTAGGTAGACAAAAGGATTAGTTGGGACATGCTAATAAGGATATGCATTTGCATTGAACGTACCTGTGTACCTGTCCTACAATACAATAACCAAGACAGGCTATCCCACTAGGTTCATGTGAGCCCGTCCTCTGGAATATAAAAATGTGCATTTGCATTGAACGTACCTGTGTACCTGTTCTACAATAGGCCAATACAGGTTCTCCCACTAGGTGCATGTGTGCCCGTCCTCTCGAGTATAAAAACTTGTTGCAATCAATGATATATCACAGTTTAGCACTGTTCATCATATTGTTACGAACTGAAAAGCACTGAATACTATCTACATTTAAAATGGATGACGCAGAGCTACGACCTGAAGAACCATTTACATTAATAGAGGATTATGATTTTTTGAATGTGTTCTACCGCTTCAAAACAGCACAAGCCCGACTAAATAAAGGTGAAAATGTGGTGAATAGGCTAGTAGCCGCAATAGATAAAATCATTGACGAAGCTCCATACCTAGGGAAACCGTTACCACCACGTACCACAGTACCAACGAGTACCACCACTGAAATCAACAATGACCTACACGCTTCCAGCAGTTCATCGGGCATATCATCTTCCCCAGTTTCTGCAATTGAGGAAAGATGTAGTAGTAGCTCATCATCCTCGACCAAGCTTGAAATCGTTGATGACGAATACCAAGAATCCTCCACAGATGATGAAATTTCCTCAATATCTTGCCAACACAACCAACATGAACCAGACACCGAACAATATCCCCAACAATTGGGTGATGTTGTAATCTTAGGTCCAAGTGGCACCGAAGTCGATGTAAAGTCGTATACCAGCATTATCTGGTCTTCACCCGCCGCAGCGACACGACAGCTTTTGGGATTTGTTTTCTCTAGCGATGTATTGGCCACCCACACGCTAACGGGCAAACCGTCACCCGCTTTTTACGGTCGTGAAAGACCCGCTAAAATGCAATTGGATACCATAAGGACGGGAGACATTATTCATTGCGTACGTTCGAAATTCAATTGTTGCGAGCGTGAAATTCGTGCTGCAATTACTACCAAATGTTCCGACACCTCCAAGAAGTACAAAAGACGTTCGCAGAAGCAAATGGAAAAAAAATAAATTGGAATCAATCTGCACTACAATTTCAATTCTAATATGTATGAATGTATCAGTTGGCAAAAGGACAAGCATCCTCAATCGAAAACTGGAGAAAACCGTTTAGAATGTTTCCAGTATATAGTGAAAGTCTCACGGCCTTATTCATAAAACGATTTATCATACAAAAAACGTCTGTCAAATCTCTCAACTTGTTATGAATGCAATGTCAAGGATGCAAGAATATTGGAGTAATCGTTATAAATAATATGTATAATGTTTTGGAGTTATTCGTTTTGACAACGTAAACAAAAACTAAATTCTTACCCTGGGTTTACATCAGACAATACAATTGAGAATATGTATTAGTTGCCAAATTTACTGTCTTCGAAATATCAGAGACAATGAGGAAAACAGTGGGAGAAGTGTGAGTGCATTAGTAAAAAAGTGTGAATGTATTGCTATTGTCTCCGCAAATCTGTCTCGTGTAAACCCAAATTAAGTAATGACATATTTTATGTAAAAAAAATTATTCACCAACATCATTTATTTTTTCATTTAAAAATCAGTAGAAAATTGGCATTACATTATTGATTATTTTAATGTTAATATTATTTTAGTATAATTTATGAAGAGATTCACATTAATGTGGAGACACTCAGCTTGACTTCTGAAAAAAAAAGTTTTTGATTTAATTAATCTAATTATTCCTTTAATTTATTTTATTTTAGTTAAATTTAATTTTAATTTATTTTATTATTTTAATTTAATGATAAATAAAAACCCAAATTAAAAAAATATAAAATTTATTATAACATATAAAATATAAAAACAATTATAAAAGATTTTGTTCAACTTTATTTTTGGAAAATAGGAGTTAATTGGGTTGGACACTGAACGCCTCACGTATACATTCATACATAGATCTGCAATATGTTGTTTATTCTAAATTTAACACACAGTTTAAAAAAAATAATATAAAAACAACAAAAGTATTTGGTTTTGGCCTTTCATATTACATATATATAATTTCTTCAAAATTGTATCACAGTGTCATTTAAACTAAATATAAATTGTTGCATTGTAGTTTATTTAGAAACAGGGAAAGATTTCTTGGGGTCCCAAGTTTCGACAAATGGTTATGTATGGCACACATATATTGGTCTGGAAAAGAGGGCAAGGTAAGAGCGATAATTATTTATTGTATTGTATCGGATGATTCATCGTGAGGTTTGATTTATAATGTAAAATAAAACACATAAATTTAAAAGAGAACTTACAATTTTTACTATCGGTTAAAATCACAATTTATGGTATTTACTGTTTGAAAATGATATCATGTAAATGTTGGCCACGACTACGTCTGAGGTGGTCCATTCGGAAGGTTAAATTTTAGGCGACTCGTTTGAGCATAGCGACTGGTAGCTGGTTTATTCCTGAAGACCTCCGACTTTACATATCCCCAGGGAAAATAACCCAAATGAGTGATATCGTGCGATGTTAGCGACCAATTTACCGTAGCAAAACGTGAAATTAAGTGCTCGCCAAAATGATTTCTCAACAAGTCCATTGTTTCACGCGCTGTATGGCTCGTAGCGACGTTTGTTGAAACCAGAGCTCACCGACACCATGCGCTTGAATTTAAGGCCGAGATCCTTAAGTAAAATACGACAAGCCAAGCTGCTAAAAACGACGACGAATCGATTCGTCACGGTCTTCGCATACACTCTCAGCTACAGCTGCTATACCTCTGTCAAATATTTGTATGTGGAAAAAAAAATTTTTTTCTTTCCTTCTGAAAACTAACTGTAATTTAATGTCGACCATATACATACAATTTTTTCGATAATATCCCTCTCTCTTTCTCATATACTTTTTTCTCTTTTGGACTTTATTTGTAGTACCGTTATCTAGGATTATCGCTGCAAGTTTGCAATTCAATAGAAAATAATTTTATGTGCAGTCGCGTTCCTGACACTTTAAACTGAACAATTCTATTTTTCTCGGGTGTTTAGTATAAAATATCTTTCTGTACGTGAGTAAAGTGATCGTTATGAATATATTCTAAGAAACGTTTTATTTAGTTTTGTTTCTAGTTGAACATGCCACGTGGAAGTGAACTTACGGATGAGGAGCGCGGAAAAATTGTTGGAATGAGACTTGAGGGTAAATGATTTGGCGAGATTGTAGCTGCGGTAAATCGGCATCGCAATACAGTTTCGAATTTCCTCAAAGACCCCGAAAACTATGGTTGTATTAAGCGCAGTGGACGCATCCCAACTGCAGACCAGGGAACTAAGCGGCGCATTCGGCATTTAGCAGCTAATGCGAATATGAGTTGTAGGGAAATAAAGGTGGAATTGGGTCTAAATGTAACGAGACAACGTGTCCAGCAACTGCTAAAGGACGATATAGCCAAAGCAAAATGGACATACCACGCTTAACCCAGCGCCATAAAAATGTGCATACGAGTATTACTTTTGCAGAAAAGTACAAGTTTTGGGAGCACGAACTTGAAACCGTTATATTTAGTGATGAGAAAAAGTTTAATTTGGACGGACATGATGGTCACCATAAATATTGGAGAGATTTACGACATCCTCGGCAAACGTGCTACAAGCGAAACCACGGTGGTGGATCTCTTATGATATGGGCTGCCTTTGGAACACGAGGGAAGTCAGAAATATGCTTTGTCC
Source organism: Phaonia tiefii (assembly GCA_963931995.1). Lineage (NCBI taxonomy): Eukaryota > Metazoa > Arthropoda > Insecta > Diptera > Muscidae > Phaonia > Phaonia tiefii. The sequence goes on along the minus strand of OZ008368.1, from coordinate 234,656,505 downwards.
CAACTAAACTGAGTGCGGAAGCATACGTTGATCTGTTGGACAGCAATTTAATTGACTTTGCTGGCGACTTATATGGAGATAACTGGACTTTTTAACAAGACAACTCCCCGATCCACATTGCTCGGCTCACAAGGAATTTTTTTAAGTCCCGAAATATTCCATTACTGGTGTGGCCAGCCATAAGTACCGACCTCAACCCAATTGAATACCTCTGGGGATACTTTCCGCCAAGGTGGTTTCAAAGTCAAAGCAGGTTACGACGCTTAAAGAAATAAAACTAGCAATATTGTCGGAAACGCAGGCTACAACAAGTTCTTATACACAAGGGCAACTTAATATCATATTAATTACGTATTTTAATTGGATAAGAATTAAATTTAAGTTTAATTTTTGCATACATATATAAATATTTTCTATGAAGAATATATCAAACACTTGTTTTGTTCTAAAAACGAAATGGAAAAATATGTTTTCTTATAATTTTAAGGAACACATAAATATAAACTTATATATATAAAATCAAAAAAATTTTAGTTTACAAAGCTCCAACTCAACATGATGTATTGCACATATAAATATTTGACAGGGGTATTCTCTTCACTACGTGCTGGATGTGGTCTAACCGGTCGAGTATCATTCACTAATGTAAACTGGGACTCAAATTTCCGAATGGTATTGGCAATAGTGGTTTCAGTAGATCGATTATGCCCACCGTAAATTTCTCGAATCGCATTTCGTAATACAGCTGAACAATTTGTCCCACATGATCTGTCGAAAAATGCCTACTGAAAATTAAACCTCACTATGAATTACCCGATATATGTATTAGCGTATACTGAACAAATGTTTTCAGGGGGGGGGGTGGTCTTATAAGATGCGTATTGTAGTTCTGATTATGGGAACTTTAAACTTTGTTTATATGAGGGTAATTATGGTCCCCTGCCGTCGCTGAAAGTTTGGTCACTATGGGGCTCTAACGACGTGTCAGGAGAAGCAGAAACAAAAAAATATATTTTATAAAAATATGATAGAGAAATTTTTCTTTCAAGGCAACATTTTGAAATTTGGATCATACATACTTTTTCTTCCCAATGTTCCACTTACATTTTCAATTTACTTTATTTTGTATTTGACATGAACATATTATCATACAATTAATATAATTAAAAGCTAATTCGAAACTTATAATGAGGAATTCGCGAAAAATCGGGAAAATATCCTTGATCAAGACTTCAAAATGTCAAATGCTTTGTAAAAATTTTGAAAACATATGTATTTTTCTAATTATGCTCATCATGATACGTCGATTTAACCATAGAGTAATACAAAAGAGTTTCCATTACTCTCTTCGATGCCTCTTCATGGCGACGAGGTAGTAGGCCATTTCATAGTTTTATTTGCTGCTGTATTTTTTACACTTTCCTTGGACATAAAACGGACGGAAATCAAAGGGAATGCGTACTTTCGTTCAATGCAAACAACATGAAACATAATTTAGCTGTGATTAGTATCACTAAACAATATTTAAAATTAGTTCCTGTCTTCTTTGCTTTCTCATTCTCCATCATCGGCCTAGTACCTTTTCGATCAGCTGTGCCATAGAATCCCCCTGATTTAACCCCATATTGACCAATAATTAAAAATACAAAAGTGTGGCAACCTTGATTATTGAAGTAATATGCCGTAGTTTACCAAATTGAAAGCAAAGCATTTGGGAACAAATCGACGTTTAAATACTAAAACCTCATAAGTCAAAATTTCATATTTTTCAAGAGATATTTTTCAATTACTCATGTAATCTCCATTTCTTAAAGAAGCATTTAATGCTGTTTTACAACGTTATGCAGACTAATATTTTCAAGTCATATCATCAAAAATGGCTAATTTTTGACTTATGAGGTTTTGGTATTTAAACGTCGAAATGTTGTTTGTTAATTTATACGGCATTTACACCAACCAAGATTAGCGCATTTCGAAGGTTAACTCTCTTAATCCACGCAAAGCCAGAAGATTACTAATGCAATTGTAATCTGTAAAAACTTAAGTTTAGGGTAGTATTCTAAAAGTCCCGAAAGTGAACTTAAACGCAAATGCCAACGCGAACGCTAAAGAAAAAAATGGTAGTCGCTGACATTTGTGGTTTCTAGAGTTGCCTAACTGAAATAAAAAACCAGTACAGAAATGTCAGTAGGGTGAACCGACTTAAATATACCCTCACCAAATGTCATCCATTGCAACCGAGTTCTATTGAATATTGATACATTATAGTGCAGAGTGGCACTGCGTTAAATATTATTCAATACCCAACTTAATTACGATCCTAAGTGATTATGGGGAGTTATCGTGACTACCAGCCAATTGTACGCCCAATATTTATATGCGAGGAACAAAAATGGGCATGGCGAAGTTGTTCATCTGATTTTACACAGTATTCCTCAAAATATTGATCAGTACCAAATTTTGTTAAGATCAGTTGTGGTATACGGGTAGGGATGACAGATTTAAAATCAACAAGAAAGGTACATCGAGGAAAAAATGGAGTACAATTAAAAAAATAAAAGTAAACTTTCTGTTATTAAAAAATCATAAAGTTCAGTACAGAAAAATAACATTTCATGTTAAGAAATAAAACAAAATCAGTACAATACAGTAACAATTTATAAATTAAGGAAAAAACGAACAAACTAAGAGACCACAAATATTTTTAAATAAAAACTTGTCAGGTGTTTCACATTTTATATTTAAAAAGTAAAAGAGTGTCTATTTTAAAATTTTTTAATGCTGGATATAATCTTGCTTTAATAATTTAATAATCAAAGATATTGTTTTACAACTTTTGAACGAATTACAAATATTTATAGTTTTTGTGGACTTGATTAACTATTCCGATTTTACTAGTTTCTGATTTTAAAAAATTTACAAACTCATTTCATTACATGTGTACGTAAAATTAATTTTTTAATTCGTTTTCTAAATTTTGAATTAGAAGTTTATTTGGTTTCTTCTCCAACAATTAAACATCAAACTGAATATTATTTCAGATACCGCATTAGAACGAGGAATTGAAAATACAAATTTACAGATATTTCCGAAATTTGGAAATGACTCACTTTCCATTTTTCTTAAACGGATTTTTCTTTTGGAATATTTTCAGCAAAAGCATTTAAGGATATAAATTCGTCAAAGAGTTGATATAAGCCAGTTTATTTGATTGAAAATAATTCAATTACGACATGATTGAAATGAATTGTTTGAATTAAGGTTAAAAATCTGAAGTTTTTCAAATTTGTTATTTTTTAAAGTAAAACGGTCTTCTATGTAAATACTTATATACGATTTTTGGTATGAATAAGAAGTAACATTTTCGTATTTATTGTTGGCATAACAAAAAAAAAAGAACAAAGGCTAAAAAGAAGTACTTTTGCTTACTTCTTTAGGTGCTATGCAGTAATCCGATATACGGGAGATATCAAGTCGGCCAGCCGGAAAGCCGTCCAACTTTTGTAGGAGGTAAGAAAATGGGCGTGGACAGTAGTTAATCTTTAATTTGTAGGGAAACATTGCCGAGTACCGAATTTCATTAAAATCGCTTGTAGTCTGCGAGAGTTATCGTGTCGATCAACCGATCATCCGCCCAACTTTTAGGTCCTTATGACTAAATTTTGCCTAGTACCAAATTTGATAAAGATTGGTTCGGTTTTTGCGGGAGATATCTTGCCGAACAACCAGCCGGCCGAACAACTTTTGTATGGGAGATACCAAAATATGTGTGGGAAATCACATTTGTCTTAATCGGTGACTAGCGTTTATTGACATGAAGCCTACTACCCAATTTCTTTCGAGATCTAAAGTGTTTCACGCGACTTACCGCATTTATAACATGAACGACTCCAAGCTTTTGCATGGGAGTTACCAGAATGGGCGTGGCGACTTCGCCCATTTTCTTCAATTTTAGTAGATATTTACAGATTATTAACCAATGTTTGAGTTGAAGCTAATCAAATCTACAATAAAAATGTTTTAGAAGAAACATGATTTCGATCTAAATGTGTCGATTTGTATGGGAGGTACAAGAAGGGGCGTGGCTAAAATGCTCAGTTGCAATCCCAAAGTAATCATGGCCAAATAATAGTCACTGACAAAATTTCGCTGTGATCGATAAAGATTTAGGGCAGTTACCGTGTTGACCAGCCAGCCAGCCTGACAGACAGACAAACGGGCATGGCTCAATCGTCTTAAAAAGTCCCAAAACGAATTTCGTCCAATGATACTGCGGGTCTAATATGGCTCCTTCTATGCGTTAAATTTGTTTCCGTATTAAATGATATATACCCCCATCCTATGGGTGAGGGTATAATTATTTAGGGGTTTCACAAGGTCTCGTACTTGTCGTACCTTCTCACAACAGTTGTACGAATTTTGTTGTTAGCTTCCATACAAAACTTACTTACGACAAGTAAAACATCGAAGGTATATTTATTGATTGTCGTACTTTACTAGTGCTGTTCTTCTTGTACCGAGTTTGTTATTACCGAACACATTTGATAAGTAACATCACTACATAACAGCTGTTGTTAGTATTTAATATTACTTTAATGTTTTGTGCTTCAGTTTGTTTAATTTGGAAAAAATTTGTTGTGGAAAATATGTTTACCGACGAAGAATATTACTTTTAATGTTTTTCTTCAGTCAGTTGTTTATGCAATCAGCTGGGTAAACACGACATACAACAAAAAATTCAATAATGGTTGTTCACAACTATCGTACTTACTATAATAAATTGTCCAATCTATATTAAATTAGTTGTCATTGCAAGTAACACGCGTCATTTGGCCGCATTTAAAATGTCTTAACGTCAACTGTTTTTATTCTTTTAAATTTAGTTATAATACTTATACAGGCTTATTCATAAAAAGTTATGAGGTGTGGAAGACGATTTATCATACAAAAATCGTCTCTCAAATCTCTCACAACTTTTTATGAATAAGGCGCATAGAATATAATTAGGAAAGTACAAATAAATACTGGGTTGCAAATTATTTATTTGAACTTTCCATTTCTAATTTTAATATTGTAAATAAGAATTTCAGTACATAGACAAAATAAATGTGTGTGTTAATGTGTTTGCAAGTCAAATTGCTGAGCCTGTTGTTTGCCTTTTTATTCCTAATTAAATATAAATTAGAGTGTACTGATATGCAATGATGTGCAAAATACTACCATCTGCCCATCCACGTTCGACATTTTTCGTTCAATTTGTAATTTCTTCAACTAGCGCGAGGAATTATGGCGGGTTGAATATGACAGCTGAAGTGATTGAAAGCGTTAGCCGTTAAATAACGTAACTCAACGCAGGTAGTCACGGAACAGCTGTAACGCTTTATAAACTACTAAGAGCGACATTACGATGTTTCAGTGGTCTTCATTGGACGCTTAGTCCGAAGTTGCTTCCTTTTGAAAGCAATTACTGCCAATAAAAGTGCTGCCGCAACGCAAAATGTTTTCCTCTAGACTTATATTGACAAATATGTTAATGACATTTGATGGCTAACAAAACAGCTGCTTCCGAGTTAAGATTGGGTGATCTGCAGAACACATATAAATCACCTGAGTGCTTTGAAAACAGAGAGTGATTTGGAAACAGTGTGATATTAAAACAGGCCTGATTATAAAAATGGAAAAATCTGGTGATTTCTAAGAATTTTTAGGTCAGTGGTCATCTTCGTTTATTAGTTAAATTGTGGATAAACTTTAAATTACAGTTTCCAGCATATGCTTAACAATGCTTTAACCACCCAAAATTGGTTGAGTAGCCTGTAGTCAGAAACATAAACTCATTGTCAAAGAAATGTAAGTTGTACAAAATGTATCTTTATATTTTCAATATTTAGATATACAGTTTGTGTTTGATCCTTTATTTTTTGTGCCTAAAAAATTTGTAAAGGAATGAGATAATTCGGCACATTAACGACATTGCACCTCAATTATGTCTCAGAGTCATTGAAAATATGAACCGTTGGATAGGGGTATGCCACCGAAGCGGTGGCGAGCATTTGGCCGATATTTTGTTTCACACATAAAGATAGATAATTTTCTGAAAACTTTTTGACTTATTTACAAGTAACATCGTGCGTTTTGGTTGGACCACCCTTTACGTATTTGTTCAATTACTTTGTCGTTATGCATTTATCTGTTATTTTATATAATTCCATTTTGGTTGTTCTTCTTTGTTATTTTGCTGTTTAGCCCAAAACAGATGATTTTTTCCAATAAGATTACAAGAGTTGTCATGCTAGTAAATAATATGACAGATTAAGCATCTTTTACACGGCATGTATTTTACATATCGTATAACACTTTTGCAGATGCAAAATTTATGCACGTTGTATGCATAAAGAAATGCATAAACATGGCAATTTTGGAAATAGTTCTATTTTTGTATGTAAACCGTATCGTATCAGCTGTTTTTGATAAACAACAAAGCGTTTGTGGAGGGAGAACAATTTCAAGGAGTGGTAAAATTAAATAATAATTATAGTTGTTCGTCTTGAATCCATTTCACAAAATTTATAAAACATGACATGACAACATCAGCTGTTAATGACAAGCAGAGGTTATGCCACATGGTTTACAAGTGAACGTTTAAACACAACAAATAAAAAGCCGTGTTTTTTTAAATAATTTTGACAGGCACACGATAAACAGACGGGTCAAAAAAGAGACATGCGATATGTAAAAAATACGTCGTGTAAATCCACCTTTACATTTCAGAATGCATGTTAACAGTAACCTGGCGTTTACACGGGACAGTTTTGCTCCGACAGAAGATATAAATTCACACATTTTTACTGTCACACTTACACTTCTCTCACTTGCCTCGCCACTGTCTCTGATTTTTCAACGACAGTAACTTCGGCAAGAGATTTGACATAAGCGGCCAGATCATGGCTGAACTAGTAAAGGTTGGCGCAATAGAACAACTGATTTTGCTTTCTTATGACTCAATCTGTTAAATTCAGTGTATTTTGTTCTTGTACTTTTTTGTTTACTGTGTTTGTTTATATGGATCTCTGTTGAATTTGACGGTTAGAGTCATGAAACAAAAACTAATTGTCTGTTGTTGGTTCACACAATTACAACAAATCCTACTTCGTCAACCTCTACTAATAGTTCAAGCATCGGTAACGTTTCGTAGTAATTTGAGAAAAGAGCAAAACATCGCAAACGACTTTACAAATTGGCAAATATATTTGTATTTGAAAATTTTGCTAATTTTTATTGAAATATTGTTTGACAATACAAACATATAAACATGAATACATGCCCAATTTTGCAGAGTACATCAGTTCCATTGTAATTTGGAGAAGTGAGACAAAACACAATGGCAAAAGAGCAATGAAACAAAAAATCAGAGCAGAACAAATGGCTGGACGCGTACGTCACACAAACAATTTTTGTCTTTGTGACAACTAATACACATTCTCAACTATCTTGTCTCAAACTGTCCCGTGTAAACGCATCGTAAGTACTGTTGAATATGCTGATCTCTGTAATAATGTCGCGTATTCCGGTAGCACACAACGCATTAATGTATAAGAACGACACACAACTCACACTCCGACTATGTTCAAAAAAGGCTATGCTATTATCCCTCTCTTTTGAAATGTACCGCTATGATATCACGGCCATCGTGATCGCCGTCGCCATCGTTAAACCCATAAATTTCACTGGTGTGGTTAAGGGGCGTTCAAGCTTATCATAATCCTATCATCCGGGAAAGTATATTATTGGGTTTGCAAGAAAATAATTTCGGATTTTTTGTTCAAGTAATTTTCAGTGGTTTTATTCAAATAATTTTAATCTGTAATGTAGATGCTGTTTTATTCAATGACCTTCTGACATCGTTCAGGCAATTTTTTGATCCCAGATTCATATAATGACTAGTGCGTTCCACAAATATACTCGAACAACTCGGTGTGTAGGTCCTCCTCTGTATTGAAGGATTTTCTATTCAAAAAGTTTTGCAGACTCCGGAATAAATGACAATCCGAAGGTGCCAGATCAGGACTATAAGGTGCATGTGGCATCACTTCCCATACAAGGTCTACTACTTTTTTTACTGAGTCTGCAAAGATGTATGAGGCCTCTCTGCCAGATTTTATGGTTTGGTTGTTCGGTGGTGCAATGGTTAGTGTGCGCGCCTCTTGTACATGAGTTCAGAACCGGGTAAAACTGTAGGTCCCAATCAGTGAGTATAAAACTATAAAGCGCAAATTTCACTGGTTGTGAGAAGCTCTCCTCAATTCCTTCATGGAATGTAATGGGAAACCATGTATTTTTTATTTTTTGGTTAGGCAGCAGTTTGAAATTACTATCCACTTCTATCGCCGCAGATCACTTAAAATTATACTATGACAATACGGAGTTTTAATCCATAAGCTTTACATTCAGTTCTTGTGATATTTTCGTAAGAAATTTTGTCATTTATATCTAAACGGAAATATTTTTCTTACAGAGAGTTACCACATATCTCTGATTTACCTTGCAAATATATCATTAAAAATCCATCTTTGCACTGCATTTTATTTTTAACGCGTGTGTTATGACTTTTGTGTACTAGAATAATCGAAATGTCAAAATTCCGGTTCCAACCAATTATCAAACAATTGTAACTTTGGCGTAACAACCTTATACTTGATTCTTCCTACGAAATTTTCGCAAAGAGCTCAGTACCAAGCAAATGAAAAGTGAGCAAAATTTTCGGTTCATGAAATTTTCGTTATTTTTTATACACGTACTTCTTCTGCCAACGAAAGTTTCATAATAACTGAATACCGGGCTTTAGCGAAGGAAATCCTAGGCGGATTGCTGACGTTGCCGCCATTTGCCTGCCCAGCAAACCTCAGTAGTAGGTGTTTTTCGAAGGGCATTCCTTACACACATCATTGTAAGACTTTGAACATTTATCAAAAGACTTAAGTAAGTGGATTTCTTCAGCACCGACGACATAACGACAATGCCGTAAAACAATATCGGGCGAACAACAGCTGTGCTTTAGATGGGGTCGGTCCCCATACAAAAAAACTTTGGATCAGTCACCACCTAGATTTAAAGATTAAGCAACAACAATTCCGTCCTTTTGCGCAGTGTCGTCGTTTGGAGTCCGATCGGAAAAAAATTATGGTTTTTTTTTTGTATTTTAAAAAGCTAAATTTTTCCCATATTTAATTATACACTCCGACGTCAAATTCAACTAATGACTTCTTCTATCTTGTTTTCTACCCCCTTAGGCGGGACATTTTTTGCAACACAAGTAAAGCCATTTCGAAATCATGAAACTTTTTTCTTTGAAGTATCCAGTTTTATTCGTAAAGAAAAAGTTTAACAGGTTTCAAAATATCAAAAAGTACCAGAGGTTTCAAATATCGATTTGTTACTATAGGTATCACCAGGGGGATTCTATGGCACAGCTGATCGAAAAGGTACTAGGCCGATGATGGAGAATGAGAGAGCAAAGAAGACAGGAACTAATTTTAAATAGTGCTTATTGATACTAATCACAGCTAAATTATGTTTTATGTTGTTTGCATTGAACGAAAATACGCATTCCCTTTGATTTCTGTCCGTTTTATGTCCAACGAAAGTGTAAAATTGGTAAAATACGGCACCAAATAAAACTCTATGAAATGGCATACTACCTCGTCGTCATGAAGAGGCATCGAAGAGAGTCTTAAGTATTACTTTATGGTATCACTCACTCGAACTACAAGTTCCGAATCATACTCAGAGGAAAAATGTGGCTAGTTGATTCCAAATTTATTTTGCTTCTGCCAAATAAGACAACATACTTTTGTTTTCGATAATTTGCCCTATTCTTGCACATCTTCCTATATCCCATGTTATCCATATATCGTTCGTTCAATTTTCTAATAAATCACGCTTTTATTTGGACAGAAGTATAAATTTTTGGAATTTATGAATAAATTCAAATTGTTGAAATTTCCTGTACCTGACATTAATAGTTCCTAGAATAATCTAATTAGGATCTTATTTACGGTTTTTCCCAACAATAATTACACCCTCTTTATTTTCTTCTACCTGTACCCTTTCTCGTTTGCACAAGGGAATTTTATTGTTGCCCCTTAATGGAAAAGCGTGCAGTAGAATAAAATAAAACATTTTTTCAGCGCAAGTAAAGTGTTTTATTTAATAACCACCTTGACACAAAAAAATATAAAAAATTTTGAAAAATTAAACATGTTTAGGCCAAAGTGATCGCAAAATGGAATTAGAAGCGAGTGATATCGACAAAACAAAATTTGCCGACAAACAGCCAAGTGGTTGAATATTTTTTATATGTTAAGGAAAATGGTTCCTCTACTATTACAAAAAAAGTGATTTCTGAGTTGTGGGAAAATACAAATATTTCAATAGTTGTAAATATCACAATTAGAAAATTGTTATGTGTGTTTTGGGCAAACGTTAATTAAAAAACCTAGGAAATAAATTATTTAAAATTTCCAAGTGCAATGTGAATGCAATTGTCCCGAAGTTTACAAAATTCCCCAAAATATGAAATTGTTTTACGTCAATCAGTGTGGACCACGGATTTCAAATTTATACCAACTTCAAGACTATGACAGAGGCGTATATGGAATGTGGTACATGGAGTCTGGTACTTCTATAGATCACCCCTTTCCTTATAATACAGTTGAATACACTCCAAGTCCTAGCGAAGAATGTGAATCCGAAGCTGAAACTTTTGACAGTCGACCAATATTTCACTGCAAAATTATTCTTTAGCCTTGGATCGCACTGGTACCTCAGATCGATATGGATCTTCAACTGCTACAACACTAATAAAAGATTTGAAAATATCTGTTACTGCAGAAGCAAAACAAGATTGTGTAAATATTTGTGAAAGAGTGTTGTGCTACCACACGGCCTTATTATGGATAAGAATAAAATCAATACACAGAAAAAAATATTGGCCTGTAAATTTCAATTAAAAATATAATTAAATTTTTTAAAAAAATGCAATTAAAAATTAATTGAATCAATTAAATTTGTAATCATATTTACAATTTATTTTTTGAGTTTACAACAGAACTTGTAGTTGACAAGGCGCAAATCTACGGCGCTAAAAACGTTTAATTTTTGAGTGCATTATCGAATTTATGATATGGATCTTCCTAAATTAATATAAATATGCATGAAATGTTCTTAACCCTGCTGTTAGATTAGAAAAAACTTACGAATCTTAGATTGAGGGACCATTTGGTCCATACTGCAATTTTCATCCAAAATAATAATTTTATCTTATTCTTTGTAACTATTTTGGTTCAAAAATTTCTAAAGCAAGTATTTGACATATCAAAAACATCCGCTAACATATCAAAAACATCTTCTAAATATTTGACATGAATTTACATTCGCTTGGTAATGAAAAAACTTACGAATCTTAGATTGAGGGACCATTTGGTCCATACTGGAATTTTCATCCAAAATAATAATTTTATCTTATCCTTTGTAACTATTTTGGTTCAATAATTTCTAAAGCAAGTATTTGACATATCAAAAACATCTTCTAAATATTTGACATGAATTTACATTCGCTTGGTAATGAAAAAATGTACTATTGACCAAATGGTCCTCTAATCTAAGATTCGTCATTTTGTATTTTTCTGAGTCCTGAATAAAGTTAGAAAATTTAATTTTCGCACATAACATTGTTTTATTAAAAGACCCCATTAGAAGAAAAATTTAGTCAGTATATATCACCGTTCCAAAGTTACAAGGGAAAACAGAAAAAATTTGGACCAAATGGTCCTAATCTAACAGCAGGGTTAACAAACCTAAACATATTGTGATAAAGTATTTCACAGAAAGTTGAATTTTACAGCGCCGTTGGAAGGCAATATGTGTGGCGGCTGAGTCGCCAACCTTCGTACGGGTCTAGTCTTTGATACGGCTCTAGTCTTTGATATACAACACTGTTGTTAATTGTAATTCGTTTATTGTTGATTGAAGGATTTTATTTTGTGATCGTAAAGAATAATAATGTTAAATTGTCTTCTTTCGAGATTAAAACTCCGTTTTTTGTAATTGTGTTTAATTGGCAAGTGTTTTTGAATAAATTTTATTGGAAATGAGTGCTTACGTTGGAAACATGTTGCTGCCCCCAAACGTTTTTTATGCGCTTGAAAAGATATACGAGCGAACAACGAGTCGAAATTATTAAAATTTACTACCGAAATTTGGAGTCAGTGGCTTCAACTTTAAGAGGCCTCAACAATCAGCGATGGGGCTCATTTCTCGCTGAATGGCTTCGTCAATAAGCAAAATATGCGTTATTGGTCAGACAGCAATCCACACGTAATCCATGAGTCATCATTGCATACCGAAAAAATTACGGTTTGGTGCGGTTTATGGGCCGGCGGCGTCATTGGGCCGTACTTCCTCCGTGATGATCAAGACCGGCACGTTCCAACAGGACGGCGCCACACAGCGAATGCCACAATCAATTTATTGGAAACCAAGTTTGGTGAACGTGTTATCTCACGAAATGGCCCAGTCCATTAGCCGCCTCGGTCGTGCGATTTGACGCCGTTAGATTATTTCCTGTGGGGCTACGTCAAGTCTATGGTCTATGCCAACAAGCCAGCGACGATTGATGAACTTCGTACGAATATCGAACGTGAAATTGCAGCAGTATCGGCCGATTTATGCTTGATACCCGTCGAAAATTGGGTTCAGCGTCTGGACTTCTGCAAGCGTGCCCGTGGTGGCCATGCAAAAGAAATCGAGTTCCATACATAATGGCATCGAACGTACTTTCACAGGAATAAAGAATTTCATTGGTATCTAAAACCGGTTTTGTTTTATTTAAAAAAACTTTTGTAGCGCTCTTATTGAAAACCCCGTTAGTTTAGGAAAACCAGACACTAGTTTCGATTACGAATCCAAATTCTAAAAAACTTAATTTTTTATAGATATATATATGTAAGTACATATGTATCTGCGAAACCTTGAATAAAATCGCTTTAAAAATAAAAATTTTTAGTTGAAAAAATGCTGGAAAAAATCAATAACCGTTTTAATTGATTCAATTCAAGATTTAATCAAAAATCGCGAAAAATTCTATAGTTTGTTTAATTAAGTTGATTACATACTTCATCAATATTTTTCAAAAAAATCAATAAATATTTTAATCAAATTTACAAATTTTTTAACTGAAGTTTTTTTTGACAAATATACAAATACCTTTAATTAATATTATAATTTTCGTGATTACACCAAAATCAATTAAAAAATTAATCAAATAACCAAATTTTTTTATTGAAATTGATTTTTATTTTTTTGTCTGGGGAGAAAGAGCCATCATAAACGCATTGCATTCGGAAGACTAGTCTTCCAAACCATTTGGTTGCAATAAATTGCAATGGAACTGCTGTAAACACATGTTTCAAGGCTGACGTAAATTCATACAACGAGAGATTCCTGCAACACCCACTGCAATGGAATGTCTGCCTATTCCATTTTAACGACCTACCCCTCAAAACGCTATTGTGTAATTTATGTTGGTCGAGGAATGTGGGCAATATCCTGTAAGTTTGTCAAATAGTACTTTCATATTCATACTCGAGACAGTACTATCCAAGCTATTGATACTTTCTATAATTTTCCGGTCGCAAGTGATTTTAAGCCAGTATCTATGGGGCATATGGGCATTTCCATTTTGACGTTTCGTGACATTTGTACGAAAAAATACTTAAAAAAATATGAAAAAGTTAAATTTTTAAAAAGCTTTTTTTATATAAAATAGAAGCAAAAATATGTGCTGGCGTGACGTTACAAAAAACAGAAGTGGGTGTTTGACTTGGATTACAAAATTGCAAAACTCTACGAATTTGGCAAGACTTTTTTTATGAAACTATTTTTAGTAGCATTTAAATCAATATAAGTTTCTTCACCAAGTTATAAAATTTAAAAATGTTTTCTAAGTTTTTTATTTATTTACCTTAGTATCTGACGTGACGTTACATGACGTTACGTTACTTAAATTTCCACTGGGAAATTTTTAGTTAAAATTGTTATTATGATAAATTTCGCTTGTTGAAAAGACATTTTAAGCGAAAAATGTTTTTTTTTGTAAAATAATTATTAGTGGCCGTCCGGTGGTGCAATGGTTAGTGTACGCGGCTCTTGTTCATGAGATCCTGGGTTCGAACCCGGCTCTGACCACCTTAAAATTTCTTCGGCGGCGGTCACCTCGCATAGTGACGGCGACACTATCGAGTATCTAGCCATGAAAAAGCTTCTCAAATTACCGTTCGGAATCGGTGTAAAACTGTAGGTCCCAATCAGTTAGTGAAAACTGGAAAGCGCACAGCTCAGTGATTGTGAGAAGTTCTCCCCGGTCCCTTCATGGGATGTAATGGGAAACCATTTATTTATTTTATTTTAATGATTAGGATAACAAGATGAGATAGTAGATAGTTATACAAAAATTATATGAAGGTCTTAAATTATTGTTATAATTGAAAATGTAGTTTGAGCTGCTTTTATTTGCACGTCTTCCACTTTCGAAGATTCGAATTGCATAATTACTCTTAGGAATGCAAATTCTAAAACATGAACCTGTATTTTGTAGCCCGATAACACACCATCGCAACTAAGGAAAGCTACTAATCTTTTCTTTAATTAATTTTGAATACTTCTTTTTTAATAGTAGATGTAAAAAAAATCTGGTGGATAACTTTTAATTTTTCGGTCATTGTGGAGCTTTCTGCGGAAATGCCTATATGCCGGACAACGTAGATAATTGGAACATCCATGGGGATCAATGCTATTTATTTAATATGACTGTTGCCGCCAACATTGGGTCATTCGATCAAATATTGGCTATTCGGATTCCGGACCTGTGAGTACAGTGCGATGGCTATTCACGGCGCGTACAAAACTTCGCATTTATGTTTCGAAAAACAACCCACAGAAAATTTACGAAATTTAGCGGCGTTCATTAAAGCTGTTTCTTTATTCCATTAAGCTATCGCCACTTACGACTTTCCAAATAAAACGATTCACACTTATGGCCAATTTTTCAGAGCGAGTTTAAACCGCGGATTACTAAAACTGAGATTAGATTTAATATTAGTTTAACTGTCAGTGCATAGTTAAATACATCACAATTTTTTTACTCTGTCATGGCAACCTTGTGCAAATATCAAATATATCAACAGTTGTTTGTTGTTATTTGTCTTTTTTTTGACGTAGAATACGTCTTACCTTACGGTATGAGGAGTCATGTCAGGTTTTTATTGTTGTAATCTTTATTTCATTGAATTTGAGGAAACGGCTAGATGAATTTTTTTAAAATTTTTTTTGTAGGTAAATGAAGATGTTATCTTGCGTTTGATATACATTTCATATTGGTTGATATATTTCTAGTATATTAATTTCTCAAATGAAAATTGTTTAAACACATACACTCAAACATATGTGTGGTGTTTGGTTGAGTGCTTTTGGTTGCTCAACATTGCTTAGGAACATGTATCTAGTAAAAAGTGAAACGAACAGCAAGCTAATGTTGCTTGGCAACATGTATCTAGTAAAAAGTGAAACAAACAGTAAGCTAACGTAATAAAGCTTTTTTGCGAAAGCTTCAATAAAGCTGTTGTAACATTAATTTTGAATTGTAAAGCGTAAAGCTTTCACACAACGCTCGAATGCTAATGCGAAGACTCGATAAGGTAAACCTTTCTTAATATTAGGGCGGCCCTCTCAACATTCGCAGAACTTATTTCAATAAAAATATTAATTAAAATACATAAATTAAATTAAGTTTAAAAAAATTGAACATAATATTTTTTTTTTAATCGGACTTGAATCAAATGCCGTTGGTAAATATAAAAATTACAGCAGACAGTTGTCCGAGGCCTTCGGCTACGGACTGTCCCTGCAGGCTGTGTCAGAGACACGGCCATTAAGTTTAACGTAGAATACGCCATCCGATAAGACAGAAAACATATATAACAATAAATGATAAATAATATAAGCAAATGAATTTATTATTTGCTTACAACTGTCTGCTGTAATTTTTTTGTTTTGGTAATTGTTCTACGTGGTTGCAGCTTCTTTTCTTCAACTGAGGTAAGTAATTTGCATTAATATAAATTCATTTAAAATTGGGGTAATAAAATATAACTTTTTGTGGCGCAATCAATTCAAGAACTGCATACGTAGATCTTTTTTTAGACGGAATCTTACATAGAAGTCATTATCGTCAAGCAAATTGAAGTGATTTGTCCGAGCCATTATTGTGCGATGTTTTCTTGTAACCTCATAACAAAATTCTTCGCACATTTCTTGGTCACTAATGTCTTCTAGATCCAAGGAAAAACTCATTTTCAAAACTCCAAAAAATATCAGCAAAATGTTTTATTGTTTACATACACAAAATTCTTCCTCTTGCTTTTCATTGCTGCTGTCAAAAGGCAACACAATCTAAACTTTGTTTAACTCGCACAAATTGGAGAGTTAAACGTAGCTTTACCTTTGACTGAAAAAATTAAAATCTGGTTTAAACGTAGTTTAACTCATATCTGAAGATGATCTCCGACTGAAAAACTGGCCATTAATAGTACGAAATGTGGCAACATTTGCTGTAATGTTTGTAAACGCATGTTGTTGTAGTTGTAAGCAGCAACAACAGCTATTCTTTTCGTTCATTCGTTTCAGTTGTCAAACTCCACATAAATATATACCAACGATACAAGAATACATAAAACCATAGACTAATACATACATAGATAATTTTATTCGCTCAATAAATTAAACGTCATAGGTACGGTGGAAAGTAAACATTGGATAGTGGAAAACATGGGTTCAATAATACCAAATAGAGGCAATAGTAAATAACTTTCAACAAAGGAACAACAACCGAATTTCGTGTTTTTGTGGCAAACTAGTTGTGTTAAATACAATACAAATGTATACCAACGATAAAAGTCAACAAAAAAGTGCAAAATATATTGAAATTTTTCAGTTCTACACCAAAACGACATAAAAAAGTTAAGTGAACATATTTTGTAACTCCACCTGGTGTAAGTTAATTTTAAATTTAATTGCTCTCATTTCCACAAACCTACGACAAAGAGTGTGAAATGAAACGTCAGCTAAGAGAATAAAAGTATCTATGTATGTTTTAGTCTATGCAAAAAACTATAAAAACAAAATACATATGAGGTTGACAAATGAAACGAAAAATGACATGGGAAAATTAAATAACTTGTTT
Source organism: Phaonia tiefii (assembly GCA_963931995.1). Taxonomy (NCBI): domain Eukaryota; kingdom Metazoa; phylum Arthropoda; class Insecta; order Diptera; family Muscidae; genus Phaonia; species Phaonia tiefii. The sequence continues at coordinate 234,639,209 of OZ008368.1, read as the reverse complement.
AAACAACTATACCTGATAGATAATTCCACCATGTTCAATATGTATAACATTTACCGGGCGTTGTTGTGAACAATTTATTTCCAATTTTGTTTTCAATCGCAAATAAAATCTATCCTTATATACGTAGTCTTCCATTAAATAAAATAATTTTAATGAACTTACCATGTGTAAGCCATTTTGCAAATTTCTGCTTTTGAGTCTCTCCTTGGTAACATTTTCATTCGCAAGAAATGATAACAAAATGTAGCTAATAGCTCATTCAGACTGGCAAATTTTTAAGGGGTTCCTACCTAAAACGCGTATCGAAAACTTGGCCGTTCACACTGCTTTTTGAGGTTTCCGTCGTTTTGCAAAAACAACAAATTTTCAAAATGGAAACTGCATGCGAAAATTCTAACGAAAAAATAAAAAACTCTTTCATTCGCAATAAAATGAAAAATTTTTGACATCAATGCAGTTTGCAAACTTACTAAAAATGTACAAATGATAATTCTACAAAAAAAAACTTCAAACTTATTATTTTAGTTTGCTGATACTCACATATGCAGTTGATCGTTATGGATGCACGGAAGTAAGGGACAGACGCGGTATAAGAATATCCATTTCTTCACATTCTATACGCCATTTCTTGCTATATACATATGACCATTTCTCCTATTCCCACGCAGGACATCGATGTTATCTTCCCACAGTGATCCAGTTTTTCGTGTGCCTATATTTCTTTTGTCTTAAATATGAAAAAATTAAAAGTTTCATATTGTATGCTGTTACATTTTGTGTTTCATTAAAATTCCTTTCATTAAAATGTTCAGAAATTAAATATTTTTGAAAGCGTACCAGTCTTTCAATGAAAACAAATAGTTGTCAGATCTTCTTCTTTCACTAGTAAAACAATCACCAGGAACTGATTACCACATGGTTGTATTGCTAATTTGGGAGTTTTTGAGCGTGTTTTTGACACAAATACGCCGTGAACGCGTTTTCATTTTGTAGGGCAAAACCTTTATTTTTTCCGAGTTTTTGACCATAAACCACATTAAGCTTGTTTTCGGTGTCAGTGTGAATCAGCTTTAAGATAACTATTTGTTTCCATCTCTTGAAATTGAACATGTGGCAACATTGTCATTGCTCAAGTGGGAATTTAAGTGGGAAATTGAAATGCCACTTAATATCGCTTAGCTGTCCAGTATAAATTAAGTTATAATTAACTTTATCGGGGTAAAAAAAACACACTTAATGTAAAATTTACGCACCTTTCTGGTTCCTAGTCAAGAGGCAACCAAAATACATACACGGAAGTCGACATGTATTTCAGTATATAGTTTGGATCCGCCAACTACCTATTAATATACAAATGATTATTCGCAATAGTTAATATTTACACCCAGAAAATATACTCCTTGCGGTGATTAAGCAGACAGTACATTATAAAGGTTATAAATCCATAAGGAGAGATCGAGATGACGCTCCGACTAAGATACGCGAAGTTGACGTACTAAAAAATCTAATTGATTTCGATTGCGATATATATTAAAAACAATGTTTCCCATTACATTACATAAAGGGATTGGGGAAAGCATCTCACAACCAGTGAGCTGTGCGCGTTGTAGTTTTTCACGCACTGATTGGGATCTACAATTTTACACCGGTTCCGAGCGATATTTTTGAGAAGCTTTTTGATGGCTAAATACTCGATAGTGTTGCCGTCACTAAGCGAGGTGAAAACCGTCGAAAGAAAATGTAAGGTGGTCGGAGCAGGGATCGAACTCACGTACTTATGTACAAGAGCCGCGGACACAACGAAAATAATAAAGTGGAATATTTTAGAAATAACCGAACCGCCATATCCCCATTCTATACAGATGGGCAATTAGCGCAATACCAACATTCGTCTGATGAAATTATTGAAATGCCCCGTAATATATGCAAGTTAGATAATTAAACACCCTTATATTATTTTATATTTAACCACCTTTATATTTACAGAATTTCCAAGCCATTCAGAAAATACCGAATGTTTGGATCGGGATGTTAATGAATCAGCGTCTAAGGTTACAGACGAAAACAGCATGGGCTATATATTTTCCAAAATTAGAAGTCGCGAGCATTATAGCAAAATGGATTCCCGCCAAGATTTAGCTTAATGCAAGCTTATGGCGTTTGAGTGACTGTGTGCCTAGTGCGAGTGAGTTAACCAACAGAAACAAGTCGATATTTGGAACCTCTGTTACTTTTTGATATTTTGAGACTTTTTTGTTTAAGCCCCGTATTCAGTTCTTGCGAAAATTTGGCATTTATTTCACTTGTTATCCCTTTTTTCCCCGATTTAATTATCACAAAAATACTCCCAGTTGATGAGCTTTGCACTTTTGGTTCAATGCACACAGACAAATGTGGGAAAAACGCATTGAGCGACCCTACATACTTCCAGTCATCTATCGCTATTTCTCTTTGTTACTTTATCCTGCATGTTTCGCCAACTCTAATGTTGATCAGCTGTGGGATAGAACCCCCTGACTGAAACAATCAAAAAATGTAGTACTGCGGGACTTTAAGCTTTATATTCGATAAAAGAAACACAATTTCGTAGACCATACATATTCGAGCATAGAGAAATACTAAAGAGAAGCCATGAGTGTTTCAGTTCCACCAAATTCCCGTTAAAAGTCACTGGGATAACGACAGTTTTGATACGTTTTTTAATGCCATTTTATTTCTGCCAGAATTTGAATGTAATATAAATAAAAATTAAAGAAAATGGTTCTGTTCTTCAAATCACAACTATTTTATTGTACGTATATATAAAGCTATTTAATTTAAAGTCAGTTTTCTTCAATTCGCCTATCGCTCAGTCTCTTTCAAATGATATCCTGACCAAATTTGCAGCTAAGAGGTCGAACAGCTGCTTCATCGAAACCAGGGGGTTTCTATCGCACAGCTGATCGAAAAGGTACTAGGGAAATGATGTAAAATGAGAGGCCAAATAAGACAGGAACTAGGTTTAAATAATGTTTATGGATACTAATGACAGCTAAAACACGTTTTATGTTGTTTGCATTGAACTAAAATACGCGTTCCCTTTGGTTTCTGTCCGTTTGATGTCCAACCAAAGTCTAAAATTGGTAAAATACAGCAGCAAATCGAACTCGATGAAAAGCCTACTACGTCGTTGTCATGAAGAGCGCTCACATCATGATACAATTACAAGGTAGTAGCATTAGCATTGTGTAATTTCCGTACCCATTTATTGTCAAAATCAGCTGATAAAAATGTACACAAACATGTACATTTGTGAACATAGATAGATGAAATCAAAAGAGAACGCACTCGTACGACGAAATGTAAACAAAGGAAATCATATGGGCTGACGCTACTACCTTGTATTTGTATCACGTTACAACCGACTAGTACAACTTGCCAAAATATCAAAAAATTTTGATTTTTCGTACAACCGAGACACAACTTCATACAACATGCCCACAAACGTTACAACCTTGTATACAACCGACTCGAGTTGTACCAACGGTTGTAACATCTGTGGCTTGCATTAGCAAAAACGATCTACAAGTAGACAGTCAAAATTGCTCTTCACTCAAATGCCAACAAACACACCGGTGAAACCCTAGTCATTCTCTGTTCTCTCTCTTACTCTCTTCATTGAATATTTCAATACACGAGCAGTTTTTTGATAGTGTTATAGTTTATAACTATACAAATCCCAACCATGTTTAAATAAAATTACATAAACTATGCAAAAAGTATGAAATAATCAAGATAGGACTCGTGAGAGAAATGCCATGGAGTGAATTTCTAGCACTTTTTGATATTCTTTTACCAGGGTTGCCAAATTGCGTACATCTTCTGGTCGTCTAATTCTAGATCGGTTTTGGCATTAGAGTACGTTTTGTAAAATAATTAAATATGTCTGTATTTACGCCGAGAGTTTAACGGGCTGTTTGTAGTACATATAAAATAATGTATTTAATCTGTGTACGGTTTGGTAATCTTTCGGTGTAAATGCGGTAAAAGCTTTAGTTAGCTTCAGGCACACATATACAATATATAAATCTTGGCAATTTCGATCAGCTGAGTTTGACAAGATCGGCCCTTGATATAAAGACAAAATTAATACTTTTCTACCTTACTTTTTTTTGCCATGTGTTGTATTTAAAACCCTCTCACATAAAGTTTGGTGAGTCAAATCCGAAAGTACTTTTATTTGAACCAAAGGAGTGGAGGACTCAAGATTTATTAATTTTATTAATTGGAGGACTCAAGTTATAGCAGCAGCTGTCCTTATAATAAAAGTCTTTATAATAAAAATTCAAGTCGATTTTTGTAAAGCCCTTTAATATATAACAAATTGGTTTCCCAAACAAATCCATCTACTTTATTACAATTCTTTGAAACTTTGTGAACGCACTAATTATTTTAACAATAACAGAAATGTAAACAAAGTTTGACGTATTAGGCACGAACAAAATGAAAACAATGAAATCAGCTGTGCTACTACTATAACCTGATTTAATATATCTTGGGAGTACTTTTTGAAATCGAAAGGAGGTAAAAAAGTCCTTATCCACTACAAATATCATCCCTGACTGTTATACGTGATCATTCAGTTACCTAATTGTTTAGCAACGGCAGCGGCAAAAGGTGCAATTCATAACCAAGATCATCTCTAATGTCAAGCTAGGTACATAGACACAGAGTAACAAGCCGAGCGAATTTGAGCCGACGAGCCGCCGCCGCCGGTAATTTTTTTATACTTCAAGCCGCCGCCGATTTGATCGGCTAAAATCGGCTTAAAATATGAGCCGACTAACCCGAAGCCGCCGATTTTTTCGTTAGGTGTACTTAAAAGCGTTAATGTAACCAGTAAAGAGCACCGGTACCGAGATACTTGGCTGGTACTTGTACTCATTATGATGATTTAACCTGACGCCTAGTTCCGGTATAAAACGAGAATGACAGACATATAAAAGTAGTGAAAATGGCACAAAAATCGATTGATTATTTTTTCAACAAACTTAAAGAAAGTGAAACTGACTGACGAACAACACGAAGAATTCGGGAACGAACAAAACCTGGCGTTTTATCAGAAATTGGTAAAACAGAAAGAATATGCGAAAGAACACGCAAAAAATGTCCATGCTACTGCGCCGGCTCCGAATGCTGGAATCATGTTGAACCTTTCATCATTGGAGGCAGAACCATTTTAAAGGGTTATAGATTTTATTTTCACTGCTTCGAAGAAAATATTCTATGTATATTCTAAGTTTAAGTTATCTTTTTTATTTTTAAACGATATTTTAAAATGTTGGTACAAATGCAGTTTAAACCTAGTGAGATAACGTACGTATCTGAGACGTATGAGAAATAAGCATTTATATATTTCTATGATTTTTTAAAAATTTAAGGTTTTTCTTTAGATAGCATTTTTTATAGATAGAGCAAGACTTAATCTTATTAATTTGAAACGAATTTTATTTTAAAACATTTTGGAACCTTTACAATTAGTCCTAAAACTAGCAAATGTCTTTAAGACGTATGGTTATCTTTTATTTTTCCGATTTCATTCATCCACTGTGGGGCGGTTTCAAGTTTTGGTCCAAGCTTTTTGGGAGAGTACTCATGTCAAAATATGAACCATGGTTCAATATGTCTCATGAACCCTGGAAACACCAAAGGTACACAAGTTCAAAAAACCATATTTTGAAAAATTATTCAGTAAATTCGCGCGATGTTTTTCTCCCGTCCCAACGGCTGCAGTTGTCCCAATAGTTTTGGAATATAAAATATATAATCATTCTGGAGTTTAAAAGGTTAAAAACACAAATAATACCGCAAATTCAAGCTTGAAGTCTTACCTTCAGAATATCTTATAAAACTATACACCTCACATAGATTATATATTTTGACATAATCAGATTTTTCACACTCCATGTGCAAATCTATAACCCTAAAAAGGACAACAAATCGGGCTTATATGGGTAAAGAGCATTGGTTCCCAAAATTTATATTGATTGACAAAAAAGTTTTATATTGTTAAAAATTTTCATTTCATAAATCTTTTCTCACATTTTCTGATAAAGATTTTTGTTTCGAATTTTATATATTTACAAATAAAAATTAATATATACAAAAGGAAACAAACAACTTTTTACTTTAATACTAATACTTACAAATTTATTCAAGCTCAAGACCTTTTTAAATAATATAAAGCTTATTATCTTTATATTACTTTCAAAAAAGTCGAGCATAAAAATAATACTAATATAAAAAAATTACCTCAAGTTCTTATAAAAAAAGCAAGCAAAATAAAATTAAAAGTTAAAACAAAGCGTAAACATAAAATAACATTTGAAACAAAAAATAAAATATGTCTATACATGGCATAGAGGAATTTACGATAGAGTAATTTATTCTCTCAGTTTTTTATTTTCATGGGTATGGTTGCAAGTGAACATGGTTCAATAATACCAGATAGAGGCAACAGTATACAACGTCCACCAAAGCAATAACAACTGCATTTCGTGTTTTTGTTGCAAAAAAGTTGTGTTAAATACAATACAAATGTATACCAACGACAAAAATCAACAAAAAAGTGCAAAATACATTTAAATTTCACAGTTCCATACGAAAACGAAATGAAAGAGTTAAGTCAACAGTTCTTGTACCTCCACCTGATATAACTTCGAATTTCTCTCATTTGCACAAACCTACGACGAAGAGTGTGAAATGAAACTTCAGATGAGAGAATAAACTAGTCTATCCTAAATTCCTCTATACTACAGGGTGGGACAACTTCGGCTGACTGATTTGAAATACTTATAACATTGTGTCTCTCGCGGTATGAGCTGTATCTCCGAACATGACGCTAAAGATCGCCTGCAACTTAAAAAATGAATGAAGTTTACATTTAACTTTTAAATCAGTAGTGTAATTATTTGTGTCTTTTTGCAATTGTGATTCTTTTGTTATTTAACAATTACAATTAACACTCGCACTAAGACTGTTTTTACAGAACCAAAAAAATTGTTTACTGCAAGCCGAAAATTGAGCCGCCGCCGGCAAAAATTCACAGCGGACGCCGCCGACCGGCTAAAAACCTTAGAGCCGCCGCCGCCGAAGATTTGGCCTCGGCTTGTTTCTCTGCATAGACAAAAGGATTAGTTGCAAACTTCAATTAGGAATATGCATTTGCGTGGAACGTAGCTGTGTACCAGTTCTAAAATAGAGCATGTCGTCTGCCACCACGTGCATGTGCATCCGTACACTCCTGTATAAAAACTTGGTATAATATCTAAATTTAAAATGACTCCAGCAGAGCTACGACCTGCACCACCATTTACATTAGTAGAGGATTATGAATTTTTGAATGTGTTCTACCGCTTCAAAACAGCACAAGCCCGATTAAATAAAGGTGAAAAAGTGGTGGAAGGGCTACTAGCCGTAATAGATAAAATCATTGAGGGAGCTCCATACACAGGGAAACCCTTACCAAAACGTACCACACTACCCCCGAGTACCACCACTGAAATAAACAATGACCTACACGCTTCCAGCAGCTCATGGAGCATATCACCTTTCCCATCTTCTGCAATTGAGGAAAGATGTAGTAGCACCACATCATCCCCGGGCAAGCTTGAAATCGTTGATGACGAATACCCAGAATCCTCCACAAATAACGAAAGGTCCTCATTATTGTGCCAGCACAACCAACATCAACCAGCCACCAAACAATATCCCCAACAAGTGGGTGATGTGATAATCTTGGGTCCAAGTGGCACCGAAGTTGATGTAAAATCGTACAACAGCATTATCTGGTCTTCACCCGCCGCAGCGACACGACAGCTTTTGGGATTTGTTTTCTCTAGCGATATATTGGGCACCCACTCGCTAACGGGCAAACCGTCACCCGCGTTTTACGGTCGTGAAAGACCCGCTAAAATGCAATTGGATACCATAAGGACGGGAGACGTTGTTCATTGCGTACGTTCGATATTCAATTGTTGCGAGCGTGAAATTCGTGCTGCCATTACTACCAAATGTTCAGACATTTCCAAGAATCTTAAAAGACGTTTGAAGATGCAAATGAAAAGAAAATAAGTTGGAATCAACCTGCACTACAATTTCAATTCTAATATGTATGAATGTATCAGTTGGCAAAGCGGCGAGCATGCTCAATCGAAAACAGGGGAAAAACGATTAAGATGTTTCCAGTATATTCATAAAAAGATTTGTCATACAAAAAACGTCTCAAATCTCTCAACTTGGTATGAATGCAATGTCAAGGATGGATGAATATTGGAGTAATCGTTATAAACAATACAATCTATTGGAGTTGTTCGTTTTGACAATTTAAACAAAAACTAAATTCGTACAGTTGCGTTGAAATATCAGAGTGGATTATTACAAAAGTGTGAATGTATTGCTTGCTATTGTTTTCGTAAATCTGTCTCGTGTAAACGCCAATTAAATAATAACATATCTATATACATATATAAAAAAAAGTTGTCCTATGTTCGTCATTTTATAAGTCCCAATCCACACAGGGAAACTTTTGTCTCCGGCGACTCGAGTTCGTCGGAGAGAGAGGGACGACGTAAGTACCCCTCTTCTTATTTCTCGCCTCCCTCTCCAACGAACTCGTGTCTCCGGCGACAAAAGATTCCGTGTGTGGATTGGGACTAACTCCAGAACCACCCAACCAATTTACAATAGTGGTCTTCATGAAAGCTCGAAAGAACCTCGAAAACATCGTAAACTTGCACAGCAAACGTCAAAACAAAAAATTTCCCATACAAAGCGACTTGCTCAAAAGTGGAAAGTTTTCAAGGCAAATTTGCTGCGCAAACGTGGGATCATGGTACAATAATATCTTCATGGTAATAGCAGCGCGTGTTGTTGTTGTAGGCAGCAACAACAGCAATTTTGTTTTTGTTCTATTCGCTTCAGCTGTCAAACTCTACAAGAATGCAAAAGAGCACAAAAACAAAATACATGTGAGTGTGACAGCCGAAGCGAAGAACCTCATGAGAAAAATGAAAACAGCTGTTCTTACGACTTTACCATGAACATATTATTGTACCATGCGTGGGATGGAGAAACGTCCCTACAAGAACAGTGACAGTCATTTGACCGGTCAATTGACTGTCATTGTTGATGGGTATATCCATCAAAGTTTCTATCATATTCTTAAAGCCGAAATGAAAAAGTTGATGGAAACTTTTGTGTACGTGTGATTTTGTATCTCCCTCGAACTTATGAGTTCGGTCGCCTATAAAACATACCTGAGCTGCTCACTCTAGTGCGTTTCACTAATCAAAGATTATATGAGTATTAGTCACAGTTGATAGATATATCCATCACAGTTGACTAATCATACTTGATTGATATACCCATCACAGTTGACAAATCAAATTTGATGGATATATCAGTCAAAGATGATGGGTATAGCTTTTATAAAAAAAAGGCAAATGTTATTAATGATTTTATGGTATATTTTTATTATTTTTATATATTTTTAATATCTAATTGTATAATAAATGGCAATGAATGATTCGTAGTCAAGAATGGGAGTGAATGAAGAAGAATAATCGATTCAAAATGAATAAAGTAGTAACTGGGCAAAATAAAATACTTATTTACAATTTGTTTTTAATAAATCTTCTGCTTCATCCTATGGTGGCTTCGTTCAATTGTCTTTTAGCACATCTAAAATTTGAAAAGGAGATATATAAATATATGTATTAATAATAATAAGTATATATGAATGTATATAAATTAATAATTATTTAATCATTTATCGACAAAAATATGTATGTACATACCACGCAGTCTTGTTGAACCACATAAGCTTCCCTATCATATGCTTTTCCAACCTCCCATCCCAATTGTATATATCAAGCATGTTATCCGTGAACATTGGGGGGCAGACTCTGCGGACATCCTCTGACGCCTCTTTCAGTATATTTTCTGTGAAGAAGTATGTATAAATATCAAAATATTAAAATATCGAACCATAAATTTTAGTTTGTTGATATTGCTTGAGCAAAATCTGGGGTTCCCAATTTCTGCTCTAACTCTTGCACCGCTGTAATGGTCAGGAAAGGGAGCATGCTGCCGACTTCATTAATGATTTTGTCCTGAGTTTGGCCAGGCATGCCAGACAGAATCTTCCACTACTTTTTGATGGCTTTTAAATGCCTCATTTTTCATAATCATTATCTTTGTTTTTTGGATCACATAAGTTTATTCTTTTCCACTGTTTATTTTTATTCCACGATATTTAACGATAATGAAACTTTTGTCGTTGCACTTTGCCGAGGATTCACAAATTTTACTTTTTAAACGTCAACAAATTCAAGTTTCCATCAACACTGACAGTCGAATGACCGAAACTATTCTTGTAGGGTTGTTTCACTCTTGCAAATGGAACTCAGTATAAAATAGTTGCAAGTTGATCAGTGCAAAAATATTGTGTGTGTTAGTTTCCATCATTCATTTCTTGTAGGGGTGTAAACTTTTGACATTTCGTTGTCATCTGACTAGGATGGATAAAGAAGGTGATAGCACTTGAACAGTAGAAAAAGTACACATACATAATACATGCAATTGCTTCTGCTACCACCTTGTGTATCCATCTTGGTCAGCTGATATGGTTTTGAGCACAACTACGCTGAGCAACTTTACCTGGTGCCTCATGCAACGGTGCGAGGGAAACTTGCGCTGAGCAAAAGTTCTCGGCTTTCACGTTTGCATGAATGCCGCTAATATAGTACATACATACGTTCGAAAGGTGTACTTTCACTGATGGTTTTGAAACAAAAAACATCGAGAAATTTATACGCATTCTTTTGTGGTGGTGTGCTTCTTTGTGTGTTTTTCCCATATAAAATGAGTGAATTCATTAGTGACCATGACATCATTGAACTTTTGTCGTCACGGCGAAGTCTGCCTGGTCAACTAGTTTTAGATAGAAAAAAATAGTTCACAACCTTTTTTTTTATTTTTCCTGTTAAAATCAATGGTCAAACCCAATTTTTTTTTATTAAAGATTTTGTGTCAATTGATACCACAAAATCTGTATTTTGGAAAATTGGAGATAATTGGTTTGGCTACTGAACACCTCACATATAAAGGGTCCGCCAAATAACTTTTTTTTTGAAAATGCTATAACAAAAACTGAATATTTTTTCAAATTTCTTTTTTTATTTGAAAGTACAATCCTTCCGGTTAATAATGGAAAATAATTTCATTCAAATGACTGCCTCGGCTGGTCATGCAGTAGCCTACACGATCGGTCCAATTTTTAAGCACATTATCGATTGTGTGTAGCTGTATTTCACAAATGGCTTCACGAATATTGTCCTTTAGTGCGTCAAATGTCTCTGGCTTGTCGGCGTAACACTTATCTTTGAGGGCACCCCACAAATAATAGTCCAACGGTGTCAAATCGCAGCTCCAAGGTGGCCAAACGACATCAGCTCTGCGGCTGATAATGCGATCTTCAAAAACAGGCCGCAAAATATCGAGTGTAGCTTCGGCTGTGTGGCACGTAGCGCCATCATGTTGAAACCAAACGTTGCCAATATCCTCCTCTTCAATTTTTGGGAACATATCCAGTTTAGTGCGGAACGTCCAATTTTTTTTTTTTTTGAGGGGGTAAAACACGAATTTTTAAGATAAAAATGTAAAAAAAGATCGGTGCTAACCCCTATTTTCAGAGTTATGGGCCTCCAAAGTTCGGACATAGGGGGTTGTATTGCGAGTGTGGTGCCGTCTTATGGGAGCGATCTGACCACTTATTTTTGTGAAAAAGTTGGAAATAAGAAAAAAAAATTAAACAAATTTTTCGATAACTGCCTTAGATATCGAGATATCGGATGAATAATTTTGAAAAAATAATAGATTTTTTGTAAATTTGTAAATTTTAATAGAGAATAAGAAAAGAAAACGAAAAAATTAAACACAATTTTTCGATAACTGCCTTAGTTATCGAGATATCGGATGGTTACTTTAAAAAAATATCGTTTTTTTCAAATTTTTGAAAGTTGTTTTGCAGTCAATATGGCAACATTTTACCAAAATTGCATTTCCCAAAAAAAAGGGGAAGTACATTTTAAGTACATGATGCTGTATATTATCTCGTGGGCATCTCATTCAGTACAAGAACATGGAAGCTAATAGTGTGTTAGACATCTACGAGTTATTTGAATCTATTGAGGGGCCCCTGCAGGCCTTAGTTGATTGGGGGTTGATTCCCAGAGAAGGGCAATATTTATGCACCATGGGCCACCCTATGAGGCTAATAAAGCAGGAAAACCTTGACGGGTGGAGCTGGACGTAAGTAGAAATATCTTCAAAAAAAATTAAAACGTTTTAATTTGTATTTCTTTAGGTACAGCAGCCATTAAAAGGCCAAAAAAAACAGGCCGATGTAACGTCCGAGTGTCGTTAAGGACGAAGACGTTTTTTGCAAAATCTCATCTGCCTATAGTAAAAATTCTGATGTTTGTTCTTTTATGGACCGAGAATTGCGAAATGACATTTATACTCCGTACAATCCGGGTAAATTCCTTCCAAACCGGAGCGGATTGGAATAGCTTTTGCCGGGAGGTAATAGTATATGGGGCCTACCAAACGAATTTAGTTATAGGAGGAACCGGAATAATCGTAGAAATAGACGAAACGAAGAAGGGCAAGAGAAAGTATAACAGAGGCCATAGAGTTGAAGGACAGTGGATCGCGCGATTTTTTAAAAATAATTTTTTATTTTTTGTGCGAAAAAAATTATTTTAAAAAAATCGCGCGATTTTTTTAAAATATTTTTTTATTTTTGTTTTGTTTTTGTGAACTTTGACCCTTGATATCTTCGGGCATTAATGGGTTAAAAAAATAAGTGATATCTAATTTTTTAGCCTAATGTCTAAACTATATAATAGCGTGTGAAAATATGTATGTTGTTAACGTACTATTCTTAGATAAAAGGCATTTTCCTCAAAAAGTGGGGCTATAAAAGTCGCATTTTCGATATAGGCTCGCAATGGGTTAGCAAACTCCAAAAGATGCAGTTTTGAAGATATCTTGATACGCTTTCCAATGATACCCATATTGTCCCTGTGCGTCAATATATGTGGAATATATAGGGGTTTATATGTTGAATCTTAGGGGTCCCGTAATCCGGGAAATATGGGTCAGCACCAAAAAAAAATTTTCACCTTTTTTTCTGGATGACAAGTTCTACCCAGTGATGGTACTTTGGAACCGATCCGAGATACCGACCTATACTGGATATGAGCCGGAAAATGGCCCAATTATGCCTCTGGACCAAAATTCGCACCAAACAGTGACCCGTTTTGGGTGCATCGGCTTTTCAATGTATGCGTGCGGGTTTTCTGTGACCCAAATGCGACAATTTTGTTTGTATACATACCCGCCAAGATCAAAATGAGCTTCATCTGAAAAGATGATTTTTTTTTGGCAAAATCGGCATCGACTGTAAGTCGATCGCAGGCCCACTTAGCGAAGCGAAAACGCATTGGATGGTCAGTTGGCTTCAACTCCTGAACCAATTGGACTTTGTATGGCGTCCTAACAAGGCCTTTATGCAAAATTCGTCTCAATGATGTCTCCGAAATGTTCAATTGTTGAGAAAGAACGGTGAATTGATGTTGATGGCATTTCACGCATACTTCTGCCACAGCAGCAGTATTCTCGGGTGTACGCACTATTTTTGGCTTTTCACGCTTTGGTTTATCGATGAGGATGCCAGATTCTTTCACTTTTTTCACAAGATAACGAACATACGGAGCTGACGGTGCTTCTCTTCTTCCAAAATCCGTACGCAATTTTCGCACACATTCTGCAACATTACCTTGATTTTCAAAGTAATGTCGCAATATTTCTCAGCGTTGTTCAAGCGTATACACAACCATATTCGTTCGGCGGAAGGATAAAACCATGGTAGAAATATAATGGTAGATGCAGTACGACAACAAATACAACAAGCCAAAAACAACAGGCATTTTGTTTTTGCTCAGTGTCTGTGTTGTGTCAAGTCAGCTGATAGAAAAATGATGAAAATGTAAACAAATTTGCAAAAAGTGGCATTTAGAAAATGACTGAGTGTTATTTGATATATTGAAAGTGTATAAGTGTGAAAATTAAAACGTTTCTATGAAATTTTTGCAGAGAAATATTTCAAAAACAGCAGTTGTTGCCGAACGGGGGTTGCTTACAAACAAATGTAAACAAACTTTGACATAAGAGAAAAACTTACTCACACTCTGTCCAGAAAAAAGTTCAAATCAGCTGGGCTAGTGCTTCTACCATTTCTTTGTACCATGGATAAAACTAATTATATGTCAAATCAGACATAAGCTAAATGTTACCATTCACGAAATAAGCACTAGTTGGAAAAAAAACGTTAGATGGCGGACCCCATGGTACAATAATATCTTCATGGTAATAGCAGCTCGTGTTGTTGTTGTAGGCAGCAACAACAGACATTTTGTTTTTGTTCTATTCGCTTCAACTGTCAACCTCTATACAAATACATACCAACAACACAAGAATGCAAAAGAGTACAACAACAAAATACATGTCAGTGTGACTGCCGAATCGAAGAACCTCGTGAAAAAAATGAAAACAGCTGTTCTTACAACTTTACCATGAACATATTATTGTACCATGGCGGACCCGTTACATACCTGCACGCCACCGCCGTTTTTGGAGTTGTTTGCCGCGCCGTATTACGTAGAAGGCGGCGCCGGCGTATAACTTTCTCTAATCTTTCATATTCGTATTTTATACGATGACTTACGACCCTGGGACATTGTGTTTATGTTCTTTTGGTAACTCTTCGTAACCCCTTCTTGGTAACCCCTTTTGACAACTATACGTGACTCTTTGTGACATATTGTAGGTTAATCTTCTTTTTTTTGTTGTAACGGTATTGCCTCACTCGCTTCAGGTCTATTAATTACTATCAACAAAGTCATATTTTAGTTTGTGTTTAATCGTCTACCAATGCTCGCGAAGTGCTTTGTGGCAAAAAAGAATCATTTATTTTTATAACTGTTCAAAGACAAAAAAGAGGTAAAAAATTCAAAAGTTTTTGTGTGCAAAAGTGAATTATTTTCAAATTATTGTAATATAATTTCATACTTACAAATCAAGAATATTTTCATTTAAAAGTAGACACAAAATAAGATGTGGCGTTATTGTACTAATATAGTTAATAAAAGTTATAATATTCCTATTTATGGCGTTATTGCTATTAAAACTACAACTATAAAATAACGTGTAAATTTGAAATAAAATAAAATGAAACGTTATTGCAAACAAATATGTCATTAATGGTTGTAAACAATATGTCATATCTTATATTGTGGCTTTATAGCTACATTTTTTACTTATATGTATATTGATTTTGATTTTTTTCAAGCGTTAACAGCAAAAATCATGGATGTGCATCAAGACCTGTCTATTTGTTCGAATGATTCCAGCAGCATCCACGATTTTGGTTCCGACGACTCCCTTGCTGATTGCCTATACAATCCGCCTGAGAATATTTCATCAGGAAGTGACGTTAGTACTCAAAGTATCAATGAAAGCGTAACCCAAAACAAAATAAATATAGTTGCATCTCCTAAGAAAATGAGAAACCGCAAACCTGATAATCGGCAACGAAGTATTAAACAAAAATGTCGTAATTCTGGAAAAGAGTATGAAATGTGGACAAAAGAGAAAAAAAAATTGACCTAGCAGAAGTGTAAAAGTTCCTAGCTCAGAGAACTGTAGACTAAAATGCTCTAACAAATTTAGTGAAGAAAACCGCCTACGCATTTTTTCCTCTTATTGGTCACTGGCTAACATTGAAAAGCAACGACAATTTATATTAAATTCTATGGCCGTGAACGAGCTGAGATATCGATATGTGCGAGAAGGAGGAAGTCGTCCCCCAAGACAAAAGAATATGCAATATTTTCTTACTATCGTCGAAGATCCAATCCAAGTCTGCAAGCTGTTCTTTATGAATACATTAGACATTAACAGCCGCAATATTAAAACAGTGTTGGAAAAGAGCAATAAGGTAGCTAAAGTTCTCTTGGAAGATGATCAACGTGGTAGACATGGAAAACATCCTAAAGTAAAACCGGAAATTCGAGATGGTATTAAGTCATTTATTGAATCTATACCTAAGATTGAAAGTCATTACACCCGAGCAAATACTTCAAAACTTTACATTGATGGAAGTAAAACTGTCGCAAATCTTCACAAGGATTACGTTGAAAGATGTCGAGAACAAAATGTGGAATATGGAAATTACGCATTGTTTTACCGACTGTTCAACACAGAATTCAATATTTCGTTTTTTATACCTAAGTAAGACCAGTGCGAGCTTTGCGTTGCATATGAAAATGCAGAAGAACAAAATGCAGAACTTAAGAATAAATACGAAGACCATATTTTAGAAAAAGATTTATCCCGAAGTGAAAAATCATCTGATAATATGACAAATTCGCCGAACACTATTGTAGCTGTTTATGATATGCAAGCTGTTTTGCAACTCCCAAAGGGGGATGTTTCGGTATTTTACTACAAATCTAAGTTGAATGTAATGTATTTTACCTTTTACAATTTGATTGATAACAATTGTGATTGTTTCGTATGGGATGAAAGTTGTGCCAATAGAGGTGCAAACGAATTAGGAACATGCGTACTTCGATTTATAAAAGAAAAATCGATCAAAGATTTTATTAAACATTTCATATTTTATTCAGATAACTGCGCTGGGCAGCAAAAAAATAAATTTATGTTGTCGGTTTGCTTATATGCAGTGCGAACTTTAATGTCGAGAGTATAACCCACAAGTATTTGATCATGGGCCATACACAAAATGAAGGCGATGGTGTACATTCAGTTATTGAGAGGTGTGTGAAACGTTATCTAAGAAGCGGTCCCATTTATACTCCTGAAACATTTATTTCTATAATAAAAACTGGTAATACATACAAAGTTAATGAAATGTGCTTCGATGATTTTTACGACATAAAACAACTACATAACGATTTGGGTCCTATAAATATGAGAAATGTTAAATTGAATGACATTAAAATATTAAAAGTTGCAAAAGAAACCCCAAATATGTTATTCTACAAAACAAATTACTCCAGCGAAAATTTTGAGACGGCTACAATATTAAACAAAAAAAGGCTAAGAAAATACATTTTGCTCCAGCCTTTTCCTCTAAATCTTGTATATCAGAACGCAAAAAGAGTGATCTTATAGAATTAGTAAATAAGGGTCTTATACCAAAATATTACAAATCGTTCTATGAAAGCTTGTAAATTGAACTTGAATATTTTTAATAAAACCTATTTATTTCTTTTTTTTATTTAATTTTGATATTGGAGTTCTGTTTTTGTACTATTTCCTTTAATAAATAAACTTTTTCATAACAATATGCTCATATATTGACTTGTAACCTTTATTTATATTAAATTTTGCACCAATAATGTCACAATTCAAATATACAAATATAAAAGCGGGCCTTCACAAAAACAAAATATGTATCTGATGAATAAAAGTCAATAATTGACTTTATAATGCATTATATATGTTACACATGCAGACATTTTAGATCCAGATAAGCAATGTTTTGAGATATGATGGTTCAAAATCTTTAAATCGCTCTCCTGTAAAGTTGCAGATTTTGAGTTGTGACGGTCTTGCATGAAACGAGCGAATTGTATTGTTTTAATTTATTAAGGGCCTAGTCGTGTAAGTAACTTTCACATTCACCTCATTTTCCGACATCATCCCTTAACTAAATTAAGAAGCTGACGTATGATTTTTATTAAAATATGTATTCTTTGTATTCCTTTAAACATAAAAATTTACAAAAATCTTACAGAAAGTACTTAGTTCATTTATTATGTGACGTCAAAAATGCCAAGTGAAGTAAATATGACTTGTGCGATTAGGCTGTAAGAAATTGCCTCAAAACAATTTTCCATCACTTTTTGCATACTGTTGCTTTACCGCCATGTCAAAACATGAAAGAGGTGAAAGAGAAATAACAAAATGACCCCTGAATTTCCAATTCGTGAGTTATGCTACCCCTCATTCTTCTCTGCCTCCCTTACCAAGAAGCATCGTAAGTCGTGTCCCAGGGTCGTAAGTCATTGTATAAAAGACGAAATTCTTAGGCTGTGGGCGGATTGGTTCAAATATTTTGCACCGAACAAAATTTTTAAGTTTGCGAGGTGAATTTCTAGTGTCAAAAATTAGACTAGCCCAAGGGCATGGTACAAATATAATGGTAGATGCAGCAAGACAACAAATACAACAAGCCAAAAACATGCCTGTTTGTTGTTTTTTGCTCAGTCTCTGTATTGTGTCAAGTCAGCTGATAGAAAAATACTGAAATTGTTGACAAAATTGGAAAAAATACCATTTAGAAAATGATTGTGTTTTATTTAATACTCTGAAAATGCTTAAGTGTGAAAATTTAAACGTTTTTTTGTGATTTTTACAGAGAAAACTTTTCAAACACAGCAGTTGCAGGCGATCGGAGGTTGTAGACAACCAAATGTAAACAAAATTTGACATAAGAGGAAAACTTACTCATACTCACTCCAGAAAAAAGTTCAAATCAGCTGGGCTAGTGCTTCTACCATTTATTTGTACCATGCCCCAGGGCTGCTATAAATTTTGACAACGAATCAAATAATAGTCGTGTTTTGGTTACAAGCAAGCGATTGTTAAGTTGAAAAGAAAACGGCAATTGCATTTTATTCAAAAATATGAAGGGGTTGAAAACGGTAAAATATATCAAAAAAAATTGTTTAAACTTAGCGAAAATAATTCTCGTCGCTAAGCTCTCGCTAAGTCTTCGCTAAGTGCTTCACACAAAACAAGCGAATATATAAGCAAGCAGGTGTAACCAAAATTATTATTGACATTTGTTTAACAACAAGATGTATTTGGTAAGGTGATAGCATCAACAATGCTGTTTGGTTTTGTTTCATTCATTTGGCCAAAGAAAATTGTCAAATGTTGTTCAAACGATTGTGTTTGCATTGTTTAAAATGAAAAATATAAATATATGCAATTTTAAGTAATTTTTAAAGTTTTATTTTCATTTTAGTCAGATCATATTAAAACCAAAGTTTGTTACCACCACCTTATTGAAAACATATTGCTAAACAGGGACACAAATGTTTTATTTGTTTTGGTTTCGTCGTTTGTCTTTTACGCGGAATATTAACAAAAACGTTCTTTGGCTGAACTGCAACTTCAACAATTGTTCCAAAGCCGTAAAAATAAGTGCAACATATTTTTGAATTATTTATTTTTTCATTTCAACGCCACCACTCACTGACTTGTCCTGTTTTGTGCGGCGACTGATTTGTCTTTTATGCAGCATTTGCTCGCAAACATGGTAATAGCAACATGTGTTGTTGTAGTTATAAGCACCAACAACAAGCATTTTGTTTTTGTCTCATTCGCTTCAGTTGTGACAACACAGGAATGCAAAAGAGTACAAAAACAAAATAAATGAGTTTGTAAACTGGAACAGGTCTATTTTACAGCTTACACGAACACGTTATTTTAAGCAAAAAAACGTAAAATAACAAAATCCGGTAAATGCATTGTTTCGGAGTTATGTTATGGGTTAAGGTAGCTATTGATATCACTTTTTTTTGTATAAAAGAAGTAAAAATAAACTCAACAAATTAGCTAGCATTTCTCGATAACTCGCCTAGTTATCGAGTTAGGGGATATTGAAAATTTTAAAAATTATCGAATTTTTTTTCAAAATGTCAACATCCGATAACTCGATAACTAAGTTAGCTAAGGGAGTTTCTCCTCTGGGGTAGGCCCAACACCGGTTTCGGAAAAGTATGGTATTTTCTCCTCTGAGGTAGGCCCAACACCGGCTTCAGCATAGTAAGGAATGTTCTCCTCTGGGATAAGTCCAACACCGGCTTCGCGGTTTCGGCATAGTATTTTTGTGGTATAAAGGTATATATTTTTGAGAAAAGTAAAAGAAAATAAACTAATTTTTCAAAATTTTAACATACGGGGGTCCATGACTCCGAAACTATGCATTTGCCCCGATTTTGTTATTTAACTTTTTTGCTTAAAATAACATGTTCTATCCGACGCTGTAATATTTTCTAATTTTGGAGAGTAAGCCGCATAATAAACATAAGACAAGGAGATACTTGTGGAAAAACGCATCGAACTAGATCAGATATTTACAGGAAAGATAGTAATTAGCGTGGATGGCTGGAGTTGCGTAGCTTTAAAAATGTGTGTGAAGACCGCAGTATTTCATCCATTTTTCGTACTTATGTGGAATGTAAATAGATTTTGAAAACATTCAAATCAACCAAATCGACCAGTATGAGGAGGAACTTGCGCTTCAAAATTGTCGGATATCCACATTGATGTCATTTCGGTATTGTATACATAGTGCCACGCTAAGGCTTCTTTTGTGGCCACCTTTAAGCTGTGTCCCACATTGGTTCCCTGCGAAGTTTTTGATTTGTTATACTGACGTGGAGGTGTGAGGTACATAAATATAAAAAATAAGAGCTTACCTCACGCCTTCAGCTCTCTATTTGATACATCACATACATATAATTTGAATAAAAGTAGCGAAATATTTTTTAAAAATTATGTTAATTTCAGAAAAGAGCAAGCACATGAATTTTCAGCTGTCAAAATTTTGATTTTCCATTTCATACAGCAAAATCGGAATTGTATCCTCACCACACAAAAATAAATTCAACACAATTTACCACGACCGAAATATTTTCTATGAACACACAGCCTGATTTGTCAAAATGTCATCACATGAATCCGCACAGCAAAATGACAAAATTGTATCGACCATATCAAAATTTATTCCCCCAATTTTACCACGGACTAAAAGAGTTCGATCCCCCCACAGCCTTAGAGCCTGTGCCAATCGGTATCAAAGTGCACAGGTTATGATATGCGTGGTGAATAAAATTTCACTAGCCCATGGCGCTAGGTAAATTTTTGACAAGTGGATGGAAATTTTTGACGTTTAACAAAAATAATCGCCAATCTTTTTTTTCGGTGAGGCGCCGCCGAATTTGTTTAGTTACTAATTTGGATTAAGATGACTCAATCAATTTTAATAAATATATTTGTCAGTTTTTTAGCATTTACATGCATATTTATATTTTGTAATGACAACATTTTGTTTCTAAAATTGTTTTTAATCATCGGCTTGATTCATCGCCTTTCGACATTTTTGTTTGGCGCCGCCGCCAAGTTTTTACGACGGCTTGTAGCTGTGTTTATCATATACACAGAAAAAATAAACATCGGTAACATTGCCTACTTTGGGCATAGAGTAAATATGGGTAGAGAAAATCTTTCACTCACCAAATTTGTGACATTTGTCCTCGTGTGATGTATACGTTTGATGTTGAAAAGAATTGCTTTACTAATACCAGATAGAGGCAATGGTTCAAAACAACGAACAAAATAACAACAACGGCATTTCGTTTTGTGTGTTAAAATTAATGTGTTAAATACAACACAAATGTCTGCTAACAATAACAGTCAATAAAAAAGTTTAAAACACATTTAAATTTCACAGTTTTTCACCAAAATGGCATGAAAAATTAAAGCAAGAAGTTATTGTAATTCCACCTGGTGTATATCACTTTTCGTCAAACATCTCTCTATCACACCGACCGCATCACGAAGAGTGTGAAATGAAACGTCAGATGAGAGAATAAGTTTATCTAGGTATGTATTAGTCTATGACTTTGGGTTTGGTGATTTTTTTTGTATGAAGACAAGAAAAGGTGACATGATTGGCTAAATCAAAGTGCAAAACACATTACCAACAATAATGCTGAATTTGCATATGAATGTTGGCAAATTCCCTGCTTCTTATTTGAATGTCAAGAACTGTGACGAGACAGCAACATTGTGACTAGACACCGTGTGTTAGAGCGAGACGAATATAAACCTCTAGGAATTTGCATTACTACTGTGTCGCTGTGTATGTACATATGTAACCATTAATTTGTGAAAAGAAAAACGAAAAAGGAGTTTTTTCAAGTTTTCTATGAATAATTTTTATACAAGTTCTTAAAAAAATGTGTGAATTTACAATTTCATAAAGAAATGTATGTAAAAATGTATTCTGCAAGTGTTTTTAACAAAGAATACATTTCTATTGGCTGAGAATCTATAATGTAGAACTTTTGTAAATACAAAAGTGCGTTATGTTGCGATGCTATGTTATATGTATATTGATCAATGGAAAAGTGTCGAAAGTGCTTTGTACATCTCTTAGCCACTTTAACAATATAAATGTGACCTTTGTAGAAACGAACAAATTTGATACCCAAGTGGTTAATAAATTTTTTATATATATTTCTTCACAGGGAACGTGACTGGAGTCTTCGGCAGTCACAATCGAGAGGTTATACTACATTGGAGCAGCCTGTTAATTCGTGACTATAATGTTAGCATTTATTTAAATGTAATTATTATAGTCAACAATGGAATAAATACTTCTTTAATTAAAAACAAAATTTGTGTCTGTAAATATGAAAAAAATGGGCTAAACATTTGGTAATGTTGAACATTAAAATTTATCTAATTCACCGTATATTGCACTTTTGCGTTGTGTAAATCTACAAATATGCAAGGCAAATTTCCATATTATTGGTGAATGTAAAATTGTCTATGTTTATTGGTAATGTTGTCCAATTAAGGGTCTTATCACATAAAACGATTCACCTCATTTTCACATAATTTTCCATTTTTTTAATCACATAAAACGAAGAAGTGGTCACCTGCGTTGAAAAACGAACTTCGCGTTCGATCACAGTATTACGTTTAACGCGGCCGTGACTAAGGGTATTATCACATAAAACGATTCACCTCACTTTCACATCATTTTCCAATTTTTTAATCACATAAAACGTAGAAGTGTTCACCTGCGTTAAAAAACTAACTTCGCGTTGGAAGACTGTATCACATTTAACGCAGCCGTGACTAAATCGTCATATCTACTGTCATAATTCAATGCTGGGAAATTTGAGAAATATGCATAAAATTTGATCGCATTTCTCAACATAATTTATTTTAAGTATACCGTTGGCAAATATTTATAAGTTTATGTTTTATTTGGGTATAAATACCAACAACAA
This sequence comes from Phaonia tiefii, assembly GCA_963931995.1. Lineage (NCBI taxonomy): Eukaryota > Metazoa > Arthropoda > Insecta > Diptera > Muscidae > Phaonia > Phaonia tiefii. Next base: position 234,615,984 of record OZ008368.1, on the reverse strand, counting down.
CTCATCAATTCAAACCTCAGGCAACAATCAAACAACAGATTTTGTGTATTCATATGCATTTATGTGTATGATAGTGTGTGTCTTTTGTTTACATATGTTGACACTGTAACACGTGTTGCCGCAAACGCTGCCCAACGCCAGCCGATTGTGTATCGCCGGTGGAAAAAATTCTAACTCGAGCGCGGAGTGATTTATGTGATACCATTTTTCACCTCCTGCGACTGAGTTCATGAGTATTTATGTGTATAGCATGAAACACATAGACGACGACAGGCTACGTCAACACACGACTATAAATGCCGCTGACTGCAAATGTAGACGTGTGGCAGCTACTGAATTATTTTCAAGACGGCAACTGCAAAGTAAACAGCTGATCTGTAATGTTGACGTTTGTGTTATTGTGTTATTTGTGTTAGAAGAAAATAAAATGTCTGGAGAATATTTAATAAATATTATTACAAACATAACAAAAATTGTGAAAACAGTTGATTATTCTGTCAGTGGTGCCACTTCAGGCATTGACAGCTCTAACCTGTTGATTGTCGCCCACACAAATAGAAATTAGTTTAATTCAACTACAGCTACATAAGTAGCATAGACAACAACCTGCAGTCGTGTCGCCTTGCCGTCGTTAAAATATTCACTTGCATATAAACGCATGTATTTTATTTTTGACAGGTTGTGGTCGGTAGCCTGTCGTCGTCTATGTGTTTCATGCTTATGTGTTGCGTGTGTTTTGTTTACAAATGTTGACACTGCAACACGTGTTGCCCCAAAAAAGTATGAAAATCCCAAAGCCAGCCGATTGTGTAACGGCGGTAGAAAAAATTCTAACTCGAACGCATAGTGAACGGTGACTGAGTGTGCACCTGAGTTAGATTCACTCACTCAGAGTAATGTGATAAGATCCTAAATAGCTGACCCTACGTTGCCCTGTACATTGGCTGATATCAGACCATGAATGTGGGTAATATTTCACTAGGTTTTTTTTTCATTACATTTATTCTCTCATCTGACGTTTCATTTCACACTTTTCGTCGTAGGTTTGTGTAAATGAGAGCAATTAAATTTAAAATTAACTTACACCAGGTGGAGTTGCAAAATATGTTCACTCATTTTTTCATGTCGTTTTGGTGTAGAACTGAAAAATTTAAATGTATTTTGCACTTTTTTGTTGACTTTTATCGTTGGTATACATTTGTATTGTATTTAACACAACTAGTTTGCCACAAAAACACGAAATTCGGTTGTTGTTCCTTTATTGAACGTTGTTTACTATTGCCTCTATCTGGTATTATTAAAACACCATCCAATGTTTACTTTCCACCGTACCTATGACGTCTAATTTATTGAGAGAATCAAAGTATCTATGTATGTATTATTCTATGACAAAACCAAGTACGAAGAAATTTGGTAGCAATTTCGATGAAATTTTCTAACAATTTGGAAGAAATTTTGCAGAATGAAAATATTCATGAATTGTAAAGATCGCATTCGCATAATAATTGGTAAAAACAATGACAAATATTTGCTAAAAATATTCATTGCGCAAAATTATATTTCAATGCGTCTTAACACTTATTCTTATGATGAAGCTGTCAAAATTTACTATTGTCAAAAAAGATATCGATTGGCACAGCAAAAATTGGCATTTTTCTCACCATAACAAATTTTTTTTCACCATAGTACTTTGATATCGATTGACACACGCTCTTATAATCGATCAGTTAAGGCCCTGACTCACTATCCTAGATGGTGGTGCGATTTATTCAAAAAATAATCTGACGGAATCTTATCACACTTGAAGAAAATCGCATCACACTACTTGAAAAACTCCGATCCAAGTGTGTTGTGGATGCCAGACCATCACACAAAAATGATGCAAAACCATATGTTTTCAAATAATGTAAGGTTGGATGCCAATACATCACGTTGGTTCTTTGGATTGCTTTTGACCATATTTTGATTTCGTTTGTATTTACAACATATTCACTTTAATATTTTTGGACATATTCATTTATTTATTCTTTTGCACAACTATTATTTATTCTTTTGCACAACTACCTCACGAAAACTGAATTAATTTTAACAGAATAACAGCGCGTCTATTTTTGTATCAGCTGACATTGTTGTTATTCTTATCAGCTTTCTCCCAAAACACAACCCTGATCGCAGAGAAAATATTAATTTTTTGAAACTTTTCAAAACATGAGCAAATCTAACAGACCTGTCAAAATTATTTTCGTTCCTCTTTCATACTTATTCGCATACAATCCAGACTATCCTATTTTTTAGCACACATACGATTTTTGACAGATCCAAAGTCCTGGCCTTTAATGACATTGACATTCAACACACGCTGTAACCACACAATCAAAAAACGATAAGCTACACGCAATCAATATTTCCTAATAACCTTAAGCTTAATTTCTTTAGAATTATCTTATGGAGTTAAACACTTTCGGCCTTATTCATAAAAAGTTGTCATGGATTTGATAAAGGTTTAAGAAGGTGTTTGCTCAACAAAATTAACTTAATACTCTTTTTTGCATATATGCAAGGAGAACGAAGCCGACAGAAAATTTTCCGGTGTGTAGCCGTATTTTTTGAAGTTCACGCCGCCGTCATTAAGGCACGCTTAGATTTAAAATCTAGACCAATATTATCGCCTAATAGCTCATTCAGACTGGCAAATTTTTAAGCGTTTTCACCTTAAAACTCGCATTGAAAACTTGGCCGTTCACACTTTGCTTTTTGACGTTTACGTCGTTTTGCAATTTCTGAATAACAAAAGCAACAAATTTCCAAAATGGAAACTGCACACGAAAATTCTAACTTAAAAATAAAAACCTTTTTCGCTCGCAATAATGTCCAGTTTGTCGTGTGCTTATATTTATTTTTTCGTAAAAACAATTTAATTGTTTCATATTGTATGCTATTATATTTTGTGTTTCATTAAAATGCGGTTCATTAAAATGTTCAGAAATTAAATATTTTCACTCTCCGTCTTTCAAGGCAAACAAATAGTTGTCAGTTCTTCTTCTTTCACTAGTAAAACAATCACCAGGAACTGATTACCAAATGGTTGTATTCCTAATTTGGGAGTTTTTGAGCGTGGTTTTGACAAAAATACGCTGTGAACGCGTTTTCATTTAGTATGGCAAAACCTTTATTTTTAGCGAGTTTTTGACCGAAAACAACATTAAACATGTTTTCGGTGTCAGTGTGAATGAGCTTTAAGCCGTTTTTAAAGGCCCGAATTACTAAAAAATATCTAATTTTTTTACACAACCAACGAGATGAGCCTAAAAGTTACGTCTGCCGAAAAATCACGTTTAATTAAAACTCAGTTGCCGTCGTCGATTCAAGCAAAAATAAACAAATGTGGCAAAATCAAGAAAATCGATGCCAGTGGGAATGCTGTATAACAAGGGGTAAAAAGTAGAAAAAAGCGTAATGCGGCATTTACACCAAACAAGATTAACGCATTTTGAAGGTTAATACCGTTAACACGCAATATTAACCATACAATTTTAATCTGTATAAACTGAAGTTTAATTTTTAACCTCATTTTCAACTAATATAAATGCTAAATATAAATGCTAATAACTAATATAAATGCAACCATAATAAAAACATACACAAAAAATCAACTGTTTGACAGATGGAAGCCGATCGAAAATTTTTGGGCTTCGTTCAAGAATCAACGGGTATGGAGCACTAAAGCGTGCACTTATTTTTATATACTTTTCCAATATTTTTTCAATATATTTCTTCTCCTTATTTATATGAATGCAGCTGCATGAACCCGCATCCCCAAGTCTTCGTTTGAATGATTGTAATATTTATAGATGTTCCTCGAAAATTAAATTTTCAAACTCGAACCATAATTGTTCGATTTCAGACATCTTGTTAGATTTAGCTTTACTTATTAAATTAACTCATAAACGAAAACTGAGACCCTTGTACCCATTGATTTAAACTTTTGGAAATTCTCGAAAACATCGTAAACTTGCACAGCAAACGTCAAAACAAACAAATTTCCCATACAAAGCGACTTGCTCAAAAGTGGAAAGTTTTCGAGGCAAATTTGCTGCGCAAACGTGGGATGGAGAAACGTGTAAACTTTTGACATTTCGTTGTCATCTGACTAGGATGGATAAATAAGGTGATAGCACTAGAACAGTAGAAAAAGTACACATACATAATACATGCAATTGCTACTGCTACCACCTTATGTATCCATCTTGGTCAGCTGATATGGTTTTAAGCACAACAACGCTGAGCAACTTTACCTGGTGCCTCATGCAACGGTGCGAGGGAAACTTGCGCTGAGCAAAAGTTCTCGGCTTTCACGTTTGCATGAATGCCGCTATTGTCGACCAAACCCCAGTACACACAAACTAATTAAAATCTCAAAGGAATGATCATCGAACAGTGGAGACCAACTGACGCAATGTAGAAATTCAATATTAAAAGTAAACAAACAACTAACAAAAGAACTTTTTGTCAAATATCTTTAGCGAGATGTCAAATTGCAAAAACAATAAGCGTGTTTTGGTTACACCGCTTGCTTATATATTCGCTTGTTTTGTATGAAACGCTTAGCGAAGACTTAGCGAGAACTTAGCGACGGGAATCATTTTCGCTAAGTTTAAAGAAATTTTTTTAACATCTTTTACCGTTTTCAACCCTTATTCATATTTTTGAATAAAATGACTTATCGCTAAATTGCGGTTTTTGTTGCAAATTAGCAAGCGGCAATCGCTTGCATGTAACCAAAACACCACTAATATGTCTACATTTGCTGGTTGGGAGCGACAAAAAATCAAAGGGATCAATACAAAATGATGTATATGTACATTAGGGTTATGACTATTTGCAATTTTTGCAAATATAAAATTCTTCATCGCATAGCCGTATAGACCATTAAGAAATAATGTATTACTTTTTCGCGATCGTTAGAAAAGTTCACCCACCGAACGCGATGAAGTTTTGAATTGTAGCTTTTCTTTGAAGCAAAAAAAAGTGTAATTTAGTTGTTTTTCTTACTGATTTCATTTTTACTTGTATTTACCAATATATTTTTTATATATTGTTTGAAAACAAACAATAAAAAATATTAAAAAAAAAAATTTCCAAAAAAAAATCTTGGGGGGAGTTTTAGAAATTGCAATCGGTGGGTGAACTTTAGTCACCAAAATGACATAAAAAAATGATTTTTATTACCAGTATAACATTGCCCATAGCGTGGTGCGATGAAGAAATGTTGTTAAAATTTTGTCATAACCCTAATGTACATACACACTATCATTCTCATATATTTGTATCTGCAACCAGCCCGTAAGTGAAGTGCTGCATAGACGGAAATACAATTATTAATACAAATGCTGTGGGCGGATCGAACTATTTTAATCCGTGGTAAAATTGGGTGAATACATTTTGGTATGGTAGATAAAATTTTGTGAATTTGCTGTGCGGATTCATGTGATGAAATTTTGACAGATTACACTACTCAACAAAATGAAAAAAATTTCATGTACTCCGGATGCGATAATTTTTTCTGTGTAGATAACCTTGAGATGAGCTCGAAAAACGCAATAAACATTTTTTTTTCGTTTGGTTTTTTTTTTGTTTTTTTTTTTTAAATTTTAAAAATTTTTTTTTTGTTAATTTGTTTCTGTATGAAAAATTGTTTCAGCAACTAACAAATCTCGTCAAAATATATACTAAATGGATGGTAGTAGACCCCAAAACATAAATAATGTGGGTCTTCATTCATCGGCTAGCTACAGCGGTCGTAATCGGTTGTTGAATCAGGAATTTTACAAAATTTTACCGAAAATTTACAAGTGAAAGCCCCTTAAAGCATTTTAAAAAAATATTAATTCACAGAGTGCATTTTTTTTTGTATTTTATACGCAATGTGGCAGGTTTTAGAAATCAAACAAGCTACTTTTTAAGAAAATCCATCAATTAATAATGAAGTTGTGAATTTTTTCGCTAAAGCCCTCGAATCTAGTTTTTAGTTCGAACATTGCATTTTACCTTTGAAATTATCTCACTAGTCAACCAAATGAATAAATGTCATGTACTTCTAATGAAGTATTTTTTTCTGTGTAGATAACCTTCAGATGAGCTTGAAAAATACAACAAAAACTTTGTCAATGGTAAGGTTGTTTCTTTTTTATTACAAAAAAAAATTAAAATTTGTTGGGTGACAAAAATATCGTGAATTTTTTCGCTAAAGCCCTCAGAATCTACTTTTTAGTTCGAACAGTGCATTTTACCTTTGATATTGTTGTGGGTCTGTTTCTCTTATCAGGAACCAGATATAGTTCCCCATCATAGCTTCGTTCCAAAATCCTTGGTATCGGTGCTCTATTTCTTGCATTTGCTGATGAAAACGCTCGCCATGCTCGTCACTCACATCGCCCAGGTTGTCCGGAAAGAAGTCCAAGTGCGAGTGTAGAAAATGTATCTCAAGCGACATATTTGCTCCAATTTTTTTATAATTTTGGAGTAGTTGTTCGCCGATCTCTCTGTAATTTGAGCTTTTGTTGTTTCCAAGAAATCCGGAAACAATTTGCCGAAATGAGTTCCAAGCTGTAGCTTCATTTGGTGATAGATGTGCTCAAACTGTTGGTCTTGCAACAACTTTTTAATTTGCGGGCCGTCCAAAACGCCTTCCTTAATCTTTGCCGACGAAAGGTGAGGAAAAATGGTTTTTAAATAGGCGAACTCTTCACCATCTCTGTTGAGAGCTTTCACGAAGTTTTTTATGAGTCCGAGCTTTATGTGAAGAGGTGGGAGAAAAACATTTTCCTTTTTTATGAGTGGTGTATATTTCACATTGTCGCTGCCGGGGATGAAGTTAACTCGTTCTGTCCAACTCCTCCTGGTGTAATGATGTTGACGATCGCGGCTGTCCCAAAGGTAGAGAAAACAACAGTACTTTGTGAATCCACCTTGTAATCCACAAAGGATACCGATAACCTTAAGGTCGGCACAAACTTTCCAATCGTGCCTCTTATAGTTAAGGCACTTTAGTAGATTGTCCATGACTTCGTATGTTTCCTTGGTGTCAACGGCATGAGCAATTGTAATCGAGGGTTATCGTTGTGCAGTAAAATTGCTTTAAGGCTATGCTTGTTGCTGTCGATGAAAAGACGCCACTCTCCTGGATCGTAAGAGTACCCGAGTTCACTAAATAATCCGCGAATGTCCTTACAAAAACAGATGTTGCCTTTTTTGTGTAGTACCTTGCGTATGGTTCATGACGCTTCCTGTAGATTGTTGTCACCACACCAGGAGCCAAGAAACCGAACTGTTTCATGCGCGATGCATGCAACTCTGCATCTTCCTTGGAGAGTTTCAGTTCTCTAACCCAATCGTTCAGTTCTGCTTGCGAACATAAGCGTTGACCTCCATGCAATGTATATGTTGACTCACATTCTGATGTGGTTTCTACTGTCTCCCGATCTGATGTTGGATCTATCGCCTCATTACTAGATGCCCATCTTGAAACGGACGGTTGCGGGTCCACTGGTTCTTCGGAAAATGGCACTGGAAAAGTCACTGTTGAAACAGCAGTGTAAGTCCATCGTATATTTTTTCCCACGCCGGTTTTTTTGCTAAGACAGAAGTAGCAATCTGTTACATGACAAAGCGGTTCTCTCCAAAGCATTGGCATGATGATTCTCGGCTGTCGTCTGAAAGAATTTCAATAATAAGTTATATACATATGTTCTTGAATTTCGTAATCTACACTTACCTTGAGTCACCTAGCTGTACGTAGCACCTTGGACATAGAGCACTTGGTGTCCACCGCTCATCTATTTTTGAGACCTGTAAATTGAAGATCTCTTCAAATGAATCTCTCAATTTAGGTGAAAAACAACGCTTGTTTTTTTCAGAAACGTATTCTCCGCATATGTAACAAAAATTACTTGGATTGGTATTGCATTCAAATCCTCGCGAACGTTTGCTCATTTTGAGGTTACTTGCGAAAGTAAGTGATATTTGGCAATGTTCATCCTTAAATACCTAAAATAAAATCAGGCACAACAGGTAGTGATTAAGGTAGTTGCAGAATTAATATTTTTTTAAAATGCTTTAAAGGGCTTCCACTTGTAAATTTTCGGTAATATTTTGTAAAATTCCTGATTCAACAACCGATTACGACCGCTGTAGCTAGCCGATGAATGAAGACGCACATTATTTATGTTTTGGGGTCTACTACCATCCATTTAGTATATATTTTGGCGAGATTTGTTAGTTGCTGAAACAATTTTTCATACAAAAACAAATTAACCAAAAAAAAATTTTTAAAATTTAAAAAAAAAAAACAAAAAAAAAAATTTTATTGCGTTTTTCGAGCTCATGTCAAGGTTATCTACACAGAAAAAATTATCGCGTCCGGAGTACATTTTGACTGTTGACTAGTGTTATTAACAAATTTTTGACATTCAGTTGCCGCATAAAACAGGACAAGTCAGTGAGTGGTGGCGTTGAAATAGAAAAATATATAAATTAAAAATATTTTGCACTTATTTTTGCGGCTTTGGAAGAATTGGTGAAGTTGCGGTTCATCCAGAGGACGTTTTTGTTAATATTCCGCGTTAAAGACAAACGACAAAACCAAAACAAATAAAACATTTGTGTCCCTGTTAAACAAGATGTATTCAATAAGGTGGTGGCAGTAGCAGATGTTGATGTTGTATAACAAACTTTGGTTTTAATATGACCTGATTATTGCACATATTTATATTTTTAATTGTAGACAATGCAAACACAATTGTTTAAACAACATTTAACAATTTTCGTTGAACAAATGAATGAAACAAAGCCAATCAGCATTGTTGATGCTTTCACCTTATCAAATACATCTCGTTGTTAAACCTATGTCATTATTTGGTTCGTTGTCAAAATTTATAGTAGCCCTGGGCCAAGGCAGATTGAAAAAGTAGAAGCAATACTACAAAAATTACAACAAGGCAACAACAACCAGCATTCTGTTTTTGTTTGGTATGTAGTTTATGTCAATATCAACGTACTGAGAACAATGGACACAAAACAAAGGTAAACAGCATTTGACAACTTTGGCAACACGACATGAAAAAAAGCAAATCAGCTGTTCTTATACCTTCTTAAGCAGCCTTGCCCTGGGCCTAGTCTAATTGTTGACACTAGAAATTCACCACGCCAACTTCAAAATTTTGTTCGGTGCAAAATATTTGAACCAATCCGCCCACAGCCAAAGAACAAAAATATGCCGAAGTGTGACGTAGTTAAATGACACAGTGACATTACTCATATTGTTCCCCATTTGGTCCGTATTATTATGATGTGTATATGTTAGTGCGTGTGTATGTACATATCTTCGCTCCAAATGATCAACCCACATACTCCATACATATTTTCTTGTGAAAACTTGCGACCAACTACAATAAACAATAATTTGACCGATTGAATCTCAAAGAAGTCAGCGCGACACCAACTATCCCTTACCCCAAAACATTTACACTGATTTTAAAAAATCAAAAAAATTTTTCGGGATTTTATTTTTAATTTTTTTTTGGGAACTTTTCTATTTTACGGCTTATACTCCAATAAACCCACCACAAGGGGGTAGAATACGTTATTCTAAGAAAAAAAAAGTAAAATAACAAAATCGGGGCAAATGCATAGTTTCGGAGTTATAGACCCCGAAATTTCGGATATGTGAGAGGGTTATGGCGTTAACGTACCGTGTAAAGCCATTGATATCAGTTTTTTATATAAAACAATTCAAAACAAACTCATAAAATAATGTAGCACTTTTTGATAAGTCGCTTAGACCCCTTTCACACTCGGCAAGTATCTTGCGCAAGTCTTCTGCCCAAGTCTTGGTTTGTTGATGACAGAGGTAAGGTCGGGTTAGGGGAATAAATTTGAGGTACAGACTTGCTTGTACTCGGAAAGTTGAAAAACTGACTTGCGCAAGTAACTTGATGAGTGTGAAAGGGGTCTAAGTTATCGAGTTATTGGATGTTGACATTTAGAAAAATTATCGATTTTGATATCACGTTTTTGTATAAAACAAGTCATAACTAACTCAAAATATAATGTAGCATTTTCGATAAGTCAACAAAAACAAAAATTATTTAAAAAAATTTTTAAATTTTAGTTTGAGAAACGGAAACATCCGATAACTCGATAACTATGCGACTTATCGAAAAATGCTACATAATTTTTTGAGTTAGTTATGACTTGTTTTATACAAAAAAGTGATATAAATGGCTTTACACGGTACGTTAGTGGAAAAATTATCCGAAATGTTGTGATCCATAACTCCGAAACTATGCATTTGCCCCGATTTGGTTATTTTACTTTCTTTGCTTAATGTTTTACCCAACGCAATAAATTTTGTAATTTTTGGAGAGTGAGCCGTATAATAAACATATACAAAATTAGCTTAAGTTAAGATGTGTTATTTAACCTTTTGTAGAGCCGCCATTGGTTTTTAAACCCTTTTTGCACAATTTGTATTTTGCTTGAGGTGCACCCTTCGAGTCTTCCAAAAAATACCACCACACTGAACTTTTGTCATTGTTTTTAGTTTTATGTTTTTCAAAATTAATAATAATCCCGAAAAATCCCGGGATTTCCCGTTTGGCATCCCTAACCCACACCAAATTCCACTTATGAAAACACATATCCAATTAATATAAACATAATCGCCACGGACACAAACTCGAAGTACTCAGTGACGATCATTGCAAACCAATAGCAACAGACGGACATAATCATGGACACACAAACTTAAGCATAATGATCATCTTAAACGAATAATCATCGAACAGTGCAGAGCAATCTACATTTCATACATGTCAACTTACTATAATCAATAATTGGACGGGCAGACTTCAAAGAAGTCAGCGCTAGCCTTACGCCAAAACATTTACACACACCAAATTCCACTTATGAAAATACACAGCCAAGTAATAGAAACATCATCAGGTTATCAGTAAACAAAAATCTCAAATGAAACGATCATCGAACAGTGCAGACACTGGAGAGACTGAGGGTTGTGAAATAATGACTGCGTTTCAAGTTCAGGTTATATTCATACAAATTTTTTCTAAAATTTTATACACGAGTTAATGTATAGTATCAGACTCCCATCCTCAAAAATAGCAGGCTCTATGTTAGATAGTATTCACGTTACTCCCTCATCTCACCTAACGGACAGACAACTCCCACGCTCCAGAAAAGAGTTCTTTAGAAATTCCCTAATTAACATCCCACCCTCCACATCAACAGACCCAGACCTGGACATATTCAGCTAATGTAAACATCCACTTTTTGGTAGCGTGGTGTCAAATTACATGTTGATGTCTCAACAGTTTAATGGGTAATTAAACAGTTGAAAACCCATTAAACATGTTTAATTACCCATAATGGTTTAATTGGGGCGAAACATACAGTTCCCTACTACTTCTTTGGGAATATACTGGATGGTTAAATTTTAAGGGCCGATGTTGATTTTGAATAAAATACAAATTATTTAGGAAATTATTGTCATTTCTTTTTATTATGATAATATACTTAATTACTTACTTATCCGGTCTCGGACAACCCCGGGGGGTCAGGGACCTTACAAAACGAAGATAACATATTTCGCCAACCAGTTCGATCTTTTGCTTTATTTCTCCAGTTGGCAATACCAAGTGTACGCAGGGATTCGTCAACCTGATCCCTCCAGCGGAGTCTTGGTCTTCCTATTTTTCGTCTTCCTTCGAGTTCGGTTTCGAAAACCCTTCATGCTGGTTCGTCTTCATCCATTCTACTGACATGGCCCAGCCAGCGCAATCGCGTTATCTTGATCCGCTTAACTATGTATGTCAATGTCAGGATAAAGCTCATACAGCTCATGATTCATGCGTCGCCGATACTCGCCGTTGTCCACTATAGGGCCATAAATTTTTCGGAGTATTTTTCTCTCGAAGACTCCTACAGATGTTTCGTCTGCTTGCGATAGGACCCAGGATTCTGCGCCATAAAGCAAGACAGGTTGAATGAGGGTCTGGTACAGCTGGACTTTTGTTACTCGAGAGAGGGCTTTATCTCTAAAGTACTTGCTTAGCCCAAAATAACATCTTGATTTCAAGGCTGACGTTGTTGTTTTTGTTCACGGCAGATCCGGGGTATATAAATTCGTCCACTATCTCGAAGTTATAACAGTTATCAACGTTCACGCTTTGGTCTAATCGCGTGGAGGCCCTGTTCGTTGAAACCATTAATTTTGTCTTGTCCTCATTCACCGTCAGACCCACTTTTGCTAACTCCTCCTCAATTCTTGAAAAAACCGCAGTAACTTCTCTAATTGTGCCCCCAATGATATCTATATCATCAGCATACGCGAGCAGCATGTGACTTTTGCTGCTGATGGTTTTATTCATGTTGACTGCAGCTTTCTCCATATTCCCAACATGCTCTGCACATCTGCCACGAGATTTCCGTCCTTGTCTTTACAGAAGGGGGCCCCTGAACCATGTCCATTAGTTCCGTTTTTAACTTTTTGGTAGAATTTTCGGGCTTCGTTCTTCCTTCTGTCTGTCTCAGTTTTCTCACTCTCGCGCTCTCTCCACTGCCGTTTCTTACGCCTAAAGAGACGGTTTACCTCCTTTCTTTTCTCCCTATACCGCTCAGTTGCAGCTCGCGTTGCAATTGACTGAAGCATTACCATACGTGCAGCGTTCTTTTCGTCATTTGCAATGCGACACTCTTCATCGTACCACGGTTTATTGCGAAGCGGTTTTTCGAAACCAAGTACGGTTGTTGCGGCAGTTTTTATAGAGTCGGAAATGGGTTTCCACTGCGCATCAGGATCGTCATCGGGAGGGGGTGGATTATGTGCCAAAAGTTGCGAGAGCTTCCTTGAGTAGGCTGTGGCTACCTCTGGTAATTGCAGCTTTCCGATGTCCAGCTTCCTCTGCGTCGGGTTTCGTACGATTTTCGCTCTACTTAATCTTGTGCGAAACTTTGCTGCTACCAGGTAGTGATCAGAATCGATGTTAGCTCCTCTGATCACTCGTACGTCCATTACACTGGATGAGGGCCTTCCATCAATTACCACGTGATCAATTTGGTTCTTTGATCAGGGAATACCCAAGTAGCCTTGTGGATGTCTTGATGCTGGAATCTTTAAACACATTCTCCCTTCCTACTTTGGCATTAAAATCTCCTAGTACAATCTTAATGTCATGGCCAGGGCAGCGGTCATACGTTTCCTCTAGGAGCTCATAGAATATGTCTTTGGCATCATCATCTTTCTCTTCTGTCGGGGCATGAACACAAGTTAGGGAAATATGAAAATATTTCGCTTTTATGCGGATTGTGACTATACGTTCACTCACAGGATTGAACCTAGAGACTGGATGTCGCAGTCTTTTGCCAACTGCAAATACGCAACCAAATTCATGTTTTTTTTCATGGCAACTGTAGTATATATCGCAGTTTCTTTTTCTTGTGCAGCCATGTCCTGTCCATCGCATTTCCTGGAAAGCGGTAATGTCAGCCTTATAACTTTCGAGGACATCTGCCAGTTGGATACTTGCACCGGATCTATATAGAGTTCTTACATTCCAATTGCATATCCGTAAATCGTGGTCCTTATAACGTTTGCGTGGGTCGTCAACAAATGGGGGTTGTTTATGTTTTCTTTTTCGTTTACGTATTTTCACTGCCATTATGAACGGTGGTGGGAGGCAAACCCAGCCCACCGTGTTTTTGCATTTTATCTACTGCCAGGATAATTTGATGCAGCCGCCCATTATGGATCAGACGCTGACCAGGATGCGATATGTTGAACCTGGATTTTCTTCTTTTAGTTTCTATCCGCCGTTGGCTCGTATATTTGGCTCATCCGCCTTCTAAGGACAAAAGAATATGCCCGATTGTTTGATGAGCTTCAGTGACATCAGTCACCTACTAAACCTGATTTGATGCTCATTTGTTTCGCCTTCTCACTCTAGCTAGCTAACGGAGGTTTCCGAAAAGCCATTGCCCAGGACATACTGCGTGGAAGTAGTGAGCTGCTTGGACTGCCCAATGAATGATAATATGGTATGGTTTAATTATGTATGGAACAAAATATCGGCCAAATGGACGCCGCGACCTCGGCGGCACACCTCCATCCAATGGTCCAAATTTTCGATGACGCTGAGGCATAATTGAGGTTCTATGCCGTTAATGTGCCCAATTATCGCATGCTTTAGCTCTTGAATTGTTGCTGGCTTATCGACGTACACATTTTCTTTCAAATAACCCCAAAGGAAGAAGTCCAACGGTGTCAAGCCACATGATCTTGGCGGCCAATTGACATCACCAACACGGTCATTGAATTTGTCGCGCAAAAGAGCCATTGTTTCGTTTTCGTCCTGTTGAAACCACATATCGTCCACAACCATATCTTCCAATTCGGGCCATAACAATTTCGTTATGTTCATCGACGACGAGCGTGAGAGGTGCAATTGTTGGGTACGACGACGAGTTGAGGTGGACGGCTCTTCAGCCACACTATCGCGAACAGCAGCAATATTTTCTGCAGTACGAGTTGTACGAGCATGCACTGGTGTTTTCACATCTCCTACATACACGATTTGCTAAAATTTTTGCACGATTTTTCCGATTGTACGCACATTTGGACGATTAAATTGACGGAAAAAATCACGAAGTGCACGATATGCATTTTGATTTGAACGCCCATTTCCATAATAAGCCTGAACAGCTTTAACGCGTTGCTCGATTGTGTATCTTTCCATGGTTCAAATTGAGTTAGTCTGAAATTGAGAAATGTCAAATGAAATGCAGAAAAAAACTTGACGTTTAGGTGTGGTTCACATTCAACATCAGCCCTTACCATTTAACCCCCCGTTGTCAAAAATAAATATTGCATGTGGGTAAAAGAGGGTTAAAAGTGATAGAAAGGCTACAACATCAAATATTAAACAATCTAGTTTGGAATGATTGGAAATTCGTTAAAAATATTGTATGTGGGTAAAAAAGACCAAAATAGAAAACTTTAAATAACGAGAAAATTAGTTTGTAATATTTGGGGAGAAGGGTAGAACTTCAGTAAGGCTAGAACTCTTAGGCCCAATTTTTGACTGGTTATTTACCTTGGTAATTAGTTGATTTTGATTTATGCTTGATCTGACTTAAGATACGAAAAGAGTTTTTCAGTGCTTTGTCAAATAATCTTACTACCATGTGGCAACCGCGGAAAATGGTATGAAAAATAACTTCATACATTTATTGGCTAATCGCTACAATTGATCAAACTGACGCCATTTGCAAAACAAAAGTGAAGTGATAAAATACAAAATATTTAATGAAATTGGAGAATATTTGAGCAGAAATAAAGATCTAACTGATGGTGATTATAATTGTTCACATTAACAATTAAAGAAGCTTTGCGTTCGTTCTTCTTGTTGTTTTCTGTCAAAATCATATGCTCACTTGATCATACTTTAAATGCCCAATTCAGAGTTTAAATTATGTTTGATCGTTGATCAAAGATGATTTTCCACTCAAAAATTAGGCCTTACAAATACAAGAAAAATTACATGAAATGTTTTGAATTTGTTAAAAATTGTGTTTGTGAGTAAAAAGGGTAAAACATGAAAATGCGAGTTAAATCTTGTTTTTAAATATTGTATGTGGGTAAAATCGGAAAATTCGGGATAAATCGTTTAGAATAATTTGGAATGTGTTAAAAATAGTTACGGAATTCACATGGTCTCCTAAAGTCATAAGTCGTAAAGTCATATTTAACAAATTAGTACATATGACTTATGCATGTGAGCAGCATGTTGTATGTGCTAAATCATAAGTCATAAAAACGTCAAATAAACGTCAAGCAACAAAAGAAAATGGTTAAAAAAAATGAAAAAATGCCAACTAGAAGCGAGAAAGATAAAATTTTTTCGGTTTTGTGTGAAAAGTTTGTGCACAAAAACTTACCGAAGTAGTTTCTTCTCCTTCCATTTGTCCAATTTCCTTCTTTTTTTTATTATTTTACCAATTAAAATTAATTCTTGAATTAATGTTGTAGAAAAATGCAAAATTTCTTCAAAACACAACAATATATCTGATTAAATAGTAAACAAAAAACAGCTGACACTGAACATACAACATAGTACACTGGAAAAACAGACATGCTCAGGTTGTATAGTCGTAAAATATATTTACATGAAGAATACCAACAACATATTTACAACGGTTGTATTATTTTAGCATATACGATAAATACAACACAATAGTACACCATGTGAACTCCCTAAGAATATATGGTAAAAAAGGTCAAAAAGTATTAAAATTGTAAGGCGTAAGTAAATGTGTTAAACATAGTGTATGTAGATACAAATACGGAAAATTACAAAAAAATGTCATGAAAATGATTGAAAAAGGGGCAAAAATGGTACCAAATTGTTCCGAACAATTTTTCTCGCATTTTGAATTTGTACAAATATTTTCTCCTTTTCAGCGGCATGCACTATTTTTCACACATTCCCATTTCTCGAATTTTTTGATTTTTTTCGCATTTAAAATATGTAACTCTTTTTGCCCCTTTTACCCCATTTTATCATTATACACTATTTTAATACATTTCCAATCATTTTAAAAGATTTTTCTACCATTTTGTATTTTTACTCTTCTCTTCTTCATTAATCCCTACATTCATTCTATTTTTAACACCTCCTTACCATTCCTTATTTGAAACTTTACCATTTTGTCCCCTCTTTAAATGTTTACAATCTTTAGGACATTTTGAAGTTTTACGTTTTTTAAAATTTTTTTGACCCTTTTACCCATTAAATTTTTTTAACTCATTCCCAATCATACCAAATGATTTTTTCCCATATTTTGAAATTGTACTGGTTTTACCCTTTTTTACCCACATTCACTACTTTTAACATATTTCACGAATTTTTATGATTTACCCTTTTCGACCCCTTTTTTACCCATATTCACATTTTTCCACACGGCTAATCATTTCAAACGAACGAATAGTTGTCAAACTATATTATGTGGTTTTGACATTTCGGTGTCTGGGCACCGGAGACATTATCTGAAATTATTTGTGGATCATTGTAAACCTGATGTAGACCATAAAATTCAAGCCTTTGAGTTGAAGGGCTATAAAATGTTCAGGCAGGAAAGAACTGACAGAGCAGGAGGTGGAACTGCTATTTTGCTGAAGGATAACTTCAAGGGTGAAAGGATCTTTTTGAACACCGGAGAATTGGAGACCACCAATTGTTTTTTGGGGCATTATACCTTAGCCCGACTGGAGTATTTAGAATGGATGACTTCGACGCCATTTCAGATTTTATTGTAATAGATCTTGCTGTCATAGGAGGAACCTTAACTCGAAGCATCCGCAATGGGGATGCGCCTATGAGAACACTAATGGGAAGAAGCTGCACGAATGGCTATTGGTGAACCCCAATATCTGCATAAGACCTACGCGAGAAGCCACCAGGGTAAAGCCATCGTCGAGGTCTTTCATTGACATATTTCTCACATCCGCAAATTTGAGGCTGGCGGACAATATTAATGCTGGAGGAGGTTTGCCAACAAATGATTTTGAATCAGATCACAGAGCTGTAGAAATGGTATTTACAACGGGAGAAATAGAAAGAGCCGAGAAAGTCCTAGTGTTTGGCTATGGAAGCTTCAACTCCAGGACATAAGATGAAAAGTTAGTAGAACTTGATTGCCGTAGCATCCCCAACGACAGTAACCTAACTACTGGGGAAATTGATGGTGTGGTTGATGTGGTCACTGGCGAGCATGCAGAAGGTATCACTCTCTGTAGAATTATGAGAAAATTACCGGCGAACGTTCTTTCCCTTATTGCCCAAAAGAAAACTATGCAGAGAAGATTACACAGGACTCTGGTGCTCGAGAGGCGAGTGCTATAGTCAAAAATGCTATTCTTCGTTTCGAGATGGATGTCAGGGCTGATAAACTCCGCAGCATCAAAATTAACAATAACATGCATAAACAGATTCGACAACAAGTGGGCTTGTCCAAACGGAGTAGGATTCTTCTACTAATTGATGATAGAGGTGAAAGGATCCTTGAGGGCAAAAATAATGCAGACCTACTGGCTGATTATTTGTATGAGGTACAGAGTAACACCGACAACACCTCGGCACCGACTGTTGAGTCAGTGAGTAACACCGTTATCGACATAGAATACCTCTGTCCAATGGTCGAATTTGGACAGTCAATGCCCGCGATGGAACTGGAGATTATCCAATTGAGGTAAACCTTATAACACCTGAGGAAATAGAAGAGACGCTAATGATCCTCAATAACAAGAAGAGCCATGGGGATGATGGAGTCTCCAATTATGTCCTTAAGAGGACTAATCAGAGAGCTTGGATCCATCTGTCCAAACTTTTTAATCAATGTCTGAACACAGGATATTTCCCTAAGAAATGGAAATATTCCAAAGTTGTTCCGATCTTGAAACCTGGTAAGGTTCCTACGGATGGAAAGGGTTACAGGCCAATTTCATCCCTACCCAACTTGGGGAAACTCCTTGAGAAGTGCTTGTACAGGAGAATTAAGGCCCACATTGACCGGGGCGGTATACTAAAGGAATTTCAATTTGGCTTTCGTGAGGGACTATCCAACCTTCTATTATTGGCTGATGGGGTCACTAAAGGGCTAACAAAGAGAAGTGCCACTCTGGGTGTAAGCATTAATTTTGAGAGAGCCTTCGATACTGTTTGGCAATATGCAATAGTGTACACGATGCGTGAACTATATGGATTTGACGACACCACCTTGAGGATGGTGACAAGTTTTTTGAAGGGTAGAACCTTCACCGTGAGAGTTGAGCAGAGTGACTTGGATGTTTGTGAGGCCAAGGCGGGAGTCCTGCAGGGACCTGTCCTTTACAATATCTTCCTGGCCGATTTGCCTGAACCGCCCAATGGACTCCAGATGATTGTTTACGCTGATGATATCTTGGTAGCTTCGACACACTCCCTGGCAAAGATAGCCAATAAAAATGTAAATAGATTTCTGCAGACCTTGGCGGATTATTTTGATAAATAGCACCTGCGGCTGAACTTGCCGAAGTGTAGGGCCATCATATTCAAGGGTAGACGAGTTAAACTATACAAGAACGCCAGACAATTTAACCCGGTGGTTACCATCAAGGGAGTTGTGATTATGAATACACCTGTGTTAAGATATCTTGGAGTTGTCGTTCAAGAAAGCTACAGCTTTGTGACTTTGTGCAGGGCAAGTGCAAATCCGCCTTTGCTATTTATGGTGGAGTACTAAGGGGTAAAAGGGGGCTTTCTCCTGAGGCAAAAATTGCGATATATAAGGCCAAGGCTAATCTACGCTTTCTCCATACGGATCAGATGGAGAGACTCAGGGCAGCCCAGAGGAGGATAATAAGAGCTTGCCTGAATCTCAGGCGTGAGAAGAATATATGGGGTCAGTTCTCCACCCCTTCGAACAAATTGGTTTACAATAAAAGCAGGATGGAGCGACTTGATTGTTTCATCTACAGCATGGTCGATTTTGACCGAATAGACGTAGTTTTAGTTAGGGGTGCGTTGGCTTTTCTGGAGAGGTCGGCCTCTTTGGACAACGCATTAGTTGAACATAGTCTGGACCATGACGGGAATCTGGGAGGACAGTTTGAGG
Organism: Phaonia tiefii; assembly: GCA_963931995.1. Classification (NCBI taxonomy): domain Eukaryota; kingdom Metazoa; phylum Arthropoda; class Insecta; order Diptera; family Muscidae; genus Phaonia; species Phaonia tiefii. Next base: position 234,596,262 of record OZ008368.1, on the reverse strand, counting down.
GAAATTATAGACCGCCTATTGGCCTGGAGGGACTGAATAGGGACGGGTTACTTTTTGTTGACGATAGGCTACTCTTCTACCATAGGAGAATAGGGACGATCGATATTGGCGACACTGTCTACAATGTGGCTCAGTGACCGCACCTTACCCTTTGTATATATATATGTAAATAGTAGTTTTAAGTGTAAATAGTAGTTTTAAAATGTAAATAGTAGATACTAATCCCTAGTTTGTAGTTAGTTTGTAGTAACGTTGACTAACCCCTTTTAATGGTACAGCTTTGGGGGTACTGCTTTGCAGGTAGAGGGTTTAAATAAGTATTGTATGAAAGGTATGCAAACATTGTAAGCATATTAAGGTAGATTAAGATAGTTCTAGAAATATTATTAAATGTATAGAAAGTAGTGTGTTGAGAGATTAATGTTAGGTTTAAGTTATTTTCCATCAGATTGTCTTAGTACCCAATAAAACCTGAATTTTGAAACTGAAAAAACTGAAACTTGATTGTTTCGGCACAAGACTGGCCATTGGTTCCCTGATAAAAGCTACTGAATCTGAAAACGAATTGATTAAACGATGCATCGCTGGACGTGATGAATTCGACCGTATTATCGAAAACAATGGCCTCATTACACCCATGTGCTTTCTGCACTTTGGGTATCGAATATTTAATTCTTCTGGACAACTGATCCTTTACCATAGAATATATTTAACGTACAGCCTGGATGACCTGGTGTATGGCACATCCCAATGGATTAGCTCAGTTCTTGTTTGTTACTTTAATTTTGCTTTTTGTTACCCCGTTTTTGTTGTACATAGTAGTTTTAGGTTAGATATAAGGTAGTTTAAGGGTAGTATTCTAGAAGTCCCGAAAGTGAATTGATTGTAATGTATTGGTTCTTTTGTTTATTATTGTCAACATCAAGTGATGTCTATAGTTTTTAAATATAATTATAATAGTTTTGCTACGCATTATTTATTTGAACGTTCCATTTCTAATTTTATTATTGTAAATAAGAATTTCAGTGCATAAACAGTATAATTTTGAATTATTTAAAAAAAAAAGTTTGAGCTCTATCCGTCGAATGCATTACAGCCAAAATTGGCCTATCGTCGATCGACATTTTTCTTTAAATTTATAATTTCTTTAACTAACGCTAAGAACTGTGGCGTGTTCAATTTGACAGCTGATTAATTCGGTTGTAACTACCGAATTTGGTATGAGTTTGGTTGTAACTACCGAATTTGGTATCAATTCGGTCGCAATAAGCGAATTAATTCTTAAGTCGGTTGCAAGGACCGAATTCGGCGTCAATTCGGTTGCTATAACTGAATTTCTCATGAATTCTGTAGGTACAATAGAATTTAATTTTCAATTCGGTTACCACAACATAATTCTATGTATTTAAAATTTGACGTTTAAAATTATAAAAACAAATATTATATTAAAAGAAGTTAAAGAGTGTATAACTGTTCTCGTCACGGTGTTATTGGCGGTAAGGTAAGTAAAAATATTGTAATAGTGGTTTTTGTGTTAAATCGTCTTATTTTTCAGAGAATGTCCAAGCCGATATCAAGAGTTTTGAAGCTTTCCAAGTTCGGTCTGCAATAATGATGCAAAAATCTGTGTAGAAAACGGTTTAGGACCTAAATCAATAGATACAACACGCCAGAATTAGTGCGGTGACCCGTGATGGCCGGGACTTCAAAAAAGGTCGGTAGTGACATGTAAAATAAATGTGTTATTCTAAAGATTCTCCTGTATAAATAACTTTATTTTCTCGCTCTCTAATGTTTTTCATAAGCATACTGGATAATAAATTATTAGTTAATAATAAACAAAAATCCAAAATTAATTACTGACACTATCTAAATTCGGTTGTGACAACCTCTAATGAGGTTGCGACAACCTCTAATGAGGTTGTGTCAACCCCTAATGAGGTTGGGATAACCTCTAATGAGGATGTGTCTACCTCTAATGAGGTTGTGACAACCCCTAAATTCGGTTACGGCTAATTCGGCTGTCTCAACCGAATTTTTCTGTGAGTGTAGGGTGTCAATAACAAGACGAATAAGATAAAGTCGGTCTCGATTAGTATCATCACATCATTTATCATTGAAATGAAGATTTATGGTCTATCATCTTCAAAACCAATTAATTATATATAATAAAATTGAATTTTCTAAAAAAAAACAAAATGAAAATGAGAAATTGATTACAAAAGAAGTAATTTGAATTTCTTGTTGTAACACAATTGGTGTGCCACCCGTATTTGTGTATGACGTTGTAGGGTTAACGATTCCTGTCGTATCTGTGTTGTTAATAGTGGCGGTATTTGGGTTTCGATTATTGTTTGTAGGTAGTCGGCTAAACGATCTGGACGGTATTTTTCTGCCGCGCATTTCATCAAGTGAAATTAAAGTTCTTAGACATATTTTGCATTACAGATTTAGTAACGACCAATCTGGTTATTGGCTAATTATCGCTAATTATTTCGGAACAAATTATTTTATTCCACAATTTTTCAATAATAAATGAATCAATGCTATGACCAAACACTAAAGGTGATGATGTAAATTTAAAGGTGATGCTAATTGTAGTCAAAAACAATCAGGGGCTATTGTCATTGATAACATTGTTGTAGTCGGAAAATGTATCAACGTTATAGTAAATTGTATCGGTTGGAGGCAAGTCTACTGAGTTGATCGATACCCAAGTCAAATTTTTGAAAAAAATCGATTTTTACCAATTCTCAGGTTTTCCTGGACTTTTTAGAAAATTTTTTTTTTCACTTTTTTCAGCATAACTTCAAGGGACTCCAAATTTTTCACTCTCAATATTTTTGCACTTTCAATTGTAGCCATCGTAAAGCTGAACAACTTTTATAAACACACTAATACAATCTTAACGTATATAGTCACCCTAAATTGCGCATAAAGTCACTTTGAATCTTAAAAATGAAAATTTGTATGTATATGTCACCATTACTCGAGAACGACATGTCCCAAATTTAGGAAAATTTAGAAGTACAATACCTTTAATCTATTTTTTCAATCTAGTCAATAGTTGACAAGAGACTGCGATAGCGAGTTTCAAGGTTCAACCCAGTGAGAACGCATAGCCACAATTCGCATCAAAGCGAAATGTTTCAACATCTCGTTAATTTGTGTGCACGCACCGACAGAGGATTAAGACGATGAGATCAAATAATAATTTTATGAGCGCCTGGAGGAAGTATACGGACGCCGACCCGACCACGACATTGAGAGTATTCTAGGCGATTTTAATGCCAAATTGGGAAACGAAAGTGTCTTTCGACCAACTATCGGTAATCACAATCTACATGATACCACTTCCGATAATGGAATAAGACTTAGACTTCGCCGCTGCAAACAACATGGTGGTTAGTAGCACATGATTCCAACACAAGGACATTCATAAGGCGACATGGTTATCTCCTGATCAGAGAACGAAAACCCAGATTGACCACTTGGTAATAGATGGCAGGAACTCTTCTAGTGTAATGGATGTACGTGTGATTCGAAGTGCCAATACCAACTCGGATCATTACCTGGTGGTTGCGAAAGTCCGCACAAGACTGAGCAGGGACAAGCTCACTCTCCTTTTAAATAAGAATACTTCCCCACCCGAGAACCCAGAAGTGCAGTGGAAGTATGTACATCTCCCATTCTTCGGAAACCGCTGCAAGAACTGAGCTTGGCTATCAAAAACCGCAGAAGGATAAGCCATGGTACGACAAAGAATGTCGCAATGCTACGGAGTTACAACGCGTGCTGCGAATTAATTACAAGGGAAGAAAACCAACTATTTAGGCGCAAAAAATACAGTGGGTGCAGGGACGGAGTGAAGAGACCCAAATGTGTATAATGAATAATGAACATCGAATAACGGGCGATTAATGGGCTGCCTCATTTAAGGACGAGAATGGGAATCTGGTGACAGTTATGCAGTATGTGCAAAAAATGTGGAGAGGCTACTTTTCAGTACTACACTCAGATTCTTCTACTGAATATCAGGAGTTAATGATTGTGGAAGTCAGTGTAGATTGTACCCCCCACCAGGCAAGGCGAGATTAGAACCGGCTCCCGGCTTAAGAATAATAAAGCCGCTGGTGTGGATGGGCTACCCCCGCTGAGTTTTTAAGGCTGGTGGCGAAGGACTGCTAGCCCACATGCATCAACTTATAAGCGGTATATGGTTGGAGGAATCTATGCCTGACGATTAGAGTCTCAGTGTATTATGTCCTGTATTGAAGAAGGGAGATCAGTGTGTATGTTCCAATGGTGATCAGTCAGGTCTTGTCGAGCGTATTATGTGAAAGACTGAAGCCAATTATTGAAATCCTGATTGGACCTTATCAGTGTGGTTTTAGACCAGGCAAGGCCACGACTGACCAAATATTCACGCTACGCCAAATCCTGGAAAAGACCCACAAAAAGCAAATCGATACATACCACCTTTTTGTCGATTACAAAGCTGCTTTTGATAGCCCCATACGGGGAAAACTGTAGGAAGCTATGTCTGAACTTGGGATTCCGGCAAAACTGATCCGCCTCTATAGAATGTAGAAGACCTTACCGAACCATTATGTACTAAGCGAGGACTGAGGCAAGGTGACACTTTCGTGCAATCTCTTCAAAAAAATAATAATAATGAGTACAGCTGCAGTAAATATGAACAAGACCCCAACTGGCAAGAAAAGGCGAAGGATAGAATCAGTTGCAGAAATATGTTAAAATTTGTTTAATTTATTTATTTGATTATTTAATTAGTTTGTGACAGACTCTGCTTCACGATTTTCGTAACTATTTGATTTTCTGCTCTAGAGCTGTCGTCCTGTGCTCTGCGACCTGAGTAGGCTGAGGTGACACTCTGTCGAAATGGATCATGGCTAAGGTACCGTTCGTGTCCGCCTCCTTAAACCGCGGCAAGTCGTGTAGTACGTTCGAAATCCGTCACCGTTAAGTTGATGGTAATGGTGAGGTCGAGATGACTCCCTCCTTGGTTCGGCCTGGCTCTGAACACTCTGTCCCATAAGGAGGAGTGTCAACCCTCGAGTGTCAACTCCCTGCTTCATAGACAACCACAGGGCCCTTCTTTTTGAACACATTGCACCTTTACGGACGTAGATAGCGGCTACAAGTTGAGGCCTAATCAACATGAACGATAATATTAAAAAGTCTTCGGCCACAGGAAAACCTGTGACTTTCCCCGAGCCTACAGGCTCTTCCTCGAGCACTAGTGCTCGTAAGTCTTCTGTGGTCACACGCAAGGGGGCCTCTGCAACTGTGAATAACGCGGGCGGTCAACCCTCACCAGCTACGGGGAAAACTAAAAATCTCTGCCCCTCCCGGAAGCGGAGAGCTGATCCTCGACTGGCCACTAAATTGGTTAGTCAACTCTTTGCAGGGCCAGTCGCACGCAAGGGGGCCTCTGCAACTGTGAATAACGCAGGCGGTGGTCCTCACCAGCTACGGGGAAAACTAAAAATCTCTGCCCCTCCCGGAAGCGGAGAGCTGATCTTCGACTGGCCACTAAATTGGTTAGTCAACTCTCTGCACGGCCGGTCGCCGCACTCACTCCTGCACAGGTAAATACCTTGGAGTGGGCTAAGCGCGTCTGTGAGGGCCCAAGTCTGTAGGGGCAAAGCTTCCACTGTCTGTAACTAAAAGACAGCGTTCAGTGAAGGAGGATACAAAACCTGGTCCCTCATATAAGAGGCATGAAAGCCACCCAGTGCTCGGCAAGGTCCTTTAGTGATATCGCGAAGGACAGCCTAATCATTGGCGTCTTGGATGAAGGTTCCCAGAATGGACGTATCCCCAAGGATAACTGGCCCTTCTTACGGTGTTCAGGGACATCGTTAACGACAACCCTGGTCCTGTGCCAATCTGCGAAGACGCGGGATGGTTCCAGGGAAGTATTAAACTTATCGGCTGCTCTGGTGAACGAGCAGCGCGATTGTATAAGTCCGCCATGAGTCGGGTAGGTGAGGTTTGGCCGGGGGTCAAACTCAAAGCCGTGGATAGGAAGGATATACCTTCTAGGCCAAGGGCTAGGGTTTGGGTCCCGTCAAACTCACCTCTGACCCACTGGAGATCCTAAATATCATCAGTCACTGCAATCCTTCAATTCCTGCAAAGGATTGGAAGGTTGTCAAGGTTGAGGATTCTGTAGGAACCTCCCGGCAGGTAGTTTTGGTCCTGAACCAGGATTCCTTAAAACCCTTAGAGAAGTCGAAAGGCAAAATTCGGTTTGGGTTCATGAGTGTACCCCTCAGGGTATACAAAGTGGATACGCTGAGTGGGAAAAAACGAGTCACAGCTGAAGCACTACTGGATGACGACAGTGGCAGTATTATCGACGTGTGGGGCCGCTCTGCCTGGCTCCGAGATGGGTCCATCACTAGCGAGGGTGATCACGAGACAACCGTGATCGAGGTACCCGGAGTTGAAGATCCTGTAGACGATGAAAGTCCTGCAGATAAATCTTCATCGCAGTAAGGCAGTATCTGCCAACCTCATTCTCCATCTAGCGAAGGGTGGAGCCGATATGGCCCTGATACAAGAACCATGGACGGTCAATGATCGTATATATGGTATCAGGTGCAATGGATACAGGACCTTCGTCCTATCAATCCCAGGTAGGCCAAGATCTTGCATACTCATTAAAAACAAATTTAATGCTCTTTTATTGCAGAATTTTAGTGATAGCGATACAACCGCTATCAGCCTCTTGCTGGAAAACGGCGGCATCGTACATGGCGCACGATCATTCTGAATCACCCCCTCCGAAGTGCGTCAGGGACATATTATCGGAGGCAAAAAGACGGAATTGTAGCGTCATTATAGTTGCCGATGCCAAACGGAAACCTTGACTATATGTAATAGAGGCGAGGAACCGACCTTCATAACTTCGGTTGGGAGGGAAGTACTAGACTTAACTTTACTACTTGGCTACGACTATATAACCGTATCCGATTGGAGCGTACTTTCTGATCACTCATTTTCTGATCATAGATGTCTATAATTCCACATAAAAATCGAACCTCTGAAAAAGGAAGTTTTTTAAAATTATAGGAAAACAGGCTAGAACGCCTATCGTGGGCGCCTAAGGAAACATTAGGTAACCATCCGAATATTCGGACTAATGTGCCAGAGCTGGAAGAACTAGTTGACAAATTTACTGATGCGTGCAGGAACATGCTCAATGAATCCTGTAAGACCAGTGGTTATAATGCTGCCAAGGGTAACAAAAAACCTCATTGGTGGAACGCTGAGCTTCAGGATCTATGATCGTCCATTAGGCGGCTTTTCAACAAGGCCTAAAAGAGCGGCGACCAAAGGGATTGGGACGTTTGCAAGATTAGTCTTAATCTATATAAAGGTGAAATCAAGAAGGCCAAACGGAAATACTGGCGAAACTTCTGTGAATCCATTGTGGGAACCATCCAGACTGCACGCTTAAGATGCGTGGTCGTTAATAACCCACCTAGTGCGGAGTTCTTAATGAAAGGCGATGGAACGTGGACGTATTCGTCTGAAGAGTCTCTTGGGATTCCAATTGTGACTAAAACTGTGATATTTAACCAAGTAGAATATAAAGAAATTATACAAATAGCTAATAAATTTAATAATTATTTCGTGGATAGTATTAAGGAAATCAGAGACTCGATTGATGAAGTGCAATATGTAAATAATATACCAATAAAGGAAACGGTATTCAAATTTCGTGCAATAAATATTTTAGAACTTAAGAGAATCGTAAAAGAATTGAAAAACAAATCTGATTTTAATAAAATATCAAACATTATGATCCTTGACAACTGGAACGAAGTTGGACAAATTATTCTAAATATTGTGAACATGTCTCTGCAAAATGGCGAATTCCCAGAAACTTGGAAGGAATCAATGGTCACTCCTATAGAAAAACTAGCAAAAGCCAAAAAATGTGAAGATTATCGTCCAATAAACACGCTAAACACTTTTGAGAAAATTCTAGAAAAAGTGGTAAAAGAACAATTGGAAAAATATATTGAAAATAATGATATATTGTCGAAAAAAACCGGAAAAACTTTTCATGTGAAACAACAGTAAATTATGTTTTAAATCGTTGGAAAAAAGTTGACAAAAATAAAAAGATAATGGCAATGTTTTTAGACTTTAAACGTGCATTTGAAACGATTGATCGGGAAATATTAATTAAAAAACTGTATACTATGCCGATGCCGATTGGGCTTCAGACCACATAGATCGAAAATCTGTAAGTGGATATGTGTTTCAAATATATGGTTCTTCAATATCATGGTGCAGCAAGAAGCAGCAAACAGTTGCAATTTCCTCTTCTGAATCGGAATATGTAGCTTTAAGTCTGGCAGCTACAGAAGCAATATGGCTTCGGGGAATTATGGAAGATCTAGGAGATTTGAAAGATTACCGGGTTAAAATTTTTGAAGACAACAGAGGCTGTATTGGAATGGCAAACAACTTGGAAAATAAGCGTGCCAAGCACATTGACATAAAACATCATTTCGTCAGAGACCATGTAAGAAATGGAACTATTGCTGTTGAGCCGATAAGTACCAAGGATCAATTAGCTGATCTATTTACAAAATCTTTAGATGTTGGCAGTTTTATCAAAATGCGAGAATATATTGGACTGGTCGATTAAGAAGGGGTGTTGTAAGATGTACTTGTAATCGAATGAATTTTGTTTATATTTGAATACAATCAACTAGGTTTTATGTTGTATGACTTGGAAAATTAAATTGTATATTTATTCTTTTTGTTTCTTGAGTCAGTCTGAAAAAATAATTTGAACGTTGCTGTTGAAATTTAAATAAATTTTCTTTTTCCCTTTTAATTGCGTTGAAGTTTTAAATCCTTGTTACAAAAATAATTGATAACAAAATTAAATTTAAAGAACATATCGATTACATATGTAAAAAAATTGGGGAAAAAATCGGATTTTTTAAAAGAATAAGAAAGAACATTTCGACCATGGTACAAAGAAATGGTAGAAGCACTAGCCCAGCTGATTTGAACTTTTTTCTGGACTGAGTGTGAGTAAGTTTTTCTCTTATGTCAAAGTTTGTTTACATTTGTTTGTCTGCAACCCCCGTTCGCCAGCAACTGCTGTTTTTGAAATATTTCTCTGCAAAAATTACATAGAAACGTTTTAATTTTCACACTTAAAAACTTTCAATATATCAAATAACACTCAATCATTTTCTAAATGGCACTTTTTGGAAATTTGTTTACATTTTCATCATTTTTCTATCAGCTGACTTGACACAACACAGACACTGAGCAAAAACAAAATGCCTGTTGTTTTTGGCTTGTTGTATTTGTTGTCGTACTGCATCTACCACTATATTTCTACCATGATTTCGACTATAACGGCGATACACATATACAATAAAATGCTACCTACAACCACACTTCGAATATGGTTCGACAATAATATACACCTGCTGCAATGAATCTCAACTAGAGAGACTACAAAAACTGCAAAATAAAGCAATGCGAACAATTTTAAAATGCAACCGTTATACACCAATACAATTTATGTTAGATACTCTAAAATGGTTGAACGTTAAACAACGCCTGGCACTTAATACATTACAATTCATATTTAAACTCAAACAAGGGAAAGCCCCGGAATACCTATGCAACGAAATTAAACATGTGGGAGAATCACAGCCGTATGGTCTGAGAAATGTCGCAGACTTTAGGATCCAGAGAGCAACAACTACAACAATGCAACGGACTTTATATTTTAAAGGTCTTAAACATTTTAATAATTTGCCAAATATTGTTAAAATAGACACAAACCTGTATACATTTAAGAGAAACTGTGTATTATTTATCCGAGATAATTACCTACAGTTTATATAATATAGAGAATGAGCAAAACAAAGAACAATAATAATGGTGATGTTATGTCGTTGATGTAAATTGTTATATACGGAAAGTATTTGAAATACTAATAAAGAATTTAACTTAACTAACTAATTCTCGTGGATACCCACTTTCCCAACGATGACAGGAGTGTTGGTCATCAGCCAGAAGAGTTAGGCGGAAACTCACCTAGTTTAGAAAAAGTTCGCTCAATAGTGAGCAGAAAGAATCGCATATGGTCCATTAGATGCTTTAAGCCCTATAAACCAAAGTGGGTTTCGTCCCGAAAGCGGGCAAATGCTCTCATGTCAAACCAAAGGACTTTAGACCAATCAGTCTATCATCCTTTGTTCTTAAGACATTTGAAAGGTTACATGTTCGAAGTAATCTTCCACAGAATCTACTATCGAGTTCTCAGCATGCCTATATCAAGGGCAGGTAAACTGAGTCGGCTCTCCACTCTATAGTCAGCATAATAGAAAACTCTCTTGAGAATATGTCTTCGCTTTGTGGACCTTCCTGGACATCGAGGGAGCCTTCAATAACATTCAACGTTCGGCGATTCTTAGGTCGTTACAGAATCTAGGAGTCGACAGCTTAGTGACACGCCTAATTGGGAAGCTTCTGGTGGATAGATCCGTCAAAGCTGAATGGGGTGGAGTTACAATTGCTAGGACCGTTAACAGTCTCCACTATTATGGTTAGTTTCTGTCAATGAACTGCTTCTTGAATTGGACAGGGCCGAATGCCAGGTCTTTGCCTATGCCGATGATATTGCCATCATCTGTACGGGTGGAAACCTCAATTTACTTAGCATTCGTACAACCAGCCTATTTAGTCTGATTTCGAACTGGACCGCTAACAACGGACTATCACTTAACCCACTTAAAACCGAGCTTATCTTGTTCTCTCGGAAATATAAAATACCCGCATTTGAACTGCCATCAGTTAATGGGGTGCAATTACAGTTGACGGAAAACGTCAAGTATCTGGGAATAATTCTCGACAGAAAAGTGTCATGGAAACCGAATGTGGAGGAGAAAGTAAAAATGGCGTCTGTTGCGCTTTACTGCTGTAAAGGGGCGACAGGAAAGCGCTGGGGACTGTCTCCTAAGATCACCATGTGGATTTATACGGTAATAGTCAGACCAATACTTCTCTATGGCATCGTAGTTTGGTGGAGGTCCCTCCAAAAGAAACATATTCTGAAGTCCTTGATGAAAATTCAAAGATCAGCACTGATTAACGTTAGTGGGGCAATGGGCACGACGTCAGGTACTGCACTCAGTGCTATCCTGAACATCTGTACTCCTGATATCATGGCCGAATCAGCAGCCGCTACATCCCTGGTGAGAATCAGAGGTTGTGACGTTTTGATATCGGGGCATTCCGGACACGCTGAATTACTACACCGGATCAACTCTATTCCCGTAAAAACGGACTATTGTATCCCCTACCTTCTACCAGCGACAAATCTAATGACTTCTATACCGAACAGGAATACCTGGGAAAATTCACTGGAAGGGGCTACCCGTAGTTTCAGATTTTTCACGGATGGATCAAAGTTGGACGAGCAAGTAGGATATGGGGTCCATTCACCGGACCTAAACGTAAATATCTCCTTCAAGCTGCCTGATCACTGTAGTGTATTTCAGGCAGAAGTTACCGCCATACTGGAGGTTGCTGAACTACTGAAAAGTAGTGTCACAACCCTCCGGAAAATATGTATCTACACGGACAGCCAGGATGCCATAAAATCCCTGGAAGCCATGTTTTCTACGTCGTTGACGGTGAAAGAATGCCACTCATCACTTAGGGTGATGGCAGAGTATTTTGACATCAGGCTCATCTGGGTACCGGGGCACAGCGACATTCCAGGCCATTGCGTAGCGGATGCGTTATCTAGACAGAGCACTACGGCACAGGTTCTTCCGGCAAAAGAAGGTGTTAGTATGCCAATCTTTACCTGCTGTTTGCAGATCATGCAGTGGGCCGATAATAAGTTCAAGGACAAGTGGGACTTACTTCAACCTGCAAACAAGCCAGGGTCCTCTGGCCACAGGTGGACAGGAAGAGGACTAGGCAACTACTTAACTTGCCGAGAGGCAGGTTATCCACAATGATAGGAACACTTACGGGGCATTGTCTTGTAGGAAACACACCCTAAGATTGGGACATAGAAACTCCACTCTCTGTAGATGTTGCATGGAAGAGGACGAGGAAACGACGAAAGACCTTCTCTTGGATTGCCCTGTTCTGGCAGGACTGAGAAGTAGGATATTCGGTACGCATTTAGTTAGCACCGTAGCCCTACAGGATATTCCTGTAGGTCTTATAGACAAATTTATTGAAAGGGCAAATTGGCTAGACGACTTGTGAATAGTTGCTACGGAGGAAACTGCAGGTATCACAATGGGCTTCTTTAGCCTAAGTGTGCTAGACAGCGTGCTGTCTTGCAGCCTTCTCAACCAACCAACCAACCATGGTGGGAAGGGATGTTTCGATGATGCGCAATTTTAAATAAAACCGTTATAACGTCCTCAGGAATTATAAGTCTTCATCCTGAGGACATGTAGGTTGTTGTCCTTCCATGCTGGCCTGTCCCTGTATGAGCTTTTTTGTCATCCATGGTATCTTCTATGCTGTAGAAGGTTTTCCCGAAGATGCTCCTTTAGGAATCACCAACGCTACGTTCAACCTTATATTAATAATTTTGTAACACATGTTGATTTCAAATCAACTTAATATAAATGTATTTATGCATTCTACAAACGACACTGAAATACAATATTACAATGATCTTTAATCTTTTGATCTTCTACGCTGGATCAGTTTTTCTCGACGATATATCCCTTTAGGAATCACCAAACCTTCACGAACTTGCGAATTTATGTATCATCTAATATAGTTCTTAGTTTAGTTTTAGTATGATTTACTTTGTTTCTTTTTTTTTTGGTTTCTTTCTTATTTGTTTCAATTTAAATAATCGATTATTTAAGGAACAAACACATTATAAATTTATAATTTCATTGAAATTTTCTTAGCCTAGCACTTCTTATCATTTATACGCTTTTGATGAAAATTATTTATATAGATTTTACTTAATCTTGTGTTTTGATAATAAATTCTGTATTTTTATATATACATCAACATTGTATATCAAATTTTAAGAATTCTACTTAAATTCAGGATTTTTACTTAGATACAATTCTGTCATGTTTTTTTTATTAAGTTATAATTCTTTTTCCGATTTATGTTTTAGTGAACATTTTTTTTATTCAATGTGTTATTTTTTTTGTACTTTAGAGGTTTTAAGATTGTACGCAATCACTACGACAAGTCGACGACGAAGATCGAGGTTAACCATTCTTATCTTCGCGTTTCTTTTGTGGACGCCTTTCTCTCGGAATATTTATTAATTTTGTAATCCTACCGACGTGCCCACTATTTTCGCTCTTCCTTGGACTATAGCACTTTTACTGGCGTTTTGTGATGTGGCAACTCTTACACCTACGATCTTACTCTAAAGCAAAAGCTGAACTTTTATACCCCGGTTCGGTGATGAGATAGAGGTCAATACAAATTGTGGTGTAATCGTGGTGATAAACCCACAAAGTTTCCCACCAAATTTAACTTGGTGTGGTGGTTTCGCGGACAGCGGTTCTACATTATCTTCACCATCGGTGTATTGATCCCACCTCACCACTTTTCGTGTTGGATGAGTGGTGATTCGGTGGCTGTGGTAGATTTGATTCTATTCAGTGGAAGAGTAGGTATAAATAACTTGAAATATTTTGGTGAATATTTGAGTTAAGCGGAATTTAATTTGGAGTTACCATTTTTTTTCTATCAGATTTATTTAAAAAATTTATAATTTTTGAAGTAAACTATAACATTTCTAAATAACGTAAGGAACTACTTAAGACCGGTGCCGTAAAATATCGGATGCAAATAGCATAGAGAATAAAAATATGTAGGTAATAAAAAAACAATTTTCCCATTATAAGTACTACATCCTATGAAGGGATTGAGGAGAGCTTCTCACAACCAGTGAGCTGTGCGCTTTCTAGTTTTGGTACTTATACTCACTGATTGGTATCTACGGCTTTACGCCGGCTTCTAACGGTATTTTGAGAAGCTTTTTCATTGCTCAGTACTCGATCGTGTCGATTTCACTAAGCAAGGTGACCGTCGTCGAAAGAAATATAAGATGATCAGAGCACGGATCGAACCCACTTTCTCATATACAAGAGCCGCCCATACTTACTATTGCACGAACTACGGCCAACATGTTTGTACACGCTGAAAAATCTATCGTTTTTTGGATGCAAATATAACGTGTGTTTTGAGCTCGTCACAAATATAGTATTCCTATGTCCAACACACATTATGATTGCTATTCAATATTACGTTTTTGAGACACAACGATTAATATGTTATAATGTACATATGTGCTTGCGTCCTAAATATATCTGTTTGTGACACAAATTCAGCTGTGTTTGTTGGACTGTTTATGCTCTCTCGGGAGCGAGAGTACAAAAGAGGGACAACGAGAGAGTCTATCTTGTAAGGGCATCTGAGTTTTGTTTTGAGTAATATTAACAAACGTTTGCAACAGCTGTTTTATGCTCGAAAAAAGTCCGTGAAAGACTAGGAATACATACAGAAAATGAGAGAAATCTTTAATTTTAACAATTTGTGTGGTAATTGGGATCTACACAACTAATTTTACTCTAACAATGAATAGGAACAATGATATTTAGCGTTTTTCACTAAATAGCCCTTTTTTAATCGATTTAATTGGCAAAATTGGTTGGGTTTTGTTGGAATAATAGACAATTCAGTTAAGCGCAGTCACTGCCATGACTAGTTTCGAACTCCACGGCAAGTTCATCATAAGTGCCTAACTACTGTGCCTGAATTGATACCATCGGTTGATCTTCAATCCTATATATACAAACTGAATTATGCAATTTACATAGGCGAATTAGTATCGATCGAAGATCCCTAAGTATCAACACTGAAAGGCCTATATAAAGGACGTTTTAGTTTCAGATTTTCACGCTATGCCAAATCCTGGAGAAAACACATGAAAAACAAATCGACACCTATCATATATTTATCGATTATAAAGCGGCCTTCGATAGTCCGATACGGGAGAAACTCTATGAAGCAATGTGTGAGATTGGTATTCCTGCAAAACTCATACGCCTTTGCAGGATGACCTTGACGAACACCAAATCCGCAGTGAAAGTTGGTAAGGATCTTACCGAACCTTTCGAAACTAAGCGAGGCCTCCGGCAGGGTGACACCCTATCGTACGATCTCTTTAACATCTTAATGGAGATCATTATGAGAAAAGCTGCTGTCAACATGAATAAAACCATCAGCAGCAAAAGTCACATGCTGCTCGCGTATGCTGATGATATAGATATCATAATGATGAAAAAAGAATAAACAAAGGCTCGGTCGGTTAAATGGTTTGTGATGTCGCTTTGGTTTTTGTGTATGTTTTTCGTGTATATGCATTTTTTTAAATTAATTACTTATAAATGTAGAGTTATATTGATAAAATTAATTATAATAAATAATACATATACAATATTGAAATCAAACAATAATTCGTTTCTAAATATTGTTATGTTTGGGAGGAAATACGCATATGTTTCCACGTAAGTACAGGTGGCGCAAAAGTAATCCTCCTATCAGAAAATGCTATAAATTTTGCGATTGGCCCCTAATGTCAGTTCTGTTTTGACATTTGTGTAGTAAACACATGCGAAATACACGTTAATAAACAACGTTACGCTACACTGCTCCAGAACGGGGAATATTGCTGACTATTTATTTGACCAATGATCGGTCGGTGACTTTGGCACAACGTGAATTTCGTCGCAGATTTCCTGGCCGTCCAACGCCTACTGGTGAAACACTGCGACGTTTAACCGCTCGCCTCGAAGAGACTGCTGCCAGGCGTCGCAGACCCCGGAGTAGCCGTTCTGCAGAGAATATTGCTGCTGTAGCCGAGGATGTCATGGATGCGCCGTCGACATCGACCAGACGACGTGCCACGCAAATGGGTATCAGTCGACGGTCTTTACAGCGAATTTTGGTACAAGATTTGAAGATGTTTCCGTACAAAGTCCAGACGGTGCATCAGCTGTTAGCTGATAGCTCAAGCCATCCTTAATCACCACCAAGAGGAAGATGATTTTTCATCAAAAATTATCATGAGTGATGAGGCCCATTTCCATCTTAGCGGGTACGTAAATAAGTTAAATTTACGCTTCTGGGGCACTGAAAATCCGCGTGTAACCCACGAAGAGCCAGTCATCGGACTGGAGGAGTCATCGGACCTTTTTTCTTCGAAGACGTCGCGGGCCAAACGGTTACTGTGAATGGTGAGCGCTACAGAGCAATGATCAACGAGTTCTTTTTGCCGCAACTTGATGAATTGGGATTGGAAAACATGTGGTTCCAACAAGACGGTGCAACGGCACACACTGCACGTGCCACAACCGATATGCTGAAGGATGCATTTCCCGGGCGCCTAATCTCCCGTTTTGGCGATTTGCACTGGCCAGCAAGATCGCCTGATTTGACCGCTCCAGACTTCTTTTTGTGGGGCTTTTTGAAGTCGCGGGTTTATGTCAACAAGCCTCAGTCTCTTGCAGCTCTTAAAGACAATATCCGTCAAGAATGTGAGGACGTATCGCCGGAAGTTTTGGCCAAAGGGATGGAAAATGTCATAAAAAGGGCTCAAATGACAATCCACTGTGGCGGCGGCCATTTACATGACATCATATTCTCGACTTGATGTAAAAAAAATTAAAAGACCAAATAAAAATAATCCACAAGAAGAATCAAAGTTTTTCATTTTTTTTTAAATTACAGCCAAAAAACATCGGAAGTTTACTTTTGCGCCACCTGTATATAGAGTTTTGGGGGAAACACGCGAATGTCTCCACGTAAGTATATGGATGTTTGGGACGAAGCACACATATGTTTCCACGCAAAAGCAACATGTTTGCCAGTAAAGATGCTACTGTCTGCATTTAAATACATGCGAGTTTGAGTCATTCAAATATATGAATGTTTGTAGTGTGTTCCTAACATAGACTTGGTTCCTGCAGAATGTTTGTGAGAATATGTTACAGAGGCCGTTTTTTTCAGCGTGTGTGAAATGAATGTTATAAATTAACCAATATATAACACGAATTGGATAATTTCCTGCATTAATTTCCAATTCGGGGACCCAGATCATCAGCGCTATTGCTCAAATTTATCTTGAGCCATTAAAAAACTATAGTGATCGATACTATTGTCACGATAGGATAGAAATAGAATGGAAATAGCTCGCTCTTTAATTTCTTGCAAATTTTTACACATTTGTGGAAACTATGAAAGTGTAACAAACTATTATACTTCGCGTTTAGTTCTTGTCATTCCCTGTGGCGCCGTATTTTGGCACAAAACAAACAAAATATATCGAAAAACAGAAAACGTCAACTATTTAATACTAAATATCTACAAGCACTGCAGATAAAACTTGTATTTTAATACGGGTTAAAAAGTTTATTACAAGTACAGTTAATTAAAATGTCAAACACTGAAAAACGCTTAAAGACAACAAAACCATGGTTCGGTGAATTGCGTCGCATGGCAAGTGATGAAAAGGACGCTGCACATAAGGCATCGCTTCAGTCAGTTACAACGCGAGCCGATACAGAGCAGTAGAAGGAGAAGAGGAAACTGGTTTATTTAGGAAGGAAAAAACGGTTAGGGGGAAAGCGCAAGAGTGACAAAATTGAATCTTACAGAAGGAAGAATGAGGCCCGTAAGTTGTACCGAAATAGCAAAGCCAAACCAAAGAAAATTGATAAGGCCCCCCATTTTGTAGAGATAAAGACCGCAATCTGGTCACAGATGTGCAGAGTATGTTGGGGATATAAAATAAAATAAATAAATGGTTTCCCATTACATCCCATGAAGGGACTGGGGAGAACTTCTCACAATCACTGAGCTGTGCGCTTTCCAGTTTTCACTCACTGATTGGGACCTACAGTTTTACACCGATTCCGAACGGTAATTTGAGAAGCTTTTTCATGGCTAGATACTCGATAGTGTCGCCGTCACTATGCGAGGTGACCGCCGCCGAAAGAAATTTTAAGGTGGTCAGAGCCGGGTTCGAGCCCAGGATCTCATGTACAAGAGCCGCGCACACTAACCATTGCACCACCGAAATATAGAGAAATCATTTCTCTGCTTTACTTGTCCCAGGAGACTTCAATATAGATGAGCGACAATGACGTTGGCTGTCCCCTCCAAACCAAACCGAAGTTAGTACTGCAAGTTCTCGGCTTAAGAACAACGATGCCGATGGCCTTCCGGCTGAGCTGTTTATGCCTGGCGGTTATGGGTTGGCAAGGTCCATGTAACAGATCACATGCAAAATTTGGCAAGATGAATGCATACCCGACGAATGGAGTCTTAGCATACTGTGTCCTCTCTTCAAAAAAGTCGTCCCGAGTATATGCACAAACTATCTTGGAATACGCTTTTAATTCATCGCATACTAGATGCTCTCGAGCACAATGGGCGAAAGACTAAAGCCGTTTGTTGCAAACCTGATCGGACCTTATCAGTGTAGCATTAGGTCTGGAAAGTCAATTATCGACCAGATATTTACGTTACGTCAAATCCTGGAGAAAACCTACGAAAATCAAATCGACACCTACCACCTCTTTGTAGATTATAAGGCTGCCTTCGATAGCCCGATACGGAGAAAACTGTACCAAGGTATGTGGGAGCGTGGAACTCCTGCTAAGCTGATGCGGCTTTGTAGAATGAAACTGACCGACACGAAATCTTCAGTAAGGATGTGTAAAGATCTCACCGAAGGATTTAGTACGAGGCGAGGCCTCGGGCAGGGCGACAACTTATCATGCGATCTCTTCAAAATTTTAATTAAGATCATCGTGAGAAAAGCTGCAAAGTCACATGCTGCTCGTGTATGATGATGATTTAGACATCATTGGGTGAAATCTGCGCGAAGTTACTGCAGTATTTTTGAGAATCGAGAAGAATCAGCAAAAGTGGGTTTGCCAGTAAACGAGGAAGTTAATGGTTTCGACAAGCAGCACATCCACCTGATTGGATAAAAGGGTGAACGTTGATAACTGTTATAATTTCGTGGTAGTGGATGAATTTATTTACCTTGGATCTGCCGTGAACAGAAGCAATATTGGCAGCCTAGAAATCAAACGGAGAATTGTGCTTGCAAACAAGTGTAATTTCGTTCTAAGCAAGCAGTTCAGAGATAATATACTATCGTGAGAAAGTAAGGTCAGACTTTAAGGCTTTATGGCGCAGAATGCTGGGTCATATCGCATGCTAATGAAATCAAATATTTATATGTGCAAAATAATATTTTTTCTTTCCTTCTGAAAACTAACTGTAATTTAATGTCGACCATATACAATTTTTTCGATAATATCCCTCTCTCTCTATCATATACTTTTTTCTCTTTTGGACTTTATTTGTAGTCCCGTTATCTATGATTATCACTGTAAGTTTGCAATTCAATAGAAAATAATTATATGTGCAGTCGCATTCCTGACACTTTAAAGTGAACAACTCTATTTTTCTCGGGTGTTTAGTATGAAATATCTTTCTGTACGTGAGTGAAGTGATCGTTATGAATATATTCCAAGAAACGTTTTATTCATCGTTTTGTTTCTAGTGCCACGTGGAAGTGAACTTACGTATGAGGAGCGCGGAAAAATTGTTGGAATGAGACTTGCAGGTAAAGGAATTGGCGAGATTGCAGCTGCAGTAAATCGGCATCGCAATATAGTTTCGAATTTCCCCAAAGACCCCGATAACTATGGTTGTATTAAGCGCAGTGGACGCATCCCAACTGTAGACCAGAGGACTAAGCGGCGCATTCGGCATTTAGCAGCTAATGAGAATATGAGCTGTAGAGAAATAAAGGTGGAATTGGGTCTAAATGTAACGAGACAGCGTGTCCAGCAACTGCTAAAGACGATATATGTAGGTCTTCGGTACCACAGCAAAATGGCCAAACTACGCTTAACCCAGCGCCATAAAAATGCGCATATTGCTTTTGCAGAATAGTACAAGTTTTGGGAGGAAGAATTTGAAACCATTATATTTAGTGATGAGAAAAAGCTTAATTTGGACGGACCTGATGGTCACCATAAATATTGGAGAGATTTGCGACATCCTCGGCAAACGTGCTACAAGCAAAACTGCGGTGGTGGATCTCTTATGAAATGGGCTGCATTTGGAGCTCGGGGAAAGTCAGAAATATGCTTTGTCCCAACTAAACTAAATGCGGAAGTATACCTTGATCTGTTGGACAGCAATTTAATTAACTTTGCTGGCAAATTGTATGGAGATAACTGGATTTTTCAACAAGACAACGTCCCGATCCATATTGCTCGGCTCACAAGGGATTTTTTAAGACCCGAAATATTCTATTACTGTAGTGGCCAGCCATAAGTCCCGACCACAACCGAATTGAAGACCTCTGGGGGATATTTTCCGCCAAGGTGTTTTCAAAGTCGAAGCAGTATACGACGCTTAAAGAACTAAAACTAGCAATATTGGCGGAATGGGAATAGGACGACCAAGATTCCGCTGGAAAGACCAGGTGGAATATTGCCTGCGAGAGTTTGGTGTTACCAACTGGAAGAGTAAAGCTGAAGATCGAGCCGGTTGGGTGTTATCTTCATTTTGTAAGGCCCTTGACAACTCTGGCTTGTTTGAGGCCAACTATGTGAGTAATTAAGTAAGCCGTGTGATTAGTGAACGTAGCACGAACAATAATTCCGGTTTGATTGATTTAACAAAAATCAATGATCTAATTAACTTCCTGTTGACAGTTACAAATAACAACGCAACTCGGATATTTTAATAATTCTGTTTGTTGTTTTTATCGTTCAAATCTTGTTATTGTATTAAGACTGCAAATCGAATTAAACTTGGTCGTATGTAAATAAATCCATTATGAATCAATACGTATGTATAAAAATATAAATTATTATTAGGTTTATAGAAAAGAAGCTTTCAATTACAGGAATTTAATGTCTGCTGCTCAGGAATTTAACGTCTGCTACTTATAATAATAATCAATTTACCACATTTAATACACACACCGGTTCACGTATTTAAAGGCACTAAAAATTTCATATTCAGCAGCCTGTATCTTTTGCAATTTGTAACCGATTGCAGAATTTTAAAATGGAAATGGAAGCTAGACATCTTGAGTTATAAAAAAGTTGTGACAATAGTGGTTTTTTTTATCTAAAGAACTTTTTTTGAGAAATTTATAAAAAAAGTCAAAACATGTGCTATATTTTTTGGTTCACTTGAATAAAGGCACATTATTATTTTTTTTATTATTTTTAAAGTAAGCGATGATTTTTGGTAGGGAGCGTTTGTTTGTTACAATTTAATCATTTTACAAGTCAAAATGGCAAATCAACAATTTTTAAATCTATCGGAAAAAACTAAATTCGATGTTTACCGTTCTGAAGGATATTCTAACCGGGCAATAGCTAAAAAAATTGGACGGAGCCCAACATATGTCGGCAATTACATCAAGGACCCGGACGGGTATGGAAAATATTTTAAAGGAAGGGTTTCATTGATGTGACGTCCATGCCGCGGCAAAACAGTACAATTTTCGTGCAAAACATTTTTTTTGACGAAGAATACGTCTTACCTTACGGTATGAGGAGTCATGTCAGGTTTTTATTGTTGTAATCTTTATTTCATTGAATTTGAGGAAACGGCTAGATGAATTTTTTTAAAATTTTTTTTGTAGGTAAATGAAGATGTTATCTTTCGTTTGATATACATTTCATATTGGTTGATATATTTCTAGTATTTTAATTTCTCAAATGAAAATTGTTTAAACACATACACTCAAACATATGTGTGGTGTTTGGTTGAGTGTTTTTGGTTGCTCAACATTGCTTAGGAACATGTATCTAGTGAAAAGTTAAACGAACAGCAAGCTAATGTTGCTTGGCAACATGTATCTAGTAAAAAGTGAAACAAGCAGTAAGCTAACGTAATAAAGCTTTTTTGCGAAAGCTTCAATAAAGCTGTTGTAACATTAATTTTGAATTGTAAAGCGTAAAGCTTTCACACAACGCTCGAATGCTAATGCGAAGACTCGATAAGGTAAACCTTTTTTAATATTAGGGCGGCCCTCTCAACATTCGCAGAACTTATTTCAATAAAAATATTAATTAAAATACATGAATTAAATTAAGTTTAAAAAAATTGAACATAATATTTTTTTTTTAAACGGTCTTGAATCAAATGCCGTAGGTAAATATAAAAATTACAGCAGACAGTTGTCCGAGGCCTTCGGCCACGGACTGTCCCTGCAGGCTGTGTCAGAGACACGGCCATTAAGTTTAACGTAGAATACGCCATCCGATAAGACAGAAAACATATATAACAATAAATGATAAATAATATAAGCAAATGAATTTATTGTTATATATGTTTTCTGCCTTATCGGATGGCGTATTCTACGTTAAACTTAATGGCCGTGTCTCTGACACAGCCTGCAGGGACAGTCCGTGGCCGAAGGCCTCGGACAACTGTCTGCTGTAATTTTTTTTGAATATGTGGTTAAGACAAACCACTTTTGTTAATTCATCGTCTTCTACATCTACTCCACTCACAATGACGGCCGAATTAGGAAGTGTTCAGAATTATGGCATATAACGAGAACAGCTGACGATGATGGAGTGGAATGCCAAAAAAGAAAACGAGTGAAGCGTGTCGTTTCTCTGCTCGCTCTCTTTCTCTCTTCGTTGAATATTTCAATACACGACCAGTTTCCTGATGATGTTATTCTATCTATCTATAGAAATTCCAATCATATTTAAATAAAATTACATAAAGGATGTAAAAGAAATAATCAAGTTATGACGCGGGAAGAAATGCGTTTGAGTGAATCGCGTTGACTTTTTTGGTTCTCTTCTACTAGGGTTGCCAAATTGCGGGGTTTTTCTTCTCTACCTATACATTCTTTTTGAATGATCCAAAGACGATTTAGACGACCAGAACATGTGCGCAACTTGGCAACCCTGGTAAAAGAGAACCAAAAAGTGCTAGGAGTTCAGTCAAACGCATTTCTCTCTCGAGTCATATCTTGCTTATTTCATACTTTTTCCATAGTTTATGTAATTTTATTTCAACACGATTGGAATTTGTATAGTTATATACAATAACACTATCAAAAAGCTGCTCGTGTATTGAAATATTCAATGAAGAGATTAAGAGAGAGAGTAGAGAAGTACTAGGGTTTCACTCGTTTTGTTTGTTGGCACTTGAGTGAAGAGAAATTTTGACTGTCTACTTGTACATCGTTTTTGGATGATCTTGGCACAGTTGCACAATTCGGTACTCAATAACTGGCGGTAAAGATGCGGTTAGTTGCCGCCAGCGGAACCTCTTTCACATTATCGACACGTGTGGTGAAGGCAGCTAAACTTAGCGGGGAAATTTAAAGTGCAAAGTGATAAGTTAGTTAGTGATATTTTTGCGTGTTAATGTTAATTACAGTAAAATACGCATATAAGAAAGTCTAAAAATGCACCGATTTTCTTTCTTATATGCGTGTTTTCTTTATATATCTGTAACACGCATATAAGAAAGATATTTTCTTATATACATCAGTAACAGAATTTAAAAAATATATATATATAATTGAAATAAAACTGTTTAATAATACATACTACACTTCATTTTGTACTAAATTTCGTTTATTTGCCGTACATACAAATATAAATACTTACACAACTAAAGATAGAAACATAACAAAAACAAAACAGGTGATTGCACTTCACTTAAAATCACATTTGATAATAAAAAGTAATTTGCTAAAAAAAAATATTAATTCATAGTTTTAAAATTAGATTGGATTAAAAATCAGTAAGAAGAATGAATACATAGTTTAAAAACATGTGTTTACTTAAAAAATACTATGAAGTAACACTGAAAAAATCTTGAATCCTCACAAAGGATTTCATTAAGTAGTTCTTCCTCATTTATTTCTCCGAAGCAATCGTTCTCTTCGTTTTCAAAATCTTTACAAAAGTAATCTTCGTCACATTCGTCCGATTCATCTTGACATTGTACTTCTTCCCATACCATTTCCTTCGGGATTCCCGATTTTCGAAAGCAATTTTTTATGGTTTGTGGAGTTACTAGCCACTAAGACCGTTTTACAATTTACAAGGCATCTTAAATGGTAAACTTTTTTAAAAAAGTGTCCATGTGATCACTTTCAATAGCTAGAACTTGCTGGCGAGTTAAACATTTCCTATCTGTGCTTTAAACGACTGGATGATACCTGTTAAAAAACAACAATTAAAATTTGCTTGTAGTATATACATAGACTTAGATAATTGACACTTAAAACATCTTGCCCTGGTCCAACGGCTGAATAAGGCTTGTGGTGTTAGGTGGTAAGAACAGCACTTCAATGTTTTCTGGCGTAAAGTTTAATTAATGACAAGATGCGTTATCAAACAGCAACAAAATTGTTTTATTCTTTGCAAACATTTCATCCAGCTCTCTCATAATTTCGCACCATAAAATGCTGGTCATCCAGGTTTTAGTACACATTAAATTTGTAAGGTACAGGAATATGCTTTCCACGGAAACATCGCGGATTTTTCGATTTTCCAATTGAAAACAGAAGCTTGTCAGAACCAGTAGCATTACAGATAAAAAGCAATGTTAAACGATTTTTTGGAACTTTTCGTCCGCGAACGTTTTTATTGGCTCATATGCATTGTAGATTTCGTCAAGCTCATATTCAGTTAACTTATCTGGGCGGACATTTTCTTTAAAAAGATCGGCAGCTTCCACGTCGCCGGAACTAGCCTCTCCATGAATATTTCTGAACCCAATATTTGCTTTTTCCATCGATGTAACCATCCCGAATTCGGTTTAAAATCACTGCCCAACTGAATTGCAAATTGTTCGGCTTTTTCGAGAATTATTGGTCCGGTGATTATTGTCTTCTTTTCAGCCATTTGCGCGAACCCTTTGGACATAGTTTTATTCCGGACATCATATTGAGATTTTCTGTTCTTTTTAATATTTAAATTTTTTCCCTAAAATTTCTTAGTCATAAGTGCTTCTGAATTCTTTATAATTTTCGACAATGTGCTTTCCGCTATTTCAAACTCCTTACAAATTTCTTTTCGGGTTTTCCCACTTTTAAATTGATCCAATATTTTAATTTTTGTTTGAATAGACACTACATTTCTCTTGTTCGACGACATTATACATACAAAACAAATAAAAATAGCAAAGCCGGTTAATATCATAAAAACACGCCGCCATTTGGCATCACGATCAGTGTTCCCAGATGTAAATTGTAAAATATACACAAAAAAAAATCTATGTACATATTTTAACCGAGGTTAAAAAAAATTCAATAGTGAGAATATATACTACTTTCTTATACACGTACAATTTTATATGGAATGCGCATAATTTTTCTTCAGAATTTGTTTCTTATAGAAGAGTTTTTCTTAGAAGCGAGTTTCTTATATGAGGATTATTTAGCACGCAGATATATACAAATGTGCATGGTGTCTGAAGATGTCTTTCTTATAACCGAGTTTTTCTTATAAGCCAGTTTCTTATATGCGTATTGTACTGTAATTGTATTTGTGTGCAAATTTGTGCCTTTTAGAAACCCCAAAACTAAGCTTCCGATATTGCATATATGATTCGAATCGGTATATAGTAAAGCAGAAAAGAGGTAAGCATTTTGAATGCCCATAAATTCATTAATTAATTAATTTGCAGAGAAATTCTGTCGAAACTATATCACATGCATGGAAAATCCATTACTTTAACCTAGCCGTGAATCTGATATACATATGTATTAAGACAAAAGTCACAGTGTAACCGCGTGAAGGATAACAATGGCTTTATTATATACTGTCATCGACCGTCAGCTGGAGGATATAGTCCGTTGTAGAAGACTCTCGACCACAGCCAGTTGGGGACGATATCGATATATCAACATTGCTAGCGCTGACTGGAACCATTTTCCGGCAGGATATCCTTGCGATAAGGCAGTATGAGGTAAAACCGTAGTTCAGGGTAATACCATAAGTTAAAGGGGTAGAGCTGCGAAAACCCGATTACCCGAGCAAAATACACGGGGAGAAAAACGTAGGTCAAGGTGAACTCACCATCCTTTTTGACCGATAATAAATAAAAAAAATAAATGGTTTCCCATTACATCCCATGAAGGGACAGGGGAGAACTTCTCACAGTCACTGAGCTGTGCGCTTTCCAGTTTTCACTCACTGATTGGGACCTACAGTTTTACACCGATTCCGAACGGTAATTTGAGAAGCATTTTCATGGCTATATACTCGATAGTGTCGCCGTCACTATGCGAGGTGACCGCCTTTTTGACCGTTACAATACCAAACTTAACCACAAATTGTCGTCTGTCTACGCTATTATCCTTGTCAAAAATAAGAGCTCAAGCTGGAGTGGAAGCGAGCAACTCATCCGTACGCAGAGTAATTAAGAGCTGCGAGTATCTAAAATACCTGATGGCTACAACTATTATTTCCATGATCTGCTCAAAGAAAAGCGTGTTTTGAACCGACATCACAGCCGGGAGGGCGGCGTTATGGTGTGGGGTGTTATTACGTACTATGGCACCATCGATCTTGAATTTCAAAGTGCAAAAATGACTGGTATGAATGAATGAATGGTTTCCCATTACATCCCATGAAGGGACCGGGGAGAACTTCTCACAATCACTGAGCTGTGCGCTTTCCAGTTTTCACTCACTGATTGGGACCTACAGTTTTACACCGATTCCGAACGGTATTTTGAGAAGCTTTTTCATGGCTATATACTCGATAGTGTCGCCGTCACTAAGCGAGGTGACCGTCGTCGAAAGAAATTTTAAGGTGGTTGGAGCAGGGATCGAACCCAGGATCTCCTGTACAAGAGGCGCGCACACTACCCATTGCACCACCGACGGTCACAAAATGACTGGTGCAAGCTATAAAACGTTATTGGAATCGACTTTTCCGAAGTTCAGTGAACTATTTGGTCCCATATCTTGGATATTGCAACAGGATAATGCCCGTATACACAATGCCAGAGTAGTAAAGTAGTTCATTGCAAGCCAAAATGTTAATATTCTTGACTGGCCACCCTATTCGCCAGATCTAAACACTATCGAAAATGTGTGAGGTTGGTTATCTCCTAAGGTCTATGAAGGAGGTAGACAATTTGATGGCAAGCAGTCACTAATTCAGGCTATTAAGTTTGCTTGGAATCAAATTTCGTTGGATTACATGAATTCTCTTTATCTCTCAATGAAAACCCGTATATTTGAAGTTATTAAAAACAAAAGGGAGTTGTACGCAAAGCTAACAGTTCTTAAATAAAGTAAAATAAATTAAAAAAACAAGAAAAACAGGTTTTCATTCAAATTAGTTAAAGTGCCTTTATTCAAGTGAACCAAAAAAATATCACATTTTTGGACTTTTTTTATAAATTGCTCAAAAAAAGTTCTTTAGTTATGATTTTTTTACATCTCAAGATGTCTTGCTTCCATTTCCATTTTAAAATTCTGCAATCGGTTACAAATTGCGAAAGATACAGGCTGCTGAATATGGAATTTTTAGTGCCTTTAAATAAGTGAACCGGAGTGTATACCGGTCGAATTATGGCTGTAGTTCATTATTATTATAAATTCTGTAAAAATTGCATTCAACCATTTCTAAACTTTTCAAGTTAGGGGCCACTGTAAAGTTGGTAGTGCAGAGGGACGGGAAAAGTTGCTGCCAAGACCGTAGTGTGTGGTGAAGAGCCACATCCTGCTCGAGGTGCCTTTGCTGTTTACTAAGTATGACGCATCTAGACTGGTAAGCCGATAAAAATAAACCCCCTAATCCAGAATGTTATGTGCATGGAAAGAAAAAACTCGTTCCTCCCAAACGAAATCTCAGATAACTGAAGTTCGTTTGGGGACTCTAGTTGGGAAAAACAAACTTCTGTTAATCCATACATGTCATATCGTTTGGGAGAACCGAAAAATGTTTACAGCAAACGAGTTATGAAAAATGTAAGCTGAAAAAACGTTTGCGAAAAACGGTTCCGCCAACTGTTCTTTCGGTTACAGCATCTGATTTTTAATTAAAACTTTTATTGTTTAAATTTCCAACTTTTATGATTTTGGTTTTACCCATAAAGTTTGTTTTAAAAGAAGTTGGGATTTTTGTCTCTTTTTTCACAGTCTACTTACACGTCTGTCTCGCCTTGCCTTCAAACAACAACTAAAAGCGCAAAAAATTACAACGCGTCAATTGTCCATCCAAGATATATTGACAACCCAGTACACAATTGTTTCCGACGTGTCGGAAGTCTATAAGTTCTCTTAAATTATATCAGACAAATAACCGAAATATCTGAAATTCCTTCAGTCATTTAAACGAGTTTTTTGTAC
Source organism: Phaonia tiefii (assembly GCA_963931995.1). NCBI lineage: Eukaryota > Metazoa > Arthropoda > Insecta > Diptera > Muscidae > Phaonia > Phaonia tiefii. The sequence goes on along the minus strand of OZ008368.1, from coordinate 234,567,791 downwards.
ATTCTCTGTCAGCGGGTCCTGCACATTCACTGAAGGAAATTTTTTATTCTATTTGATTTTGTTTTCATTCCGTAACCATGCGCCAGTATGGGAATTACCCGAAAATGGTTTTACTGTATAGTTTCAGTGAATTAAATTGTTGTTTTTGTTTTGTCTGCATCATTTTGTTTGTTGTCTTCAGTTACAAACGAGCAATCAAATGCTTAAGACGTCGCGGTCGTCAAACAAAAATAATAATTAATTTGTATAATTAATTGGTACGAAAAATCTGACAGATGGTAAGAAAATGATCTGAGAAGTCGAAACATTCTCGCATCTTTATTCAGACGTCTCTCCGAAATTGCCACGACAAATAGTTTAATGTGTCAGAAACAATCGGAAAAGTCGAACCATTATCGGATGTCTTTTCAGATTTCTCTCCGAAAGTGGTACGACAAATCGGACGAAGGGTCAGAAAATGATCGAGTAAGTCCGACCATTATTGGATGTTTCATTAGACTTTGTGCCGACTTCGTTCAGCTACGTCCAAAAATCCTTCAGCATTTCCCTCAGAATTCTCACAGAAATCTGTCCGATATCTCTGCACACTCTTCCGAATTTACTCCGACAAAACTTTCTTTTAAATTTGCAGCAAATGTACTTTTGTACGCGTTTCTCGTTAGCAACAACATGATACATATTTGCGATATATGAGTTTATTTGAGAGAACTGGGAGTAACTGTGACCTTGCCAAGGATGAAACCCCTATGTAACCGTGGACTTCTGATTTGGAGTTTTGGGCACGCCCCTTCTAGTACCTCCCATACAAATCTCCAGATTTAGTACGAAATCAAGTTTATTGTTAAACCTTTTTCTGGTAGATGTGATTAGCTTCAACTCAAACATTGGTTAATAACCTGTAAATATCTACTTAATTGGAGAAACTGGGCAAAGTCGTCACGCCCTTTGTGGTACCTCCCATGCAAAAGTTGTCAATGCGATAAATCCCGTGAAACACTTCCGATCTTAATGAAATTAGGTTATAGGCTTCGTGTCATCAAACGCCAGTCACCGATTAAGACAAGGGTAATTTTTCCACGCCCACCTTGGGGCCTCCCATACATAAGTTGTTCGGCCGGCTGGTTATTCGGCAAGATAACTCCCGCAAAACCGATTCATTCTTTATGCAATTTGGTACTAGACAAAATGTAGTGAAATGCCGCTCTTCAATGGAAAATGAGTCGTTTTGCCACGCCCATTCTGGTACCTCCCAAACAAACGCTTGGTGGTCGTCCGGGTTGTCAATGCGATAAGTCGCATGAAACACTTCCAATCTTACTGAAATTAGGATATAGGCTTCGTGTCATCAAACGCGAGTCACCAAGTAAGACAAGGGTTAGTTTGGCACGCCCACATTGGTGCCTCCCATACATAAGTTGTTCGACCGGCTGGTTGTTCGGCAAGATAACTCCCGCAAAACCGAACCATTCTTTATGCAATTTGGTACTAGACAAAATGTAGTGAAATGCCGCTCTTCAATGGAAAATGAGTCGTTTTGCCACGCCCATTCTGGTACCTCCCAAACAAACGCTTGGTGGTCCGGGTTGTCAATGCGATAAGTCGCATGAAACACTTCCAATCTTACTGAAATTAGGTTATAGGCTTCGTGTCATCAAACGCCAGTCACCGATTAAGACAAGGGTGATTTTGCTACGCCCTACCAAGATAAGTTGTGCGGCCGGCTGGTTGTTCGGCCAGATAACTCCCGCAAAACCGAACCAATCTTTATGCAGTTTGGTACTAGACAAAATTTAGTCCAATGGACACAAAAGTTAGGCAGATGACCGGTTGATCGTCACGATAACTCTCGTAGACTACAAGCGATCTTAATGAAATTCGGTACTCGGCAATGTTTTCCTACAAATTAAAGATTAACTACTGTCCACGCCCATTTGCGTACCTCCCATACAAAAGTTGGGCGGCTTAACAAAACTTTGTACTGATCAATATTTTGTGCAATACTGTATAAAAACAGATGAGCAAGTTCGCCATGCCTATTTTTGTACCTCCCATATAAATATTGGGACAACTGGCTGGTAGTCACGATAACTCCCTATAATCACCTAGGATCGTAATTAAGTTGGGTATTGAATAATACAGGGTGTCCGCCGGGAAGGTATACTACTTTGTTTTGCCGCCATTTTGGTAAACATTAGTCTTGACAGTTCATATTTGGCTGTGGTGATGTTGAGACGTGTCAAATTTATTATGGAAAAATATTCGATAAACCAACGTGTTTTAATCGTCAAAACATTTTATCAAAATCAATCATCGATTACTGTGACGATGAGAAAGTTACGTGAAATTTTTGGGAGAAACAACGTGCCAACAAAACCCACTATTTATCGTGTAGTGAATGATTTCGAAGAAAGAGGGTCTGTAGCTCATAGGCCCAAGCAAGGACCACAACGTAGTGCAAAATCGGCTGAAAACATTACTGCCGCTCAAGAAAGTGTTCAAAACAATCCATCAACCTCAATTTGACGCCGTGCTCAGAAGCTTGGTCTTCAAAGAACAACTTTGGCCACAATTTTGCACAAGGATTTGCATTTGTTTCCATTTAAGATCTAGTTGGCACAAGAGCTTCTTCCACAAGACCATTTACGCCGCCGTACACATGCCAATAGGATGTACAGCTCGCCCATGACAACCCCGAATTTGACGGGTCAACCCCGAATGAGTGACGAGGCACATTTTCATTTGAATGGATATGTGAATAAACAGGATAGTCGGTTCTGGGCAATGGGAAAACCATTCCAGTATTCAGTAGAACTCGGTCGCAATGGATGACTTCGGGTGAGGGTATGTTTAAGCCGGTTCGCCCGACTGAAATTTCTGTAGTGGTTTTTTGTTCAATAGCGGACAGCATAGCGGTCGTAATCAGGAAAGGAATTTATAAGTTATCTACTTATATATCTGAGAAACTGGCAGTTTTCTTATCTGTTAATGCTTCTTTAATCTCCTATCTGTACTCATTTTAGATTAAATGCAAATAACGGGTTTTACAATAAGAGCGCTACAAAAGTTTTTTTATATAAAACAAAACCGGTTTTAGATACCAATGAAATTCTTTATCGATGCCATTATATATGGAACTCGATTTCTTTTGCATGGCCACCATGGGCACGCTTGGAGAAGTCCAGACGCTGAACCCAATTTTCGACGGTTTTCAAGCATAAATCGGCCGATACTGCTGCAATTTCACGTTCGATATTCGTACGAAGTTCATCAAGCGTCGCTGGCTTGTTGGCATAGACCATAAACTTGACGTAGCCCCACAGGAAATAACCTAACGGCGTCAAATCGCACGACCGAGGCGGCCAATCGACTGAGCCATTTCGTGAGATAACACGTTCACCAAACGGGTTCCAATAAATTGATTGTTGCATTCGCTGTGTGACTTGTGGCGCCGTCCTGTTGGAACCACATGTCCTCCAAGTCCATATTATCCAATTGGTGCCAAAAATATTCGGTTATCATTAAACGGTAGCGATTCGCATTCACAGTAATGTGCCGGTCTTGATCATCACGGAAGAAGTACGGCCCAATGACGCCGCCGGCCCATAAACCGCACCAAACCGTAATTTTTTCGGGATGCAATGTTTGTCTGACCAATAACGCATATTTTGCTTATTGACAAAGCCATTCAGCCAGAAATGAGCCTCATCGCTGATTGTTGAGGCCTCTTAAAGTTGGCCTCTTAAAGTTGAGGCCACTGACTCCAAATTTCGGTAGTAAATTTTAATAATTTGGACTCGTTGTTGGCTCGTATATCTTTCCATGATGAAATGGCAAACCTTACTGAAGAGAAATGTCAAAAGAGCGGGGAAAAATATGGCGTCGTTTGCTGTCCCTATCGATTTACTTTTGTAGCGTCTCTGTTGAAAAACCCGTTATGTAACTTTATTTCAATACATCAGCGCTAGATGAGGAAATTAGTTCAATCTTTCTTCTCATCATTCACATCTAAATCGTGAATTGAAATATTCCACAATTAAAGAACATTGCCCCAACGGTCATTATACCATTATAACGAGGAGATTTTCCTCAACATTCTAGAAAATGTAGAACATTAAAAAACTTATCGATGGAAATGGCAACATACTCGGGCAATAAAAAAATACATTCCAGATTGAAACTCCGATGACACAACATTTATTACATCCCATTTGATTAAAGTGCAACGAACAACTTGTACTCTGGTCGCGATTAATAAATTCTATAGCATCCGAGTGTCCAGAAGTGATAGGAAATTCCATCAAACCGTGGAGATGTGTAGTGTCTGCGATTACAGATATTTGTATGTTAAATAAATTAGCTAAATTAAAATGCAGCATTTCAAACGACTTTTCTCCACCCCCTTACAAATTGTCGTCTATTACCTGTCTACTGGGTAAATTATTACTATTAACTCATGATAAATTAACATGATCCACCAGTTTGGCGAGAAAATTAAATCCGATTAAGTTTTGTTTTTTAATCTTCAGACACAATCATGCTCATACTCATGCGGGTAGTTTAAGTTTGCCACCTAGTTTGAGAGCCCTTTGAAATAAACGTAGAAAAATCTAGAGTTTATTCATAACAGCTGCTATTTCGTATACACAAAAATTTCTGTTAAAATCTAGATTTCGTGTACAATAAAATTGTAATTTTTGGTCTTTACAAAGCGATTTAAAACATCGTTGGATTTGTCAAAACCTACACTTCCGGATATAATCGTATAGTGTAAATTTAGGACAAGGATTCAAGGAAACCAATTTGGCAGATATGTAAGATTTTCCCAACTTTTGATTTTTTTCCAAAATCATTTTTAAATTTTTGCGTGCGGAAATATACGACTGAAATCTCGCAAGGTGTATTTTGAGTTGTGAGGCGGATTTTTGGCGGTATAGCCCTAAGCCAATGTTACATTCTCAGTTCCAAGGGATCAATTTGCAGATAGAAAAATGGAATGAAACTCTCATTTTTATTTGAGAGAAATCGTATCGTAATTTTGTTTTGTTAGATATACACTATCAGCTACAATAGTTACAAAATAAATATACACCCAGAGAACTAATTGGTTGAAAACAGGTTGTAGCAACCGTAAATTTGGCTGTTACCACCGAATTAGGGTTGCCACAATCGAATTGAGGTTGGTTGGTTGAAAAGGCTGCAAGACAGCACGCTGCCTAGCACACTTCGGCTAAAGAAGCCCATTGTGATACCTGCAGTTTCTTCCATAGCAACTATTGACTAGTCGTCCAGTCAATTTGCCCTTTCAATAAATTTGTCTATGAGACCTACAGGAATATCCTGTAGGGCTACCGTGCTAACTAGATGTGTTCCGAATATCCTACTTCTCAGTCCTGCCAGAGCAGGGCAATCCAAGAGAAGGTGTTTCGTCGTTTCCTCGTCCTCTTCCATGCAGCATCTACAGAGAATGGAGTTTCTTGGTCCCAATCTTACGGCGTGTTTTCCTACAAGACCATGTCCCGTAAGTGTTCCTATCATTGTGGATAACCTGCCTCTCGGCAAGTTAAGTAGTTGCCTAGTCCTCTTCCTGTCCACCTGTGGCCAGAGGACCGTGGCTTGTTTGCAAGCTGTAGTAAATCTCCACTTGTCCTTGAACATATTATCGGCCCATTGCCTGATCTGCAAACGGCAGGTAGAGATTGGCATACTAACACCTTCTTTTGCCAGAAGAACCTGTTTCGTAGTGCCCTGTCTAGATAACGCATCCGCTACGCAATTGCATGTAATGTCGCTGTGTCCCGGTACCCAGATGAGCCTGATGTCAAAATATTCTGCTATCACCCTAAGTGATGAGTGGCATTCTTTCACCGTCAGAGACGTAGCAAACATGGCTTCCAGGGATTTTATGGCAGCCTGGCTGTCCGTGTAGATACATATTCTCCGGAGGGTTGTGACACTACTTTTCAGTAGTTCAGCAACCTCCAGTGTGGCCGTAATTTCCGCCTGAAATACTATACAGTGATCAGGCAACTTGAAGGAGATATTTACATTTAGGTCCGGTGAATGGACCCCATAGCCTACTTGCTCGTCCAACTTTGATCCACCCGTGAAAAATCTCATACTACTGGTATCCCCTTCCAGTGACTTTTCCCAGGTATTCCTGTTCGGAATAGAAGTCCTTAGATTTGTCGCTGGTAGAAGGTAGGGGATACAGTAGTTGAAGTTGCCACGACCGAATTTATTCCTCACAACTGAAATTCGGTTGAAGCAACCCCGTTTCATAATTGATTCGGTTGTGACAACAGATTCTGGAATTATATTCGTTCTTTCAACCAAATTTTCGGTTGGAACAACTGAATTTGTAAATAATTCGGATACAACAACCGAAATTGGTCCCAAATTCAGTTAGAGTAACCTAATGTGACATCAATTCAGGTGCAGCAACCGAGTTTGGCATCAATTCGCTTCTCACTACCGAATTAGGATAAATTCGGTTGAAACTACCGAATTTGGTACCAATTCGGTTATCACTGCCGAATTTGGTATCAATTCGTTTGTAACTACCGACTTTGGTATCAATGCAGTTATAACTACCGAATTTGTTATCAATTAGGTTGTAACAATAACCGAATTAACCCTTAAGTCGGTTGCAACGACCGAAATCGGCGTCAATTTGGTCGCTGGAACCGAATTTCTCATAAATTCTGTAGGTACAACTGAATTTAATTTTTAATTCGGTTACCTAAACAAAATTTAAATACATAGAATTTTGTTGTAGTAAACTTGAAGTTTAAAATTACAAAAACAAATGTTATAGTGCAAGAATTTAAAAAAATGTATAATTGTTCCTGTCTGGGCGGTATAACATTTGTTGTGGTTATTAAGAAAGGTAAGTAAAAATATTGTAATTATGGTTTTTGCATTAAATCTTCTTATATTGCAGAAAATGGTTTAGGACTTAAATCAACATATACAACACACCAAAAAAGAAGCGGGGACCCATGATGACTGGGACTTCAAAAATGGTCGGTAGTGACATGTAAAAAATGTAATACCCTTAAGATGACTTTATTTTCTCGCTTTCTAATTTTTTATTGAGAATATAGCAAAATAAATCATTGCTCAATAATAAATAAACTTTCAAAATTCATGTGTGACACTATCTAAATTCAGTTGTGAGAACCGCTATCGAAGTTGTGTCAAATTCTAATAAGGTCGTGTCAACCTCTAATGAGGTCATGTCAACCTCTAATGAGGTCAAGTCAACCTCTAATGAGGTTGTGTCAACCTCAAATGAGGTTGTGTCAACCTATAATAAGGTTGTGACAACTTCTAAATTCGGTTACATTACCCGTAATTTCAACTGAATTTTTCTGTGAGTGTAGCATAAAGAAGGAAACAAATTGTGAACAAAGATGAATCATACAAAAAAAAACGATGAAATTATTCCCGTTTTCTTTGATTTTGTGCATTTTATTCCAAATGCAACTCTGTTGCAACTAAAATCAAAAAAAATAAAATAAAGAGAAATCCAACAGGTCTGTCAAAATTTCATCTACAAAGTGATTTCATGTTTACACTCTTCGATTCGATATTCGCAAATTAAAATTTTAACATATACAACGATTTTTCTAATCCTATAATACGGCATTTACACCGACCAAGATAACCCATGCTAACCCAGACTATTATTCATACAATTGAAATCTGTAAAATGGGAGGTTAAATTTTTAACCTCATTTTAAACTAGTGTACAATTTGATGCAACTCTGCTAAGTATCAAAAAATTGCAACCATTATAAAAACATACACAACAAATCAACTGTTTGACATAGGGAAGTCGATCGAACATTTTCCGACACATCGCTGCCACCAAACTCCCACCGCCGCCGATATAATTTGCTCTCATTAAAATGTGTGCCTATTTGACCAACTGGCACGATTTCACCGACTGATCCAATTTCCAAGGCTGAGTTATTTCAAAACATCCCAAATTTGACATCGAGTTGCTCTAAATTGGTCTAAGCACAATGTTGCCACACGGTCTAAATGCGACATAATAAATAAGGGTGTTTTTTTTATTCCCTTAAGCTATCGCCACTTACGACTTTCCACATAAAACGATCCACACTTAATACTATGCAATGTGGCAACATTTGCTGTAATGGGTGAAAAAAATGCGATTCGGCAACACGTTCGTAACCAGTGCCAACAAACTCATGGTAGCAACAGATGTTGTTGTAGTTGTAAGCAGCAACAACAAACATTTTATTTTCGTTCATTCGATTCAGTTGTCAAACTCTACACAAATATATACCAACAATACAAGAATACAAACAAGTATAAAAACAAAATACACATGATTTTGACATGTGAAGCGAAAAATTACACGGAAAAAATGTCATCACCTGTTTAAACGACTATACCTGATATTTAATTTTACCATATTCAATGTGTATAACTTTTACCGCGCGTTGTTGTGAACAATTTATTTCCAATTTTGTTTTCAATCGCAAATAAAAATATATGCTTCAAATTTAGAGATATAAAAGTATAAATAGTCTTCCATTAAATAAAATAATTTTAATGATCTTAAAATGTGTAAGCCATTTTGCAAAATTCTGCTTTTGAGTCTCTCCTTCATAACATTTTCATTCGCAAGAAATGATAACAAAATTTATCTAAGATAAGTTTTTGTTGTCATTTCTTGAAATTGAACATGTGGCAACATTGTCATTGCTCATGTCGGAATTTAAGTGGGAAACTGAAATGCCACTTAATATCGCTTTGATGTCCCGAGCTAATTAAGCTACAATTAACTTTAGCGGGCTAAAAAAAAACACACTTATTGTTGTTTTGAACCCAATAAAAAGTATATTTAGAAAAGCCAAAGTGAAAGAAGTTAAAAAAAAGAAACTTTTCTTAAATAAGTGCTTTTTCTTAAACAAAGTAAATTTCTCAAAAAAAATACCTTTACATATTTTTAAACAAAGTACATTTTCTTAAAAACAATACCTTATCTTAAAGAAGTACCTTTGCCAAAAAAAAAGTAAATTTTCTAAAAAAAATTTACCTTTTCATAACAAAAGTAATTTTTTTAAAATAAATACCTATTCTTAAAAAAGTAAATTTTCTTACAACAAACTGCCTTTTCTTAATTATTTTTCTTACTAAATTTTCTTTAAAGAATACCTTTTTTTGAGAAAGAAAATAACTTTTCTTGAGATAAATACCTACTCTCTGAAATGTACCTGTTCTTAAAAAAAGGACAAATTCAAAAAAAAAAATTCACATTTCTTAAAAATTAACCCTGTCTTAAAAAAAATAAATTCTCCTAAAAAATACCTTTCTTACAAAAATTCGTTTTCTTAAAAGTACCTGTTCTTAAAAATAAAATAATACCTTTTCTTTTCTTTACTTGAGATAAGTAGCCTTTCTGAAAATAATAAATTATCTTAAAAAAATAACGTTTTCCTAAAAAGAGTGGCACTTCTTTAAAAAGTACCTGTTGTTAAAAAAGTACTTCTTTGTAAAAAAAAAAATGCATTCTCTTATGGCTTTTTCTTAAAAAAGTATGTAAATAGTACCTTTTCTTAAAACAAACATTGGCTTTTAGTAAAAGAAGTACCCCTCTATAAAAAAATTACATTTTCGGAAAAATATAATGCGTATTTTTAAAAAAAGGACCTAAAAATACACTTTAAAAAAATAACGTCATCCTTATTTTTTTGTACACTAACGTCATCCTTCGTCATTATGACTACCACCTATTTCAAGACGCTATAAATAATATCGTGAACAAAAACGGGAAGCAAAATTAATGTTATTTTATTACTTAGTTAATTTTTAATTTATATTCAACAGAAAATCAGTTTGCAAACAACTAACGCTATGCGAAAAATGAGGTCAAAACAAACGGAAAAAACATAGCTCAGCTCGAAAATAAAATCGCGCGTCGTCGTTTTGACGAAGGATGACGGTGCAGGGTTAAACAAAAAGTTACAGGGAGGTTCAGTCACGACAGGAAAAATTTCACCAGCGAATTCCTTGGCTCATTTCATGAAAATATGTCTCCCAAAGACCTTTCCAACAAGCCCAAATATCTGACAACTGGTTCAGAAGTTAGCAATTTTACCCTAGTACCCTCCGACCACAAATCCGAAAATTTTCAAACCGCTGCCATTTCTCCCCCTTGCATTTTCGGAGATGGTCGTAAATGGACATATTTTCATGAAATGAGCCAAGGACTGAACCACCCTTTATAACTACATAATATATAGCGAAAGGAACTTCGTTCCAACCGGGTGTCCCCTGACACGTCATGTGATTTTTATTTATACAAATTTCAAAAACAAAAAAAAATACAATTCTAATTTGGCCAATTGTGGGAAAACAGTACAGAAATTGCAGACTTTTTAATCATCTTAAACATATCCTCCCCTAGGTCATTCCTTGTGTCCACGTTTCATTAGAAACGTTTATAATTTAACTAACCCATAAGGGCGTGGCGTATACGCCCATATTCAATAGCAGAGAGACATTGCCCAAACTATTAGCTAATTAGAAATTTAATGAGGATCTGTTGCGATTTAGGGGATTTAACGTGGCTACCACCCAATTGTCCATCCAACGTTTGTATGCGAGGCAAGAAAGTTGCCGTGAGAAATTTGTCCATTTTTAGTTATAAAGTAGCTTATTTTATTTAGCAGTACCAAATTTTATTAAGATCGGTTGTTGTTTTTAATTACAATGTAGCTTTTGACAAAATATTACTCAGTGACGAATTTAATTTTCGTCTCGACAACCTGATCGTCGCCCGGGTATTCTATGAGAGGTACCGGAATGGGCGTTTGCCGCCCCGCCAAGTTTTTCCATATAAGCAAACATTTATTGATTTTTTTTTTTTTTTTTTTTTGTGTTTCAGCACAAACAGTAGTAAATATGACGAATTGTATGGAAGGCACCAGTAGGAGTCGCTAATAAAATTTCATTGAGTTCGGTAAAGATTTACGGCTGTTATCATGTTTAACAACTAGCCAGTCAGTCTGCCTGCCAGCCAACCACTTGACATACAGACAGTCTTAAAATGTCCCAAAGATAATTTGGTCCAAATGTACTTTGGGTCGAATATGTCTCCTTCTATGTGTTACACTTTTTTTCATCAGTTGTTTTTTCCCAGCGTCGTATAAAATTGGAGCTCGCCGGCCATAAGCCCGGGCAGTCATCGCGAAGTCATCATCTACGTCTATAGCGACAATTGCACTAGCACAAATCGTCATCTTATTCTTAGTTTGGCGCATATGCCACAGAGTCGGCAACGATAAAAACGACAAAGAAAGTTTAAGTTAGGTTTTCTCAAATTCTGCGTGATAAATACTTTTTTTATGTTTTCTATTTATTATGGCATATATTTTCAATAAAAGTACAAATTTTCGTAACTTTTAATATAATAAATCAAATGTTATTACAATTTTTAAATATTTTTTGTTTGTTTTGTGGTGAATATCAAGTTTTTTTTCAATTTAACTGTTTATGATGAGTTTATGTGAAACTCTCCGATCGGGTCCAAATTTTTACCATAGATAAATCTTCAATTTTTATTTTTTCATCGGTTGCACCTATTTCGGGAGTTATTTCGGTTAAATGTATGAATATGGACTTGCCTACAACTCCGCCACCTATAATACAATTTGGACAGTATGTATACCATTGGAATGTTAATTGAAATACCAGTTATGTGCGCCAAACCAATTTTTTCTTATTACTGGTTTTGTTTTGATCTACGTTTGTTGTCATTAGTGGCAAACCAATAATGAACTATATTTTTTTCACTTTTGTATTAAGCATTTGATGTAAAGAGTTTTTCAACAGAGACGCTACAAAAGTAAATCGATAGGGACAGCAAACGACGCCATATTTTTCCCCGCTCTTTTGACATTTCTCTTCAGTAAGGTTTGCCATTTCATCATGGAAAGATATACGAGCCAACAACGAGTCGAAATTATTAAAATTTACTACCGAAATTTGGAGTCAGTGGCCTCAACTTTAAAAGCGCTACGTCCAATTTATGGTCGTCATAATCGTCCTACCAGATCAACAATTGAGCGTCTAGTGGAAAGATTTCAATCCACAGGCACAGTACAAAATGTTCCCGTGCAGTGAGACAAAGAAGTGCCCGTAGTGTCGAGAATGTTGCTGCCGCTCAGGCTTCAGTTCAAGAAAGCCCAAATGTGTCTCTCACACGTCGTTCTCAAGCGTTGGGCATCTCTGTGACGACGTTGTGGCGAATTTTGCGAAAAGATCTTGGCCTGTATCCTTACAAGATCAAATTGACGCAAGAACTGAAGCCGCTTGACCACCATAAGCGTCGTATGTTCGTGAATTGGGCTGAGCAACAACTTGAAAATGATTCGGATTTTCATCGGAAAATCATCTTCAATCTTCAAAATATGTGTTATTGGTTAGACAGCCATCCACACGTAATCCATGAGTCATCATTGCATCCCGAAAAAATTACGGTTTGGTGCGGTTTATGGGCCGTACGTCTTCCGTGATGATCAAGACCGGCACATTACTGTGAATGCGAATCGCTACCGTTCAATGATAACCGAATATTTTTGGCCCCAATTGGATAATATGGACTTGGAGGACATGTGTTTCCAACAGGACGGCGCCACAAGCCACACAGCGAATGCCACAATCAATTTATTGGAAACCAAGTTTGGTGAACGTGTTAACTCACGAAATGGCCCAGTCGATTGGCCGCCTCGGTCGTGCGATTTGACGCCATTAGATTATTTCCTGTGGGGCTACGTCAAGTCTATGGTCTATGCCAACAAGCCAGCGACGATTGATGAACTTCGTACGAATATCGAACGTGAAATTGCAGCAGTATCGGCCAATTTATGCTTGAAAACCGTCGAAAATTGGGTTCAGCGTCTGGACTTCTGCAAGCGTACCCGTGGTGGCCATGCAAGAGAAATCGAGTTCCGTACATAATGGCATCGAACGTACTTTCACAGGAATGAAGAATTTCATTGGTATCTAAAACCGGTTTTGTTTTATTTAAAAAAACTTTTGTAGCGCTCTTATTGAAAAACCCGTTATAAGCCAAACAGTGGCGTCCGAGCAAAGTCGATGTTGGATATCTCTGGTATGAAAAGTGATATCATGAAACGGGTTTCTGAATTAGAAGGAGGACATTTATATTATATATAATCCATTACTAACTTATTTTTTTCAAAAATGGTCGATGGGTGAAACGAATAATGAGGTGACGAAATTACGATAATTGTTTCTTCTTTTGCAGAACTACGAAATCGGAAGAGACAATGCTTGTGGCGTTTTTGTGTATGTATTGTCTACACCACGCAATATGCATTTTGGCTGGAGTTCAAGTGGAATTACACTTGAAATCCAGTCACTGTTTTCAATTTCCAGTGTTGAATTACAGTTCAAACACACTTGAATTCAATAGTGAATCCAGCAAAATTAACCATTGAATTACAGTCGAACAAAACAATACCTTTACAGTGTAATTCCAGCCTTGACTAACAGTGTTATTCAAGACGAACTGAACCTGTTTCTACGCTTGAATTCAAGCATGGAATTGCAGTGAAATTCAAGTCGAACCGAACCTGTTCTTACCGTTGAATTCAAGCATAGCATTTCAGTGTTATTCAAGCAATAGGACAGTGTTATAACAGTATTTAAACAGTTTTTTAACAATAATTTTTAGACCATTTTCTGCCACCTTTTGCGAGCACTTGCTTTTGGCTTTGAATAAATATGTTTATTTTTCTTTCCTTACAGTAAAATTATTTCTTTGCCTTTCTTATTTTATTCCTTGTTTTCACTATTTTTAATTTCAATTATTTATTTGCGTGACTTTTACGTTGAAATATTTTTCACCATTAATATTTACGTTTTTAGAACATTTAATACGTTTAGAGAACATAGCTGACACGATTTGATGCCGCCGTTGTTTTTAAATTTTTCCAACAATTTTGACATTTCGCGACGTGAGAACCAGAGGGTTCTATCTGGCTTTTTCAAAAATGTTCAGGAGAGCATTTTTAAAGTTCGGAGTTATTTCTATACTATTTAAATAATAAATATGAAAAAGAGAACACAAGAAATCACAAACTAGTTCAGTTATTTATTGGAATATAAAATTTGTTTCATCAAAAGTTAAAATAAAACACACGAAAAATTAACTTTTTTAATTACAGATTTCAGATAGAACCTTTCGGAACTTAAACTTAAAACTTTTGCAATAATTATTCATTTATAAATTTTGTTTTTATGCGATTACAAAATTGTAAAATAAATATAAGTTACAAAAGAATTATTCATTTCCTTAATGCAATATAAAAGAACATGTGAAAAACAAGTTAAAAAAAACAAAAAATAAATATTCTTTAATGTGAACCTGCACATAGAACCTTCTGGTTCTTAAAAATTCAAATTAGTTTTTTCAAATGAGTTTATCTAATTAAAAAGTGTGTTATAAAAATCTACATCTATGGAAGGCATCCACTTAAACATACTCTTTAAATCATTTTCTTTGTCTATAGTTAGTTTTGGCACACATTTTGATTTGTTTACAGCTGGAAATATAGGATTCGAAGTGTGGCGTGTGAGTTGTTTTTTTAGAATTGAAACATTTTCCCATACATGGAATATGTCATATCTCTTTAAAGTAAGCTGAGAAACTTTGGTAAATGGTACATTACTGTAGCTTAATGTTTTTGCTGGCGATTGAAAATCAAAAAAGTCACTGGAGCTCATCTCTATGATACGGTAAGGTTGTTTTCTGTTGGCTACCAGTAAAATTCGTAACAAAGACACAGGTGACCAAACTTCTGTTAATTTAAGTTTTTTTTCAATGTTTGAATGGATATTGTCGACTTCCTGAATGCATGAATGGCCAGGGGTAGAATATTTTAAAGTTATAGTCTGAACAAATGAGTTGTTCACAAGAAACGATGCAATGGCAAAGGAAATTACAGAATTTCTATTTTGCGGCACGCAGCTGTCACTCCATAAAATTAAATCTTTCGCATTTGAGTAGTCCAAACATATTTTAGAGAGAATCTTTACTAAAGCACTGGCTATATCGTTTCCTGTTCGACCACACAATCCCTCATGCCAAATTGCACAGTAACCATTTTTAACATTTCCGTCTGAAGCATGGGCAGTTAGGTTGTAAACGTTTAATTTACGTTTATAGTAAAAACAACTTACATTTCCTCTTGGTAATGATATAACGTTTTGGAGATCAAAGCATATAGTCAAAGTCTTGCTTTCTCTATCTGATTTTCTTTCTGTTCTCATAAACGATTTTTCGACCACTTGGTGTTCATATTTTTCATTCAATTGCTCTGATAATACGCTTTCCTTCACAGCCATATTATATTCCTCGGACAAATCGCATCTATCAGATTTAGGAGCCAAAAAGTCAATATTATATTCGGTATTAAAAATCCATCTGTACATTGATTGCTTTAGAGGAAAAATACTTTGCTCATCACATTTCTCAACATATAGATCATACATCATTGCTAAGTTAAGACTACTGCATAGATACTCTTTATTTGTCTTAGCTCGACAATAGTGGGACTCAGTTTTAGGAAATGATTCTATATGTTTTCTAACGATGTCCTTGTCATTTTTGTCAATGCGTTCTCTGGTTTTTTTAAGTGCATATTGTATACAGTTTTTGACTTATTAAAAGAGTTTCAAGGAAATATTGTTTACACACTCTTACAAATTCATTGTTGACTTGGAAAGAATATGTGAAACTTTTTTTTTCCTAGACACGTTCACATCGCCTGTTTTACATAAATTGCAATTAGTATTTTGTATAATAAAATGTTGTTTGCCATTTTCATCCAAAGAGTAAAATGATTTCTTTAGAGATTCTCTGTCAATTTTGCTTATTTTGCCGATACATTTCCACTTACACTCACAATCAACATGAAAAAGCTCCTTTTCTGCAACGAGTTTACCCGAAGTATTGATATATGCTTCACCTCTTTGGCGCTTTCCCTTGCGAATATTCTTTTTCCATGTTTGGGGATTTCGTTTCCTTTTCCTTGTAAGCTTACGTGATTTCATAGGACTCCGTTCTTTTGTGTTTACGCTTTCGGTATTGCTATATGCAACGAGGCTTCGCGCTCCTGGCTGCATTTCATCATTATTTAATTGCCGAACTCCATCAACGGCAAAGCACGCATTCAAGCTCTGCAGTTTGTCATCAGTTGTTTCATCAGCGGTTAAAAAATTTTCGGAAAAATCTGAAGTTGAGGTGTCATCATAAAGAAATAATCTACAAATGAACATTGCATACGAAAATTAATTAAAAAATTTAAAACAATAACAGCCTATACTCGCTTAAATTTAATATGCTTAAACTTAAAATCAAGCTCTCAAGTGATTGTGAAATTTCGTTATTGTAAAGTTTTGCCGAAAATGTCTATTGGGTTGCAACAAATTTCGCTCAGAAATACAGAAAACAGCTGTTTAGAAAATTCGCCTCAGTCATCACTTCGTGATATTTTTAAAATAAATTCCATTTCATGATAAACTTACTTGCGTTTTGATGATTTATGGTTGAGTTTTTCTTTCCAAGGCTGAATATCAGATCCACTGTCACTAGGTATTTCCATTTTGTTTATATTATAAGATATTTTAAGCTTAGACACCCAAAAATGAAATGATCAGCACAAACACTTTCACAACATTGAAGTTGGCTGCAGTCAGAACCTAGTCATCCGTGCTGCCACCTTTTCAATATTTCCAAATTCATTATTAACATAATTAGGGTATTCACAAGGTATCCTACTTATTGTGCTTTTTGTATTGTCGTAATCATTTTAGAGTACCAGTTGACGAGTACCCGAATTGCGAGTGAAATTTTTAAAAATAAAACAGTTGTCGGAGTATGTAGATAATTTTGTGACGAAGTACCTGCTTTTAATAAAAATAAAACTTTTTATCAATAAAACATTTATGTCAACAATATATACAATGTGTTTTAATGAATTTTATTAGTGTTATATTTGTATTATATTCATATTTGTGATAGATATATCTTGAAACTATATGTAAAAATGTGGCAACTCCATTCACTCAATTGAGACAGTTTCTGAGAGCGCCGCCAAGAAATTGGAAAGATTCTCTTCAAGCAGCAAATCATCACCCGCAGGAGATTTTCTGTGACGATTTTTCTATGTCAAAAGAAAGCTATGTAAAAAAAAACTTCGTCATCGGTAGCGTGTTTTGTTCTGTTTGGATTCTGAAGCAGAGAAGCAAGCCGCACGGCATGTTCGGTGACTTAGAAGCTACGACGCTAGACGCTAGCCGGCTTCAGCTGATTTCGAATTAAGAATTTGTGACTGTGATACTTTCGGGTATTGAGTAATTAATATTAAATACTTACTACCGAAATAATGAGTAGTTTTACATCGTTTAAATTGTCGAAGAACATGTTAAATGAGCAAATCTAAAAAAGGTGTACAAGTTGAGAAGAAAAAACCGGCGCAATTTGGCAACCCTAGTAGAAGAGAACCAAAAAAAAAGTGACGCGATTCACTTAAACGCATTTCTTTCCGCGTCATAACTTCATTATTTCATACTTTTTACGTACTTTATGAAATTTTATTGAAATTTGGTTGGAAATTCTATAGTTAGATATAATAACATCGTCAGAACACTGCTCGTGTATTGAAATATTCAACGAAGAGAGAGAGAGAGACAGAGCAGAGAAACAACGCGCTACTTTTCTTTGTTGGCATTCACCTCAATGAATAAATTTTCTTCACTATACCAAAAACGTCAGTCAAAATTTCTGTTCACTCGAATGCCAACAAACAAAACGTGTGAAACCCTAGCCATTCTCGGCTCTCTCTCGTAATCTCTTCATTGAATATTTCAATGCACGAGCAGCATTTTGAAAGTGTAATTGTATATAACTATACCATTTCCATCCATGTTGAAGTAAAATTACATACACTATGCAAAAAGTATGAAATAATCAAGATATGACGCGAGAGAGAAATGCGTTTGAGTGAATTGCTACCACCTTTTGGTTCTCTTTTACCAGGGTTGCCAACTTTCGCACATCTTCAAGTCGTCTAATTCTTGATCGTCTTTGTCTCGAAAATGATGTACAAGTAGAGAAGAAAAAACCACCGCAACATGCCAACCCTAGTAGAAGAGAACCAAAAAAGTCGACGCGATTCACTCAAACGCATTTCTTTCCCGCGTCATAACTTGATTATTTTATACTTTATGTAATTTTATTTAAATATGGTTGGAATTTCTATAGTTAGATACAATAAAATCATCAGAAAACTGCTCGTGTATTGAAATATTCAACGAAGAGAGTGAGAAGAGAAACGACGCGTTTCACTCGTTTTCTTTGTTGGCATTACACTCCATGAATAAATTTTCTTCTCTATACCATAGTTGTTTTATGTTCGTCTATACTATAGTTGCTTTATGGGGTTTCTATGGCACAGCTCATAGAATAATACATACATAGATAAACTTATTCTCTCATCTGACGTTTCATTTCACACTCTTCATCGTAGGTTTGTGCAAATGAGAGCAATTAAATTTAAAATTATCTTACACCAGGTGGAGTTACAAAATATGTTCACTTAACTTTTTCCTGTCGTTTCGGTGTAGAACTGAAAAATTTAAATGAATTTTGAACTTTTTTGTTAACTTTTAGCGTTGGTATACATTTGTATTGTATTTAACACAACTAGTTTGCCACAAAAACACGAAATTCGGTTGTTGTTCCTTTGTTGATCGCTGTATACTATTGCCACTATCTGGTATTATTGAACCCATATTTTCCACCATCCAATGTTTACTTTCCATCGTACCTATGACGTTTAATTTATTGAGCGAATAAAAGCTTCTATGGTATGTATTATTCTATGGCACAGCTGATCGAAAATTACTAGGAAAATGATGTAGAATGAGAGACCAAAGAAGACATACAGATTATAGACCATGCAACAAACTAAGTTTAAAACTGTTTGATTGATACTAATGACAGATCAATTATGTTTTATGTTGTTTGCATAGAACGAAAATACGCAGTCCGTATTGGTCCAACCAAAGAGTAAATTACAAAAACAACTCGAACTCGATGAAATGGCCTACCACCTCGTCGTCATCAAGAGAACACGAAGAGAGGCATAGCGGCTCTTTTCTATTTCTCTACGGACAAACTCAAATACGGGCGAAATAAAACGTCAAATTAGGCAATCAGAAAATAACAATCGTAAAACTTCTCAGAAAATAAAATATTGACTGCAAACATGGAATTTATCACATTATAAACATTTATTTACATTGATTTGGAAACTTTTATGGTATCATGCTATATTTTTCCTGTTTTCTGCATTATTATTTAAAACGAAAAATCTAATTGCTACGGAAGTAATCATTTCAAAACACTTGATGTGCAATTATAAACAAATTAATCCAACTTTACCACTCTGAATTTTTGTTTGTTTATTTTTTCTTTATCTGCAATCAGTTGCATAGACCAATACATATATAGATACTTTTATTCTCTCATCTGACGTTTCATTTCCCACTCTTCGTCGTAGGTTTGTGGAAATGAGAGCAATAAAATTTAAAATTAACTTACACCAGGTGGAGTTACAAAATATGTTCACTTAACTTATTCATGTTGTTTTGGTGCAGAACTGAAAAATTTAAATGTATTTTGCACTTTTTTGTTGACTTTTATCGTTGGTATACATTTGTATTGTATTTAACAGAACTAGTTTGTTGCACGTTGTTTACTATTGCCTCTATCTGGCATTATTGAACCCATGTTTTTCACCATCCATTGTTTACTTTCCACCGTACCTATGACATTAAATTTATTGAGAGAATAAATGTATCTATGTATGTATTCGTCTATGAGTAATGTACTGTGACAGAAGGGCAGTGAGTAAAATGAACTTTTACTCCCGGGTGAAAAGAGAACAAAATCTCAAATAAATTCTTGATCGCCTGGGTAGCAATCGCACGTCTGCTCAAACGAAAAGTTCGCTGAACTGGTTATTACTGACAACATAACATATCAGAAGAGATCAGCTGATTGAATCTACTACATACATTTTGTATGAAAGTCGTTATTCAACACGTAGCTTCAGAAGCTGCATGATGTTTCTTACGTTTTCTTATGTTTGACGGAACCAGCTGATTGATTGGACTGTCTAATAAGGTGTTAGGGTGTTGATTAATCTTCGACCCTCTTTTTAGGGTTTGTATGGAAGGTATCAGAATCCTTGTTCCGATTTTATTAAAATTTGGTACTGAGTTTTTGAGTTTATTTTTGAAATAAATATGGTATACTGAATTTGGTACAAATTTGGCAGTCTAAGAGGGGTTTAGTGTGTTAGGGTATGAATAATATTCAAACCCATTGCACGATTTGTATAGGAGGTACCATTGCTTTCAAATTTAGCACTAAATGTGGCAGCCTGAAGAAAATATGCTCTGAAAACTTTTGTAGAAAGTGAACAGTCTGATAAGGTGTTAGGGCATGATTAATCTTCAGGACCCATTTCACGGTTTGTACGGGAGGTACTAGAATTCGTGAACCCATTTCTTTCAAACTTAGTACAGAGTTTTCGACGATTCAAAAAATATGGTTTAAAAGGTTTGATAAAAATTAGACTGTCTGACCCTTTAATATTGGTGACCCTTTGCACGTTTTGTATGGGAGGTACCAGAGGCCGTGCTCCGATTTCTTCTAAATTTGGCACATATTTCTTGGAGGTAAATCGTTTGCACAATATAAAATTTGGTAGAATTCGCACAGTCTGATAGGGTGTTATAGCGCGTTGAATTTTTAAGATCTATTTAAACTTTTGTATGGGAGGTACCAGAAGACTGTCCGATTGTCTGGAAATTTTGGAATTTTCGAATCAGAATTTCATGAATCTGCGACTACTTCTATTTTTGCCCAATCAATGTATGGGGACGAAGCACCGTAACTCCATAACTCCTACAATAGAATTATAATCGTGATGGCACCAATTCTAACGTCATCATGAATGTACTTACTTACTTATCCAGTATCGAACAACCCTGAGGGGTCAGGGACGTTACAAAACGAATATATATATATATATATATCGCCAACCAGTTCGATCTTTTGCCTTATCTCTCCAGTTGGCAATACCAAGTGCACGCAGGGTTTCGTCAACCTGATCCCTCCAGCGGAGTCTTGGTCTTCTTATTTTTCGTCTTCCTTCGAGTTCGGTTTCGAAACCCCATTTCGTTTTCATCCATTCTACTGACATGGCCGAGCCAGCGCAATCGCGTTATTTTGATCCGCTTAACTACGTCAATGTCGGGATATAGCTCATACAGCTCATGGTTCATGCGTCGCCGATACTCATTGTGCATTATAGGGCCATACATTTTTCGGAGTATTTTTCTCTCGAAGACTCCTACAAATGTTTCGTCTGCTTGCGACAAGACCCAGGATTCTGCGCCATAAAGCAAGACAGGTTGGTATAGTTACAGGTCTGGTATAGTTGGACTTTTGTTACTCGAGAGATTGCTTTATCTCTAAAGTGTTTGCTTAGCCCAAAATAACATATATTCGCAAGCACAATTCTCTGCTTGATCTCAAGGTTGACATTGTTGTTTTTGTTTACGGCAGATTCGTCCACCACCTCGAAATTATAACGGTTATCAACATTCACGCTTTGGTCTAATCGCGTGGAGGCCCATTAATTTTGTCTTGTCCTCATTTACCGTCAGACCCACTTTTACTGACTCCTTCTCAATTCTCGAAAACACCGCAGTAACTTCTCAAACTGTGCGTCCAATGATATCTTTATCATCACCATACGCGAGCAGCATGAGACTTTTGCTGCTGATGGTTTTATTCATGTTGATTGCAGCTTTTAAAGAGATCGTGCGATAGGCTGTCGCCTTGTCTGAGGCCTCGCTTAGTTTCGAAAGGTTCGGTAAGATCCTTACCGACTTTCACTGTGGATTTGGTGTTCGTTAAGGTCATCCTGCAAAGGCGTATGAGTTTTGCAGGAATACCAAGCTCAGACATTGCTTCGTAGAGTTTCTCCCGTATCGGGCTACGAAGGCCGCCTTATAATCGACAAATAGGTGATAGGTATCGATTTGTATTTCGTCGGTCTTCTCCAGTATTTGGCGTAGCGTGAAAATTTGGTCGGTTGTCGATTTTCCAGGCCTAAAGCCACACTGGTATGTTCCAATCAGGTCAACGATAATTGGTATTAGTCTTTCGCACATTATACTTGATAGAACCTTATATGCTATGGATAAAAGGTTTATTCCACGATAGTTGACACTCCGGTCACCTTTTTTAAATAAGGGACATAGTACACTGAGACTCATCTAACCAAATTTTGACATCTAACCAAATTTTGCAAATGAGCTGATGCATGCACCTTATCAGGTCATCGCCGCCAGCCTTAAACAGCTCCGGCGGTAATCCAACGGCTCCTGCGGCTATGTTGTTTGTAAGCCGGACAATAGCTGTTCTGACCTCGTCTTGATTAGGAGGGGGCAATCGACACCGTCGTCCAAATTATGATCGATTGTCTCGTCATTGGATATCTCAGGTACCAATAGAGCAGTGAAATGATCTCTCCATATTCCCAACAAACTCTGCACATCTGCGATGAGATTTCTGTCCTTGTCTTTACAGAAGGGGGTCACGAACCATGTCCATTAGTTTCGTTTTTTGACTTTTCGATAGAATTTTGGGGCTTCGTTCGAAGGCGGATGAGCCAAACATATGGGCCAACGGCTGATAGAAACTAAAAGCAGAAAATCCAGGTTCGACATGTTACATCCTGGTCAGCGTCTGATCAATAATGGGCGGCAGCAATCAAATATCCTGGCAGTAGATAAAATGCAAAAACCCTCCCGCCACCGTTCATAATGGCAGTGAAAATACAAGAACGAAACAGACCGTACTGAACACCTGTCATATTAGGCACGTATCCATCTTTGCTACATGTCTTTACCTGTTTTTTCTGTTCGAAATTCTGAGAATAGTATCTACCGTGTAATAAAAAGATTTGAATTTATGTATAAATCATTGCGACACGTGATTCACACAACTTTCGTGTCACTTGGTAACATCTCTATAAGATATAATCCATTTAACCCAGAATTTTTAGTGTTTGTAACCAACAACCCTGATACCACAAATTTTAAAAATTTATTTAAATCACGTTTCATTTAGATCCTCTTCAAGGTTTTCAAACAATTTATTACATTTTTTATCAACGTCAATTTGATATTTAATTAGCATATGCATACTACGTGGAACAGGCCCCTCCTATGGATGATGCTGTGAAAACGCTTTATAATTGTAATACAAAGTATTACTAGATTTTTACACTGTCATTCCATAGGACACAAGATACAGGTACATACTCGCTTGCTTTCAGTTTGTTTTCAAATGTGTAAATCAGTTACATAGTTGATTTAAATATGTTAAGACCTGGAAATGTCAAAGTTATGAATACCAAGTGATAATATCGAATGTTTTCTTTTTGACGTGTAGAACCCATAGAGTAATCTCAGACTAGAGAGAATATTTGGCTTATTTGACGTTTCCTGTCACACTCTTCGTGATGCGGTCGGTGTGATAGAGAGATGTTTGACGAAAAGTGGCATACACCAGGTGGAATTACAATAACTTCTTGCTTTAATTTATCATGCCATTTTGGTGAAAAACTGTGAAATTTATATGTGTTTTAAACTTTTTTATTGACTGTTATTGTTAGCATACATTTGTGTTGTATTTAAGACAATAATTTTAACACACAAAACGAAATGCCGTTGTTGTTATTTTGATCGTTGTTTTGAACCATTGCCTCTATCTGGTATTAGTAAAGCAATTATTTTCAACATCAAACGTAAATATCACATCAGGCCAAATGTCATAAATTTGGTGGGAGAACTAGTGGGTCTACTATAAGTATTAGTCTATGGTAGGACCATAGAGAAATACCTAAGAGTTTCCATTACTCTCTTCGTTGCCTCTTCATGACGACGAGGTAGTAGGCCATTTCATAGAGTTTTATTTGCTGCGGTATTTCACCAATTTTACACTTTTGTTGGACATACAACGGACAGAAATCAAAGGGAATGCGTATTTTCTTTCAATACAAACAACATAAAACATAATTTAGCTGACATTAGCATCAATAAACACTATTTAAAATTAGTTCCTGTCTTCTTTGCTCTTTCATTCTCCATCATCGACCTAGTACCTTTTCGATCAGCTGTGCCATAGAATCCCCCTGGTAGAACTTGAAATTGAAATAAAATAATCAGATTACATTCAAGATGTATCTATTACAGGTGGAAGAGTTAGAACAGCTGATTTCAATTTGTTCTTGTCTTTGTGGTCTGACATGGTCAAATGTTGTTTATACAAATTGCAAGATGTATCTAGTACAGGTGGTAGCGTTAAAATAGCAGATTAAATTTTTTCTTGTCCTTGTCCTTGTTGCCGAAAATTACAACAATTTCTACTGATATAACCAGAAATATATACATCTTGACAATTTCGATCGGCTGAATTTTACAAGGTCGGCTCCTGAACTAAAAACAAAATGCCTTCAATTCCTACTGCTTCTACCTTACTTATTTTGTCATGATTACATCATTCCAAAGTGAAAATTAACTTTAGTACTAATTTTATACCTTTAGAGTTTAGTTTGGGGCATGTGGGGGCTGCGGCTGGCCGTGATGTGGCGCAATCTGGAAATCCAATTTTCGACCAACTTTCCAAACAATGAAGACTGTATCTCGGCAATGGTTCGCACAATGTTGTCTTCCAAGGATTTCAAAGTTTCTGGTTTATTCGCATAAGTCAATGATTTAACGTACATAACCCTAGAGAAAATAAAATAGAGGCGTTAAATCGCACGATCTTCGTGGCCACGTGACTGGCCCATTTCTAGAGGCGTTAAATCGATCCATATTGGTGGCCAATTGACTGGCATATTTCGAGAAATAACGCGTTCGCCGAAGGTTTCTTCAATAAGTCGATTCTTCGATTAGCCAACTCGTAGGTGACCTCCAAATAATCACGGAAACCATAGATTAATTTATATATAGAGGGCGGATCAAAAAGTCCATGACTTCTTGAATGAAACACAGTTTTTTTTGCAAAAAAATTAATTTTTGAACATAATCTCCTTTTAGCTCAATACACTTAATCCAACGTTTCTCCAATTTGTGCATCCCTTCCAAAAAATAGTATTTTTCGAGGTCCATGAAAAATTGGCATTTGTTTGATCAATAATTTGATCGTTGGGGCTAAATCTCTTTCCACCGAGCCATTTCTTTAGGTTTGGAAATAGGAAATAGTCACTGGGGGCTAAATCCGGAGAATATGGCGGATGAGGTACCAATTCGTAGCCCAATTCGTGCAATTTTGCCACTGAGAATACACACGTGTGCACCCGTGCGTTTATGTTCAATTGAGAGCAAACGCGGCACCCATATTGCAGACAGCTTTCTTAAACCCAACTGATCATTTAAAATCGAGACTACACTGCCATATGAAATGCCTATGGCATCAACAATCTCACGCACTTTTACTCTCCAATCGGCCAACACCATATCGTGGATTTTTCCGAAATTTATTGACCTCAATTGGCCGTCCAGAACGTACTTGTGCGACCACAACGAAAGTCAGTAAACCACTTTTTTACCACTGAAATCGATGGTGCAGAGTCCCCATAGTATTTATCAAGCTTTTCCTTGATTTGATTGACGGTTTTTTTTCCCAAAAAATTATGTTTAATGAGCACTCGAAATTCACATTTTTCCACTTTTAAAAAATGTAAGTAAATGACGGAACTTGCTCAAAATTTGACAGTAGTCTACCAACACGTTGTACTTGATGAGAGCAGTGTTACATTTCGTATAACTACGAGGGAAGTTCGAAAACTCACTGACTTATTGATCCGCCTCGTAAATTTGTTATCCGTTTCTCTTTGCGCTTCTTCAATGAGGAAACGAACATCTGTCAGAAATGTCGAACAAAATCCTCCATTTTTAGTTTTGTGCATTCACGATGTTCATATATTTACATATTTTGAACATTCACAGTAACAGTTTCAGCTGTGTTTGTCAAACACAATTTCGCTTCCCTTAAATCATTAAACCGATGAGCGAGTTGACAAATCTATGTATAAATTAATCTAATAAAATATCAAATCGCATAAAATAGTTTTAATCAGGGATACGAAATTTTGGAAAGCAAAATGCGTCAATAAAATTCTTAAGCGCTAGAGGTTTGTTCACATAAATACAAATTTGTGGCCGTTAATGTGTGCGACTCGTGTAGATAAGAATGTGAATTCAATTCTCGCATTTGACACATTTCATTTGATCTGACGATGGTCAGCTCTCTTGGTGATGGCAACACTTTCGAGCAAATTGCTAAGAAACAGTGTTGTAAAAAACGTTCTTAATCGATGTATGTAGATCACAATTAGGGAGGAAGGTCTTCCTCCCCAATCCATTGTGCTGATAATGGGAGTATAAGTAACCTGGATTTGGCATTTCCCAAACCGGTGAATGTTCAGAAGATAAATTCTGCAGTAAAACAAAAAATACTACAAAATTTAACATTTTATATTTAACCCGTGATGGCTTGCAGAGAGTTTTTCGCAATCATTGGGTCGTTGTATTTAAGAGAGAATTTAAGACTCTTAAATTAAGACCCTAGAAAATCAAATATAGCAGTATTCCCAAAAATAGAGTTTGATTTGAATTGAGCGCTATAGATATCAGATTCATTAAAGATTTGATTTCGTTTCCAAATTTCAGTCAAATAAGCTAAGTGAGACTCTTTTAACAGCCTATATTAATTTTGAGCCATGTACCCAAATCAATATACATATATCGATCGATGTAGTATAACTTTCTGAATCGATTTAGCCATGTCGACATGCATTCTTGAAATTTGGGTTCTTAACACACGTAGTATGTGAACGAAAATCATATCACATCGGTCCACATTTTCATTTCTCATACAAATAACTTGACTATGCTTGGTCTTTTATGATGGTTTTTGGGACTCTGAAAGAGTTCTTAATTTATGTCATAAAATAGTCTTTTATGATGGTTTTTGGGGTTAATGTGTTTTATTTTATTTCACAAATTCTACTACATTGTTTTGTGTAATGACATTGTCGAAATGGTGCATTTATATTGAAATTTTCTATAAAGAGAATAAGACTCGAAAAAGAGTGCAATAAGTTCTCTATACTATTCAACACTTTTAATCGTCGCTCTGTTTATCACGTAATAAAAACAATTATTTCAGTGGGCTAAATATTGCTTTATTTATTTTAACAACATTACATCTAATGTTAAAGCAGATATAAGAAAATCGAAAGTGCAATAGCAAACGAGCCTACAGCACAAAAACTCGTCTTTTTTATTTTCCAATGTAATATTTAATAATGTGTTCATAAAAAACGAACAGGTATCCTGTAACAAAAAGGTGTTAACACATCGGCCGTGAGTTCGAACACTCATAGATTTTTTTCGAACATGCTTTGCAAATACAACACTGCGTTATATCAAAGGTCGACCTTGACAAACTCAGATGATGGAAATAGCCAAGATGTACATACATGTACATATATTCAGTTATTTTGTGTGTAATAAGACTGAAATATACGAGTACCTGAGGCTAACTAATGCTTTCACTTCATTTACATCGAAATATTAACAAATCATACGCAGATTAAATAGATTTTCTATATGTTCTACAAACAGTCCATTAATTTTTCCGTGTAATTTAATTATTTTATAAAAAGTACTCTTACATCCAAAAAAAATACTTTCGGAAGAATACAAAAAGTCCCCACGAAAATTATCAAATATCGTCACTGGGTTATACATACGTATTTAAAAATGAGACAGCAAGAGTGCAACGAAAATTGTGTGAACTTCTGTAGCGAATGTACGAACTAACAATGTATGTATGTACATGTGTGTGTTGCTTTGCATTCTCTTTGTTTTTTGTGGGTATAAAATAAAAAGTATTAAGCAAGAAAATAATGACACTTGTCTTTAAATATTTTTAAGTGTTATTAAGTATTAATATTATTTAACCTGGCGTTTACACGGGACAGTTTTGAACCGACAGTAGAAATACATTCACACATTTTTACTACCACACTTACAATTCTCTCACTTGCCTCGCCACTGTCTGTGATTTTTCAACGACAGTAACTTCGGCAAGAGATTTGACATAAGCGGCCAGATCATGGCCGAACTATTAAAGGTTGGCGCAAAAGAACAACTGATTTTGCTTTCTTGTGACTTCATCTGTTAAATTCAGTGTATTTTGCTGTTGTACTTTTTTGTTGACTGTGTTTATTCATATGGATCTGTGTTGAATTTGACGGTTAGAGTCATGAAACAAAAACTAACTGCCTGTTGTTGGTTCACATAATTACAACAAATCCTACTGCGTCAACCTCTACTAGTTCAGTCATCGGCCATATCGGTGACGTTTCGTACTAATTTGATAAAAAAGCAAAACATCGCAAACGACTTTACAAATTGGGAAATATATTTGTATTTGAAAATTTTGCTAATTACTAAATATTGTTTGACAATACAAACATATAAACATGAATACATGTCTAATTTTGCGGAGTACATCAGTTCCATTGTAATTTGGAGAAGTAAGACAAAACACAATGGCAACAGAGCGAAGAAACAAAAAATCAGAGCACGAAATTTAACGAAACGACACCATAAAGCAACTATTGTATAGAGAAGAAACTGTACATCCTTTTTGACGACACTGTTGGCGGTTGCTTAAAACTGTACGGTCTTTATAACTGGCTGGACGCGTACGTCACACAAACAATTTTTCTCTTTGTGACAACTAATACATATTCTCAACTATCTTGTCTCAAACTGTCCCGTGTAAACGCACCGTAAATGAAACGTCATCATATGATTGAACGCCTTTTGTTTTATTATTGTGAAAGGTAAGTCAAATAAAATGTGGGTGCGGATCACTCTCGGAACAAAGAGAATAATGGCGTAGTTATACGTATATAAAAATGAGATAGCAACGAAAATTGAGTGAACTTGTGTAGCGTATGTACGAATATAACAATGTATGTATGTACATGTGTCTGTAGCTTTGCATTCTCTTTGATTTTGTGGGAATAAAACAAAAAGTATTAAGTATTAACGTATACACATGTGCTTGCCCTGGTCTTTAAATAATTTTAAGTATTAATATTATTTAACTGTAACGTCATCATATGATTGAACGGTGTTTTGTATTTTTCAATGCAACATTTACCAATGTGTTCATAGAAATCGAACAGGTACCGTGTAACAAAAAAGTGTTAACACATCGCCCGTGAGTTTGAACACTCATTGATATTTTTTACTTGCGATTTAGAGCTAATTTTTTGAGACAAGTTTATACACGTCACCATTATTCGAGAACGCCTCATCCGATTTTGTTTAAACAAATTTAGAAAAATTAAGAATTACAATACTTTTAAATACTATTTCTCAACATAATCAACAGTTTCGCAGTTATAAATAAAAGCGCCTTTAAAGCTGTTTCATGCTTATTATTTGTAAGATAGGCATAAGTCGTCGGCGAACATAGTATATAATTTACAGTAATGTATATTTTTCAGATTATTACGATTGATAAAACAGCTACGGGTCTAAAATCAGTCACATTTCTACAATTAGATTTCTTGAGTATAGGAATAATATTGTGGATCTTCAAATCGTCAGGATACTTTTTATACACAATCATATTATTAAAGATTTCGATAATATATCTGTAATTGCCACTAATCTCACTTGCATCATCTTTGCCGTTATGTTGCCATAACCCGCAGTCTTCTTCACTTCTAATAAATCAATTATGTGCTCAACTTGGACATTATCAACCATCTGCAGTCTGAAATTACTAGTTATGGTTCTCAGAGTTCTGAATATATCAACGTCGTCATCAGATTGACATTCAATTTTGATTTTCAATAGATCTAAAAAAATATTTGTTTAAAGCTGTTGCTTTCCTTTGGTCGTTTGTATAGTAGATTGGTTAGTCCTTAAAATATTGTATAATGTTAGGAATACGTTTGTATTAGTTACTATGGTTATATTTAATCCGTATTTTAATTTTGTTGTAAGTGGTTGAAAAAATAAATGAATTGAAAGGAAATGGTCGTCTGTAATGACATTCACCCTTATTACCGTTGTCGTCGTCGACAAAAAAAAAACGACGTCGTCTTGCGACGACAGTTGAAAATCGGTATTTTTGTAGTCGTTATGGATCACTAACGAAGACTGTCGACATATATTTGGTATTTTGTAACTAGAATTGACGTCGACATTGAATTGAAACGACTCTATTTCTGTCGACACAGTTTTTGATAACATCTTTAAGAAAATTCGCAATTTTTTTTTCTCTTTTTTCTTCGGTGTCTTCAGTGCTAAGTGTCAACCAGTAGATGCATTGCCTAGGCAGTGATTGTGTTCTTGTTGTGACATACATACATTCATAACTATACGCCAATTGGTGTCTTCATTTTAGTCTGATATCTTGCAAACAAGCGCCCGGTAACGAAACGTACAGTTCAAATCCTTTAAGATAGCCGAATGGTCGGTCCATGTTAAATTTTATGAGATTTCTTGTTCTCCATTACGTCCTTGTCCTCAAAACATGCAGATCTAGGGTCAGTAAAGACTGCAAGTGCCTCCATGGAGAGTTCGTTTCAATTCACCGCTTCCATTCGCCTAACCTGGTGATATAGGGCGTCTACTTCCAATATCTTCCAAATCGGAGTCCATATGGTTACGATAATTAAACACTTATTAGGAACTTGAAAAACTTTTACCAAATAAAATAAAGTAATAGAAGTACAAATTTAAAATATACTTCTTCTTCTTGCTTTCATTCACTACTATCGACAACTTCGTTTATGTTTTTAATATGTTATCGATAAACAGTCGACGTTCTCTCAAGACAGTTAGAGAAGTCGACGACGACAACCGTAATAAGGGCGATTCTCTCCCTCAGTAACGACTTCCTTTAATGTTTTATGATTATGATTAAGTACTTTATTCCGAAATTGCCACGTTTTCCGATAATCACCCCGACATGATCTTAGGTTATTTATATAGTAATTTCTTATCAGTTTTTTCTTGCTTAATTTTACAACTTTAATAATTCTCTTCAACTGATCATTAATTCCATTCTTGTCCTTATTTTTTCTCCTCATCTTTAAAAGTCTTTCTTTATAGCACTGAAAGGAGCACACACATTCAGTCGCCCAAGGAAAAATACTCCAATGTAAATTATGCATCCGTGATACAGCCTTTGAACTCTCTGATGCGCCCGTGGTCATTGTATTCATAAACTTCTGACACAAATCCGCCGACGCAGTTGCACAATATAAATCTGCTTCTGACTTGACTAAAATTTGCCATAGTTGAAAATTTTCTTGAATTCAATAATATTTTCATACAAGACAACATTTGTATAAATTCCACAACCTAATACGTTGTGATCGGACAATTGCTTCTCATTAAAGTGCACAAATAAATTTTCAGAATTGTAGCTGACTACCTAGTCAATAGACGTGTTTTTAAGGGGTCTAGTAACATGACCATGGCAGAAATGCATTTCAAAACCTTTAAGAAGGTTCATCAAGAAACATTGACTTCTATCATTAACTAACAAATCCACATATACATCACCAACAATCAGTATTGGTGAAGAACTAAATTCTTGAAGAATATTTTCCATTTTATCCAAAAATTCGCCTATTGTGCATCGCTGAGATTGATAAATTGATAATACAATCAGTTTAAAATTATTAATTTTTATATCAATTCAACTGCAACAGAAGAAACACTAGCCCAGCTGATTTGAACTTTTTTCCTGGAGAAATTTGAGCCAACAAAAATTTTAAAGATAGAACAGCTGTTTGAAATCAGCTGTTGTATGTAAACGAAGAAAAGTGCAAAATAAATTGACAATGTTTGGAAAAAGTATAAATCACTTAAATTTTGAAGGTAATTGGAAAGCAATAATTGGTAGTAGCATTCAGAAAATTCTGGTGAACCGACAACGTCATAATTGGACAACTGTGGCAGTATGTATGTAATACATCAGCTGTTTCTCTGCAAATTTTACTGGAAGTCGTTCGCGTACTTTTTGTGCAAATTTTCATAATTTCTTTCTTGTATATTGTTACTGGTAAAGTAAGCGAATAAAGCTCATAACTCAGCTTATAAAACTACTTTTGGATAGTTCGGTCAGCTGTTTTTTTTCTTTTTTACAAAATTTAACAGCTGGAGCAATAGTGTTTCGAATTTTTTATAAAAGTATATAACTTATCGAAAATTCGTTTCGTTTTTTATCGGTGGTAGGGAGTTTTTACTTGCGTATAATAAAACACATTAAATATTTTTGATTGATAACATTAAGCGTGTTTTTTATTTCCCGCGTAACAAATTGATCGACGACTTTGTATGGGAAACCGCTTAATATCGTTTAGCTCCTAATACAAAGTGGTCGAAAAATTAGTTCAGCAGGGAGTAAAAAATCACTCCCATTTATTGATGCTAATTTATTGGTGGTAAGGGGGTGAGTAAGATTGATAGCTGTCGGGAGTCGGACATAAATTTTAAATGCATTCCCTAAAAGATAATGTATTTTAAATTCAATTTCAACTGTGGCCAATTGTCACAAAATTTTCACATACTGTTGACGTGTAAGGAGTAAATGGAATTAGGTACCAACAATTTGAAGGACAAT
Source organism: Phaonia tiefii (assembly GCA_963931995.1). Lineage (NCBI taxonomy): Eukaryota > Metazoa > Arthropoda > Insecta > Diptera > Muscidae > Phaonia > Phaonia tiefii. The sequence goes on along the minus strand of OZ008368.1, from coordinate 234,534,910 downwards.
TAAAATATGGAAATCTCATGGATGCACGTACAATTTTAACAACGAAGCTGGGTTTTATAATGTATTCGGTGTTCCGTATCACTATTGGTGTAGAATATATATATTGTCGGCTTTGACCAACTTTAGAAATAATTGCTGCGACACACTTATCACCTGCCAATTAAGCATGTACCCATTTTTGCGGTTATCTACCTGTTCTATTCTACACGAAATTCTGAGACACGTTTCTACCGTGTATCAAAAAGAGTTTGATGTATATCCATATAAATCATTGCAACACGTGATTCACACCACACAAATTTCGTGTCACTCGCCAACATCTCTATAAGATACAATCCATTTAACCCTTTGAGTGCCAAACATTTTCGTAGTAATTTTATTTTACTATTTATTTTCGTGATCTATGCCATATAATAGTTATGCCACAACAAAATGGGCATTGCAAAATAACAAGGTCGAAGCAGTAGGAATTGAAGGCATTTTGATTTTATTTCAGGAGCCGACCTTGTCAAATTCAGCCGATCGAAATTGGCAATATGTCTTTATTTTATATCAGGAGGAATTGTTGTAATTTTCGGAAACAACCACAAGGACAAGAAAAAATTTAATCTGCTGTTTTAACGCTACCACCTGTAACAGATACATCTTGGAATTGGTATAAACAACATTTGACAAGGTCGAACCACAACGACAAGAAAAGATTGAAATCACCTGTTCTAACGCTTCCACCTGTAATAGATACATCTTGAAAATGGGCCGACAGTACGTTTTAGTCCATTTAAAATTAAATGCGAAAATATTCGGTTAATTTTGAACAGGTTGAACTCGGTCGTACACTTTTTTCAAAGGTAAGGAATGAACGCGAAACTAACTGGGGCGTAAATAATGTGCGCACATTTTTCGACCCGATGAATCCTCTTGAATTGGAACCATTTCTACTCATTTTGAGGGCGCCTAGAGGGAAAGTCGCGACATATATCGATTCAGCGGTTACCACGCTATTGTTGGTCCTACAATTTTCTATAAGTCACCCACAAATACATTTGCTTGCATTTTGGGGTCAAAACTCCTTGCAGAAACATGCTTTCCCTGGTCGTCAAGGGGTTAACGCAAACAATCAACAGCCCTGATACCACAAATTTTAAAATTTTATTTAAATCGCGTTTCATTTAGATCCTTTTCAGAAATTTTCAAACAATTTATTGTCTTTTTTATCAACGTCATTTTAATATTTCATTAGCATATGCTACGAGTATTACGTGAAACAGACTCCTCCTATTGATGATGATGTGAAAGCTCTATATAATTGTAATATAACGTTTTAAATACATAAAGGTTTCTCGTTACATCCCATGAAGGGATTAGGGAGGGCTTCTTCACAAACCAGTGAGCTGTGCGCGTTCTAGTTTTACACTCACTGATTGGGGTCTATAATTTTACACCAGTTCCGAACGGTATTTTGAGAAGCTTTTTCATGGCTAAGTACTCGATAGTGTCGCCGTCACTAAGCGAGGTGACCGCCGTCGAAAGAAATTATAAGGTGGTCAGAGCAGGGATCGAACCCACGTCCTCATGCACAAGAGACGCGCACACTAACCATTGCACCACCGACGGCCACAATTAACGTTTTACAAGATGTTTATTGCATTCCATGGGCCACCAGGCTCGGGTATAAGTATAAATATACTCTGTTCGAAAAACGTGTCTTTAGTTAACATTCCATTCAATTGAGGTACGAAATAATCGGCAATCATGGGTCTATAGCGCTCGACGTTGACGGTAACATTCTCGCCGTTCTCATTTTTAAAGAAGTAATGGCCAACGATTGTGGTCGTCGGTGGTGCAATGGTTAGTGTGCGCGGCTCTTGTGCATGAGAACGTGGGTGCGAGCCCTGCTCTGACCACATTAAAATTTCCTTCAAAGAGGCCACCTCGCTTAGTGATGGCGACACTATCGAGTACTTAGCCATGAAAAAGCTTCTCAAAATACCGTTCGGAACCGGTGTAAAACTGTAACTCCCAATCAATCAGTGAGTGAAAAATTAGAAAGCGAACAGCTCTCTGGTTGTGAGAAGCTCTCCCCAATCCCACATGGTATGTAATGGGAAACGTTTTTTTTTTAATGACCAACGATTCCACCGGCTACTATGAAAGCACACAGTGAGTTATTGTGAGGGTATCGGTGCCTCGTGAATCTCTCGTGCATTCTTGTCACCCCAAATGCTGTAATTTGCTTATTGACATGTTGCTCGGATGGATGATTGTGCCGACCGTAAAGGGTGCCTAAGACCTGCAGGTTAGTCGGCCGATTATTAGACAGACCGACTTTTGGGTCGGGCATTGTTCCGCCTTACACTAAACGACTTTCCGACCGGCTTTGTGACCAACTTTAGTTTATTTTTTTAAAGCGTGTGCAACAATTGTAATTGCAATTTTTTTAAAAAGATAAAGAAAAAAGAAACAAGACAACGTCGTTTATGGTCTAAAGACATTCGACTTTAAACTAGAAAAAAAAAGTCGGCCAGAGGTACTTGAACTGAAAGAAAAGACGACCCGACCCGCCTTCGAGAAAATCTTGCTTTTTGCCCGACTAGTCGGCCGCATGCCCGACCGCACCTTACACTGGGAGACAAGGCAGATCTAGGAGAGGTTAACGCAGTAGGATTTGTTGTAATTGTGGGCACCAACATCTGGGATTTTGTTCTATGACTCTAAATGTGAAAGTCAACACAAATACATATGACCAAACAAAGTAAACAAAAAAGTACAATAACAAAATACACTGAATTTGACAGATAGGGTCATAAGAATGCAAAATCAGCTGTTCTAATGCGTTAACCTCTACTAGATCAGCCTTGCTGGGAGATCAGTTAATCAATCCGCTGGTCTAAGATGCTCTTAATGGACATGTCGTTAGTCTATTCATGACGAAATGGCAAGTTAATATGGTTACCAGATCTGACCAATTTGTGAGCGTTTAATCGTTATTGGGAAAATGGAAGCTCTAAAAAACACACCTGATACAACTCGTGATACCGATCATTACTCGTATTATACATTAAACAAGTACGTGTTACTTGCACGTACATTATTTAAATATCGCGATATAATATCACAATATAATTTCATGTATAAACGTAGTAATAGACGCAGTATTTTACAATTAATTGCACGGGTCTAATATAAGGCAAATCTAAGTTCTAACAAATGTATTACTATGAATTGCAATTAGAAATATTTTCAAGAATTGGCTTAACATTATCTCTGTGAATTTATAAACTATTTTAATATGTCGAAAAATCAAATTTTCTGGATTCCTTAAAACAGAGTTGGATTTCAATTTACAGCTATATAATCCTTGTTCATTAATGATTTGATTTACAGCCTGTTTCTCAATCTCGAACGAAAGCTTTCGTTCGTGTTCTAGATGAAAGAAAGTTGATTTGGGTTTCACAATCTTGTCGTTTCAAGTCGAATGAAAACATTAAACTATTCAGTACAAATTTTGGTTTCTCTATTTCGAATGTGCTGTCACTTACGAACAAACATGGAGTCAGACGATCGAAAATTTCGATCATCGCTCGCATCGCTCGCGTGCGTGCGAGAATGAAATTGCCTTTGTTCATATATGAACGATAGCAAAATAATGCGCGCTCAGAAATATGCGTGGACGCTGCATTGCAGTTCTTGATCATTTATGATAGCCACTTCGTTCACAGTCAATTTAAGTGAGAATATTTCACAATAAGATATAAAACTACGTACGAGTGTGAAGAGACACATTTTTCACGCTCTCAATCGGGACCAAGAACGTTATGACAAATTTTAAACGCACACGAACATGAACAAACTCATAAATGAAGCTAAATATGAATTTCTGAACCCTGCACTCTGTTACCACCGGTGTAGAGCATGCATGGGAAATAATAATAATCGAGGACGTTATTTTCAAAACATGATAATTTCACTTTTGACAAAAGTGATTTTTTTTTGTTTGGTTGCATTGAATTGAAAACTCAGCGAAAATAAAATTTTGCGAAATCTCTATAATTACACCAGGAAAAAAAATGAAATGCATGATTTCATCAAATTAGATTATTCCACTTCAAAATGACATTACCCATTTCAAATATACATTTTTGGAACAGAATATGATTAATCCAGAAGTTAATTGACTATTTTAGTCTAAATTTCAATAAAACAAAACAAGATTTATCCACAGTGGTTTGAATCAAAACATGATTATTCCAATCATAAATAAAAATAAATGGTTTCCCATTACATCCCATAAAAGGACTGGGGAGCACTTCTCACAATCACTGAGCTGTGTGCTTTCCAGTTTTCACTCACTGATTGGGACCTACAGTTTTACACCGATTCCGAACGGTAATTTGAGAAGCTTTTTCATGGCTAGATACTCGATAGTGTCGCCGTCACTAGATTATTCCAATCAGCCGCGTCAAAACAAGATTATTCCATTTCAAATCTTGAATTTATTCAAAATATATTACTGGTAAATTTTTTAATCCTGTACAAAGCAATGACTAATCTTGTCGTCTATAATAATGCAAGAAAATTTCGGGTTAAATACATACATATGTAGTTGCAATTAAAAAAACTATTTTCTCACTTTGTGCAAAAACACAAAAAGTGTAATAGTCATGTTTTGAAAAGAACCTCCTCAATTACATGACAATTACAATTTGTGATTTAATTTGAAATGCCGCTACAAATTCAAATTCAAAAAAAATTTAAATACCATTGACAATTGTACTTATTTTCAAAGCATTTCCTTCATATCTTATAGTTTTTGTATTCGAAAGTACTACGAGGCAGCATAAATCGAAGCCACAAACCTCTACATAAAAAATACTTTAAAAACAGAATTACCTGATGCTAAACAAATTCAAAATATCAAAAGCTTTCCCATATTTCATTACAATTGGCATCCGATTCCACAACCTGCAGTTGCATTGCCTGTGCCATGGAAGTTCAAAATTGTTAATTGCCATTACGAACAATGGTTATTCTTTTGCATATGCATTAGATAAAGTAATGCAAATTAAAAACTCCCAACACTGGTATAGTATGAGTTAATACTGATGTTTGTAATATAGTCATATAACCAAACTCAATTCAAAAAAGCGATCAACCATATCCGTATGTCTATGCATTCCTGAAATCAGTTTTAACAAAATGTGGGCTATATCGCATCACGTTGTGAATTATCGCCAATAGAAATGGGCCTCCAAAGTTGGACAGAGTTCTTGACGCATGTTATATATGGACCAAATATAGATCGGATTGACCCCGTACTATTGCGTCTTGAGGCTACAAATAAGAACGGAGTTTTTAAAAAATTCGTACGTAGATAACCTTGATTGGCAATTACTTAAGATGCCGTGCTATAAGGCCATAGGCAATAAAGCCATATGGCCTTATTTCTCATCACTTTGGGAAATAAGACCATATGGCTTTATTACCACAGAGCAAGTGCAATAAAGCCATTATGGTATTATTTCACCTTTGATAATTTTCTATGTGCTACTTATGTAGTGTATTTGATTTCTTTTATTGGCAAAAAAAAATTGAAATATTTACATACATACATATGTATTTTCTTTTCTACAATAATTAACAATATATAAATGTGGCATCCGTAATGATGGCACGACAAATAGGACTCAATGTTGCGTTCCGTTTTTCTCAGCTCTGCCTTTTATTTGTTGGTAGCATGGCTGACAAACTTTAAAATGTTTGCATGGATCAAACAGTATTTGTCTGTCGTTTTCGCAACAAACAATACATGACAGATAATGTTGCTGTTGCATTTCTGCGTCAGTGCCTTCTTCTTCGCTGCTATTTGCATCTTCCTCAAGCATACAGTTCTTCATTTTTGGAGAACTGTGCGAGTACAGTACTCAGGGTTATTTTCTTCTCCCTTAAAAGTCGATATCGATTTTGTATGAAAATACTTGGCTTTTTTCCCTAAGAACTTCTGGCAGTGTATACAGATGTGCATCCGGAAATTGCTTTAAGGAAATCACTTGATTTGGTCGCTTCTAAATGCAGAAGAATTCCAGAAATCCGTAAAAATTACCATGCTTTGGAAGCTTCCTACGGGGCGCAATAGTAGCGCGGGCGCGGAAAGACGCGGGCGGGCGCCCCCCACTCCCTCGCTTGATCCATATCTCTTCAACGGTTGACTCTGACAACTCATTCTTTACGTGGACAATATGCAATGTTAACAATGGATTGTACGGGTATGGCGTTCTTTCCACTTCGATTGTTAAACTCATATGGTGTTATTACACTTTCGTGTTGGTAATAAAGTCATATGATCTTATTTCTCAAAGTGATGAGAAATAAGGCCATATGGCTTTATTGCCTATGGCCTTATAGCACGGCATCATTACTTAACTCCTTATTTAATTCAAACAACCCAGGGAGTTAGGGACATTACAAAAATAAGATAACATATTTCTCCAACTGTCTCGATCAATTGTTTTTCTCTGATATTGATGACACTGAGCTTTCGCACGGATTCGTCTACCTGAAATCAGCTGTTTGTCATTCAGCAAGCGAACGAAATCGTTCGTTTGTGTTCGAGGAATTGGATATAAGACCTTTGATTTTCAAGCTGCTAGAAAATATCAAGCAAGTATTAGTCAAGTTATAGCACGTTTACATGCACTCTTTTACCATGATAATGTCGCGATTATCATTCTACTGGAAAGGTGTTTACATGCATTTTTACTCGATTTAGTTTTGACATTTTTGTATTTATGGAATTATACCCGGTGATGACAGGACGATTTGTATGGATTAGTATCATACAATTAAGTCAGTCAGTAATTTCTGCTAATTCTTTATTGGTAGAAACAACTTAATATGCAATTAAAGATATTTTTATGTGGAATTTATTTAGAATTTCTGTAACTGTATTTAGAAAACAAAGATAGAAAGCAATATCAGCTGTCCGTATAACACTACCTACTAATAATATTTGTATGTTTTGTCATTAATGTACTTATTCAGTGACGTACGTTTCCTTTACATTCCCATTTCCGTTTCATGTTCACACAGTCTCATACATAGGAGTAATCTCATACTAGGGAGAATATTTGGCTCATCTGACGTTTCCTTTCACACTCTTCTTGATGCGGTTGGTGTGATAGAGAGATGTTTGACGAAAAGTGACATACGACATACACCAGGTGGAATTACAAAAACTTCTTGTTTTAATTTTTCATGTCGCTTTGGCTTAAAACTGTGAAATTTAAATGTGTTCTAAACTTTTTTATTGACTGTTATTGTTAGCATACATTTGTGTTGTATTTAACACAATAATTTTAACACACAAAACGAAATGCCGTTGTTGTTATTTTGTTCGTTGTTTTGAACAATTGCCTCTATCTGGTATTAGTAAAGCAATTCTTTTCAACATCGAACGTAAATATCACACCCGGCCAAATGTCATAAATTTGGTGAGAGAACCATTAGGTCTACTAGAAGTATTAGTCTATGGTCTCATACTGAAAATTCCCATACAACTCTGCGGTCGAAATGATGCGAGGTAAATTTACTCGTCTTTCATACAGTTACAAAATTCCTACAACTTTCGGTAAGAATTCTGACCGAATTCGGTATCTGACTCGGAAACTTTTGCCGACATTCTGTCAGAATGCGGAAGAAATTAACCGCTGGGTAGTTTGTGTAATAATATATATATGTATGTGTGTGCATAATAAATGTTATCGGTGTCTCCTCTTCCCTTTAGCGTTATGTGGTCAAACAAGTAATTGTTGCAAGACCTTTGTTGTTAACACTGTGGTTTTCCCGATTTCATTTCGTTGAAATTGTCGTATACTCTCAAAAACGATGTACAAGTAGACAGTCAAAATTTCTCTTCACTCAAATGCCAACAAAAATAACGAGTGAAACCCTTGTACTTCTCTACTCTCTCTTACTCTCTTCATTGAATATTTCAATACACGAGCAGCTTTTTGATAGTGTTATTGTATATTACTATACAAATTCCAACCATGTTGAAGTAATATTACATAAACTATGCAAAAAGTATGAAATAAGCAAGACATGACGCGAGAGAGAAATGCGTTTTAGTGAACTCCTAGTATCTTTTGGTTCTCTTTTACCAGGGTTGCCAAGTTGCGCACATCTTCTGGTCGTCTAATTGTAAATCGTCTTTGAGAACGACCATAAAGCAACTATGGTATAGAGAAGAAAATTTACTCATGGAGTGGAATGCCAACAAAGAAAACGAGTGAAGCGCGTCGTTTCTCTGCTCTCTCTCTTACTCTCTTCGTTGAATATTTCAATACACGAGCAGTTTTCTGATGATGTATTGTATCTAACTATAGACAGTTCAACCATATTTAAATAAAATTACATAAAGTATAAAATAATCAAGTTATGACGCGGGAAAGAAATGCGTTTGAGTGAATCGCGTTGACTTTTTTGGTTCTCTTCTACTAGGGTTGTTGCCGGTTTTTTCTTCTCTAACTGTACATCCGTTTTGGAACGACCAAATCGTTCCAACAAAGACGATCTAGAATTAGACGACCGGAAGGTGTGTGCAATTTGGCAACCCTGGTAAAAGAAAACCAAAAAGTGATAGAAATTCACTCAAAGGCATTTCTCTCACTCGGCATATTTTACTTCTAGTTACATGGTTGGAATTTGTATACCACTATCAAAAAGCTGCTCGTGTATTGAAATATTCAATGAAGAGAGTAAGAGAGAGAACGGAGAATGACTAGTGTTTCACTCGTTGTGTTTGTTGGCATTTGAGTGAAGAGAAATTTTGACTGTCTACTTGTACATCGTGTTTGAGAACGAAGGCGACAGAAAATTTGCCTATGAGCCGCTGTAATATTTTGAAGGCTCGAATTACTAAAAAAAGTTCAAAATATTTTACACACACAACGAGATAAGCCTAAAAGTAATGTGTACCGAAAAATCACAGTGAATAAAAATATAGTTGCCGCCGTCGATTAATTTTTTTGTTGCTCTTCGTCTATAACTGAACACGTCTTTCACTGAACACGTGGTTACTAAAATGACAAGAAAAAATTAAACAATTGTTTGTCGTCTCATTCATCAAATTGAAATTTTAAGATTTCATCGACATGGATTAGTGTGAAGTAACTGTAAACTATGTAGAATTAGAATTAAAGTTCATGCATCATTCATTTATTTTATTGTTTTCTTTCATTTCCTAACAAAATGTTGGTTCTTGTGTTCAGGAACAAAAATTTTACTCATGGTAATGTTTGTAAACACACAGTTGTCATTTTGCAACGAAATTCCTCAAATGCCAGTGGGAACGATTTCAATTTCATTCGACAATTTCAATACAAAATTGTCAAATTTCGGGTCGGCGCGAACAAGGCATAAAGAAGCTTTGTGCTTATTCTTTTTTTTTTGTTTTCTGCCAATATCATATGGTCCCTTGATCATAGTTTGTTTAAATGACCAACTTAACTGAAGAACTGAACAGATCAAATATTAACCTAAAGAATTCATTCAGAGTTTAAATTATATTTGATCGTTGATCAAAGATAATTTTCCACACAAAACTTGGGCCTAACTACAGGGTGGCCGATGAATATTGCTACATTAAGAAACTCAAATAACTTTTTTTTCAGTGTATGGAATTCATTTTTCTTTTATTCATGTTAAAGCTTTTTTTTTATTAAATATAGCTTAATTAGTTTTAAAAATAATGCAATTTAAATACCCCCTGCTCGTTGATGCATGTGAGGCATCTTACCAAAAAGTTGTTCATTACTGCTTGGAGAGTTGAGACAGGAATAGCCGCAATTGCAGGAGGTACCGATGAGACAGCTGTTCAATTTAGTACTTGGAGAACAGATGGAGAATATGCTTTCAAAGAAGAAATGGTGATAGCTGACTGGAATTCAGTCAAAATGTTTTCACTTTTGTTTTGATTTTTTCGTTCGTGGCCCGTTCTTAATTTCGGGTAGTTTTGTAAAATATTGTATTAAAAAATTGGTAAAAAGTGATCAAATTAGCAAAAAATATAATAACAAATTAGATGCAATACGGTTATTCGGTGGAAGTAAATGAAACACGACACAAATTCTGAAAATCAATCTTCCACAAAAGGGAAGCATAGCGCGAAACAAAATTGAACAAAACTCATTAGGTCTGTCTGCGTACTTTTCCAGTAGCAAATACTCAGTAACTTTTTTTGGGAGAGTAAGAACAATTTTACTCTCTCGGTTGAAAATATATCAAAAAGTACGCAGACAGCATCCAGTGAAATCTTGCAAGAAAACAGCTGATCGGTGTGTAAACAATTGAAATAACAAAGCAAAAGAATTTTAGCATATGTGTCGCACGGTCGCACTGCATATTTGCACGTTTCTAGCATGAAGTAAAATGTTTTGTTTATTATAATTTATTATAAACGTTAAAAATCAACACAATTCTAACTACTTACCTCTGCCATTGTTAAATTTAAATTTTTATTTTCATTTCACAAAAATTATTTCATTCAAACAGTAAACAAAAACAGCTGTTCAAACTAGTTGCAAAATCTTGCAAGAAGAAATTTCCCCAGCAACATTTTGCAAGTTCTCTAACTTCGAACTGTCAAAAAATTCTCTTTTTCGCTCTCTCGCTGCAAGAGATTTGGAGTACGCAGACAACATTTTGCAAGATTTTGCACAAAATGATGCAAAATATGTGTACGCAGACAGACCTATTATCTTTTACTACGCTATACTCTAGCAGTTTCCCAAGTCTTCCACGGAACTCGTTAGTACAAAAAGCAACTAGTGCACACTCTTAATAATGTAACTCTGTGCGCAATTGCTTTGTAGACTTCCTGTTTGCAATAACCCCACAAGAAAAAGGCAGGTGCAGTAAGTCCGGCGACCTGGGGGACCAACGGAATGTGCAGTTTCTGGATATCAGCTTATTGTGAAATTTTCGTCGCAATTCTGTCATAACAGGCCGGGCTATATGAGGAGTTGCACCATCTTCTTGCTAAAACCGCACAGAGTTGAAAGAAATTCTCATTCGGTGTAATTCTGGATAGAAAAACTCTCTCAACATGCTCAAGTAACGGTCTTCAGTAACCGTAACGGTGTGACAGTTTTCTTCGAAGAATTAGGGCCCGACAATGCAGCGTGATGAAACTGCACACAACACTGTTACACGAAGTGGATGCATTTTCGTCTCATGGAGTATCTGTGGGTTGGAAGGACTCCATATTCGACAATTTTGTTTGTTTATGTTGCCGTTTAAATCGAAGTGGGCCTCGTCAAACATGAAAATACAGTTCAACATGTTTCCGTCCTCTCCCATCATTTGAAGCATCTTCTGGCAAAATTCCAAGCGAATCGGGAAGTCTGTTGCGTTCAGTTTGTTGGCCATTTGAATTTATATGCGAATAAGTCCAAATCTTTGTGCATAATTGACTGCAATGACTGTGTGCTTATAACCATTTGAGCAGATAAGTTTCTTGTCGAAACTCTTGGATTGTTTTGTATGCCAGCAGCTACAACAGCGATTGTTTCCTCCGTCCGAACTGAAGGGTATCGATGGTAAGATCTTCTGTTGACTGTCCCATGCTCGGCAAAATTGTTAACAAATCTCATTATGGTCCATCTGCTCGGAGGATTGCCGCCAAATGTGCGCCTATACTATCTTTGAACCGAAACTACGGACTCCAATGCGTGATAACGGCGGACAATCCAAATTTTTGTTTCAGTGTCCCAGTCATCCTTTTTTGTTAAATCTAAAAATCAGTCTGCAAAATAAAAAAATTTTGACCAGATTCATTAAATAGAAAAAAAGTTATTAAATTTTTTTTCTGGTAGCGGTTTTCATCAGACACCCTGTATAACAACGTCATCTATTATAAATAATAGGGGGTCATAAGTCAAATTCTTAACAATAAAACGTTTAATGCTTCTATATTACGAAATTCATTCCGACTTGCTTATGTATATTTAATAATTTTATAAATTGAAAAATAGCTGATATTAATCAAATCAATTTTTATAATTGAGTATAATTGTAGAATTTCAATTCGAAAATTATATGGGTCATAATAATAATAACATATTTGTATTAGCTGTTGTTTTTTTGCTTTCCATCGGTTAAATGTCCGTCCTATCATAAGCCCATATGGCATAATCACAATGATTAATGCGAGTCTGGCAAAGAGATAACGAATACGGAAGGTCGTTGTACCCATTTCTATTCACATTTTTAATAGTTTCTGTTCTATTTTTACTATAACGGCAATTTTATTTGCAAGATAGTACGAGGGTACGAAGCATGGAGGAAAATATCCCTCTACTCTTGATGTTGGAATAAGGGATTTTAGTGTTGGTATTTAGGGATCTTATATGATACAATAGCCGTGTTGATATTTTTTAATTTGCATTGCATTTTATAAGTAATTTGCATTACTTTATCTAATGCAAATGAATTATCAATGGCAATTACAAAATTTTGAATTTCCATTTGGTTCACGCCGATTGTTTCTGCTTCGGCGGCCGCGTAGGGATCTGGGAAAACCGGCGGCGGTGGCTTGGTCGGCTAACCTGGCGGCGGCAAACGGCTATTCCTAATTATTAAGAAATTGATCCGGCTGCTGCTGTGCAGTGTTCAATTCTTAGGAAATTTGACTTGCTGTTGTTATAGTTGTAATGTTTCCTGTACCCTTTTAGAAAATGGGACTGGCTGTTGGTGTTGTAGCGTGTGGGGTTTCGCCTGGCTGTTGTTATGCGAAATTCAAATTGACGTTGAACTCAATAAGTTATTTCTTGGGAAATGAAGCTGACTGTTGTTAGGAAATAATCTGATTGTGTTGCGGGAAGTTTGTAGTTTGTAATTTGTTTTTGTTGTGGTGGCAACGCGTGTTGTAAATCAGCACAATGCTATTAATTGATCGATTATACGAATTTGCCTTTGTAGAGTTAATTCAAATTAATCTAAATTGTTTCTAATTTTTCGAACTTTATTTTAATTATCCTTGACTAATTTTCCAAGCTTAAGGTCACTTCTGATTTTATAAAACTTTTTGTTTTTCTCTTTTCTCTCTCAAAAAATTCTCTTTTCTCTCTCAAAAGAGAAAAACAAAAAGTTTTATAAAATCAGAAGTGACCTTAAGCTTGGAAAATTAGTCAAGGATAATTCAAATTAAACTACAATTTTTTTTTGAATTTCATTAGAAGTTTGTACGTATTCGTACGCGATTGATGATCTACCGATGGTATCAATTAGAGTTCATATTTACCCACCCATGTGTAACCCATCCACATCGCTGTGTGACCATTACCCATTGAGAATGGGGAAATTGGTGGGTAGTTACCCACAGCGATGCGTAATTACCCATTTCCATGACCCATTTCAGATGGGGGCTGGGTAAGTTCATGGGTTAGTGTTGTTACTATAGTGTTCACTATAGTGGTCGGGCCTTGTTATTGGTACTTTTGCATTCTCTATAAATAGTATATAACTCTTGTGTGTTTTGCTTGCGATATTTTTCAAACACTTGCATAGTGGGAAATTCTCAATTGAGATGAGTTTTCGTTTGCATTTAGTTTGATGAATTTTTCAAAAGCAACATTCCAAGCAACCGCTGATGAAGATCTGTGGCTAGATCTGAAATAGCTATACGGTTTGCCAGGAATTATGAGGATGCATTTGCAAAGCTTCTTCTTTTTTAATAAACTATATCTCTATTTATAGAGACAGAATGGTCTTGAGCTTGAATAATATAATGATAAAGTACCAATGAAAAGGCCGGCCACTATAGTGGACAACAAGACTGTACCTAGGGTTAAGGATGCTGCCGGTCTATTGGTGACGTTTATGGACAACGCTGGGAAGCGCGGGTTCTCGAGAATGCGTTTGCCGCGATCTGTTGGATGGAGCTTTCGGTGCCCGTATTACTGAGAAGGCAAGTGCACTCGAAAATTCCCCTCCTCATCTGACCTTTGGGTCAGTTGTGCGGATATTGGCAACGCGCTTAAACGACGACCAAATAAGAGGTCGTGTGAACACGATGGCACCGGATATAGTTCTCCGGAGAACTGACGCGTTTGTCTGGCAGTTCATCGCGATTTTATTCAATCACTGCCTCAACCTCTGCTACTTCCCTTGTGCGTGAAACGGACATCGGTTGTGCCGGTCCTTAGCAGGGGCGTGGACCCATAGGCCGATCTCACTACTCTCCCCACTCGCAAAACTCCTCGAGACGTTTATCGTCAACCCCATTCATGATAGGCTCACGATTGGCAAACTGCTGCTCCCTAACGAGTTCGGTTTTAGATAGGGTCACAGGACGCCATATGCGCTGGTAGCTCTATCGGACTACGTTGCTAAGGGACTACGTTGCTGGGCACGTGACGATAGCTGCCAGTTTGGATTTCATAAAGACGTTTGATACTGCTTGGAACGCAGAATCTTGTGCAAGATGATGACGATGGGGTTCATTAGCACAGCTGTGCGATGATCTGCAGCTTTTTGGTGAACCGAACCTTCAGCGTGAGAGTGGGCGAGACACATTCGCCAGGGGAATTTGTGACAGCGGCAGTCCCCCAGAGCTCCATATTCGGTCCCATACTCTGCAATATATTCGTGAGCGACATACCGCAACCCTCTGGCGGTGGCTTACTACTCGTTTACGTGAACGACACACTAGCTGCATCATCGGTCGCTAGGGCGTATTCACCAGGCGCCTGAACGTATATCTCGCAACGCTCACACTCTACTTCGCGAAGTGGGGAATATGGCTTAATGTCGAGAAGTCGAAAGCCATAATTTTTAAGCGAAAACGCAAGTACCTATATGGGAACTCTATATAATTTATCCCCACTGTGAAGGTGGGTGACTCCACGATAGCTGTCGCTGAAAATGTCATATACGTGGGTATTGTCTTCAACGAGAGGTTCGAGTTCTATCGACACATCGATTATGTTCTCGGCAGAGTGAAGGGGACATTCACCATGTACCTTGGAATACTGCGAAACAGAGTGGCCTGGATGGCACTGTGAAACTGCTTGTGTATAAGCAGATAATTCTTCCACTCCTGGCATACGCCTTTCCCGCGTGGCTGACTCACTCCTCTGCCCAAATGCAGCGAATTCGCATCTGGGAACGAAGAATATTGTCCTCATGTCTGGGACTAAGATCGACCATCGGTGTGGACGGTGGCCTCCGGAATCCCTCTTGTTGCGAAATTTACCGCACGGCTAAAATTGATAGGATTAACGCATTTTTGGTCAAATCTGCTCTGCCATTTTTTGGCAGAAGTGAGTCCCTCGAAAATGTTCTGGTGAAACAATGCTGTAGAATTGTGGATGATATGAGCTACCGGAGGAGGAACTATTTGCCCCCGGCGAACCTTCTGCAACTGAGAAGAGAGGGCCTTCTATTCGTCGATAATAGCCTGCTATTCTACCACAGGCGTATCGGTACATTTGACATAGTAAATATGGTATACAACACCAGCCAATAGGGCAAATGCCTGTACTGGAGTATTTCACCTTCTACTCCCGACATATTTACATTGAATTTACTTAATTTCTTTTAGTTTTAAGACCCCTCATTATAAGATACCGAATGTACTTTTTATGGACTTATCACACCGAATAGTTTGAGGAATGCCACACTGTGTTATCTAAATGGCAACTCTAATTATTTAAACTGTACATAGTGCCCGATGAATGCATGAGCATGGCGGCGCATCTCTATAAAAATAACATATGTATATATAATACTCTTATGTATATTAGATTATAAACCCTGAATTGAACCAATAAAGCGAATTCGCATCTGGGAACGATGCTAGATCTGAAATAGTTATACGGTTTGCCAGGAAACATAAGGATGCATTTACAAATCTTCTTCTTTTTTACAACTACAATTTGGTACAATTCATAATATTATGTTAAAAGGTTTTTTTTAAATCGCTGAAATAAAACTATGTTTATAACTAGGAAAGGGTGCGTGAAGTTGAACCCAGTCTTTACGTCCAGTGACCCATAACCGACGTTTTGGGTAGACGAACAAAATGTCAGTAATGGATGATGCATTTAGAGATACTTTTCCATTAGGGATTTTAAGACCGATCAAACTGTCATGACCTTTATGTTCAATAGTGTTTATGTTCATGCTGCTCGCGTATGCTGATGATATAGATGTCATTGGGCGCACAATTAGAGAAGTTACTGCGGTGTTTTCGAGAATTGAGAAGGAGTCAGCAAAAGTGGGTCTGACAATAAATGAGGACAAGACAAAGTCAATAGTTTCAATGAACAGGGCCTCCACGCTATTATACCAAAGCGTGAACTTTGATAACCGTTATAATCTCGAGGTGGTGGACGAATTTATATACCTCGGATCTGCCGTAAACAAAACAACAACGTCAACCGTGCGATCAAGCGCAGAATTGTGCTTGCGAATAGATGTTAAAGCCGAGATAAAGCCGTCTCTCGAGTACCAAAAGTCCAGCCATACCAGACTCTCATACAACCTGTCTTGCTTTATGGCGCAGAATCCTGGGTCTTATCGCAAGCAGACGAAATATCTGTAAGAGTCTTCGAGAGAAAAAATACTCCAACAAATTTTGGAATATTCTTGATTTTGATAAACGACAATGTCGTACAAAATTCCATTAATCTGTGACTACTCCGTCTATTTTTGTCCCATCAGTGTATGGGGGAGACGCACTGTGCGTCCCCTTCTCTTTTTCTTCTCAGATTATAGGAGCAATCACAATGGGTCAACCCACCTACGAGTTTAGTGATGATAAGGCAGTTGTCAACTGTATCCTATTGTCACGTGTCCTAAACCAAACCATACCAATCATAATTTTTACGAACATTGTTTGGGATATATTTTTTAATGTTGGTTTGAAAATTAAGCAAATGGTTAATGTAAAACCCCAGCTTTATTTTTCTGAGTAAGTTTTAAGTGATGGTCGTGAATCACGCGTGAATGTGAGTAGGATTTTGATCCTCTCGTGAGCGTGCGTGAACGTGAGTAGCGAAAATATCTTCGTGCGTGAGTGACTGTCTTTCTTTCGTCACCGTGCGTGACCGTGAGTCAAAACTTAATCACGTTTTTATCTCTAGAATAGACAGATGGTTCATAGTGGTGATGTGGCCGTCGGTGGTGCAATGGTTAGTGTGCGCGGCTCTTGTACATGAGATCCTGGGTTCGAACCCTGCTCTGACCACCTTCAAAAAAAAAATTTCTTTCGGCGGCGGTCACCTCGCATAGTGACGGCGACACTGTCGAGTATATAGCCATGATAAAGCTTCTCAAAAATACCGTTCGGAATCGGTGTAAAACTGTAGGTCCCAATCAGTGAGTGAAAACTGGAAAGCGCACAGCTCAGTGATTGTGAGAAGTTGTCCCCGGTCCCTTCATGGGATGTAATGGGAAACCATTTATTTTATTCATAGTTCGTAGGCATAGGTTTAATAGCCTTAATATTATTTTTCAGTTATAAAGTTTTCGGCGTGAACTGTCTTGGGCCGTGCTTAGGGATTTTCTCCTCTGGCGTAGGTCAGCACCGGCTTCGGCGTAGTATTTATGTATCATAAAACTATACAATAACATGAACAATAAATGCCTTATTATCGGTACCATTCTGAGATACTAAGATGTTTTCTCAAAATGTTGGATTACAAACATTGGATAATGGAGATTGGCTCGCAACGGATTAATCGATCTTAACACATCTCGCGCCAAGCCCCAAAATCGCAATTCACTCACTCGGACCAAAACATTTTTTTCCCTGAAAACATTCTGTTTAGGTCTACTTATTGAATATTTGAAAACAGAATGTGAAAATGTTCACATTTTCCATGGTTTTTCAGCAATTTGCCGTGTGTGCACCGGTGATCAATTACTTCCTGGGGCCGCGTGATCTCCGGTGCACATTTAACATTTTTTTCTTTCTTTATTGTGTCAGACGAATTAATTTACCTAATTTCAAAATAAATAAAAGATGTCAAGGAAAAAACTTAGTCGCATTCACTGAAACCTGGCTCAATAATACTATTTTGAATTCGGAAATACTGTCGAACAAATATATTATTTTTAGAAACGACCGTGTCACCACGAAAAATGGCAGTGGTGTTCTTATTGCTGTATCTTGCTCTTTACAATCTGAGGGATTAATAGATGATTCCTTCCCCGGCATTGAATTTATCGCAGTTTTAATCAAACTAAAACACAAAAACTTATTTATCACATGTTCATACATTCCTCCAAATTCCCCACAATCTTTATATGATAAACATGGCGAAGCTATTAAATCTGTTGTTTCTACTGCTAATCCGGAAGATATGATTATTATAACAGGGGATTTCAATTTGCCTTCAATATCGTGGAAGTTGTTACCGGATGATAAATATTTTGTTCCGTCAAAATCAAACAATAACTCCGTTGAGCTGTTCAACATATTATACGACTTAAGCCTTTTCCAATTGAATGGCGTACTTAACGATTATTTTAAACTGTTGGATTTAATATTCGTCAATGAAACTGCAGAATGCTACATCAAACGTTCGAACCCAATAACAACTTCTGAAGATCGATATCACCCTACAATTGAAATAAATATATATGTTCCGCCTGAGCTTGTAGCTGCCCCTTCATCGAAAAAGGATAAAACATTCTGTTTCAAACAATCTAATTACATTTTGTCGCTATTGTCGCTCCCAACTAGTACAATGGGTGACATTGATCGTAATACTGAGATTTTCTACAACAAAATCTATTCTGTCATGGACATTTGTATCCCTAAACTAATTATTAAAGAACTGTCTGGACCTCCATGGAATACTAAGCAACTGGCTAGAGTTAAAAATAAAAAGAATAAACATTACAGAAAATACAAACAAACTGGTTCTCTTATCGAACATGGGAGATACATGATTAGTCGCGCAAAATATAACTCGTTGAATAACTCATGTTACTCAAGTTATCTGGTCAAAATGAAAAATAATTTTAAACGCAATCCAAAATCGTTTGATGTTATTAGTAACCTGTTTGCAGATTTTTTTTCTTCTACTTATTCGGATGCAACTTTTGATGATTCTAACGCTTACCCATTTTCACTGATATCCAATCAAGCAATACCTATTGCATTTTTTGATATTTCAATGGTATCTAATGGTTTAAAAAAGCTTAAATTTTCGTATAACAGTGGACCTGGTAAAATTCCCAGCAGTATCTTAGTTCAATGTGCTGATGCTCTAGCTATTCCATTAACTCTCCTCTTTAATACTTCAATTAAATATGGACAGTTTCCGAAAATCTGGAAGGATTCTTACATTGTTCCTCTTTTTAAATCTGGAAATAAATCGGACATTACCAATTATCGGGGTATTGCAAAATTAAGTGCTATACCTAAACTTTTTGAAAAACTTGTAACGGATCAGCTATACTATCACGTAAATACTTTAATATCTCCTTTCCAACATGGCTTCCAAAAAAGATGCTCGACTTCAACAAATCTTCTGCAACTTACAACTTTAGTAAATCGTGGCTTTCTTCAAGGAAAACAAACTGATGCGGTTTTTACAGATTTCAGTAAGGCGTTTGACAAGGTTAACCATAAGCTTCTTTTAAAGAAATTACATTGGATGGGTTTTACTAACCTAAGCTTAAAATGGATACACTCTTATTTGGCAAACCGTAAACAAAATGTACGTTTTAATAATGTGTCATCAAAAACTATTCATGTACTATCGGGTGTTCCGCAAGGTAGCCATCTTGGACCTCTTCTATTTTCACTGTTTATTAATGATTTACCTCAAGCTATAAAATTCTCGAATATCTTAATGTATGCTGATGATATGAAAGTTTTTCTGAGTTACGACGAATTATGGGAACAAAAGTATCTTCAAAGCGATTTGGATTCGTTCCATACATGGTGCAAATTAAATCTGATTGAGCTGAATTTTGGAAAATGCAAATATATGCGTTTCTTTAGAACGAAACCAATGTCTGCCAATTATGTGCTGGGTGGCCATCAGTTGGAAATGGTTGATACATTCATTGATCTTGGTGTTTTATTGGACTCCAAGCTGGACTTCATTTCTCACATCACAATCACGGTTAACAAAGCCAAAGGTGTACTTGGTTTTATAAAACGTTGGGCTAAAGAGTTTAATGATCCATATGTAACGAAAAATTTATACACATCACTTGTAAGACCTATCTTGGAATATGCATCGATAATTTGGGACCCTATTTACCAAACTCACGTCGCTAGTATTGAGTCAGTACAAAAGCAGTTCCTTTTATTCTGTCTTCGTAGTCTGAACTTCAACCCATTAAGTCTCCCGTCTTATACTAGTAGACTTGCTCTTATTAAGCTGCCAACTTTAAAAAGCCGCAGATCCATGCTAAACATATCGTTTCTTCTGAATGTTATCAATGGCGATGTCTGCTCTGGATTCTTGATCAATAACATATCATTCAACATCCCTCAACGACCAACCCGATACTTTTCACCATTATCTGTTCCATTTTGTAGAGCAAACTATGCGAATGCCGATCCTTTCACGAGAATGTGTAAGGAATTTAATGAATTATATAGCCTTATTGATTTCTGTATGAGCATTAATGTAATTAAAAGTAACATAATAGTTTTCTTAAATTCTTAATTATTTGTTTGGGATTTTCTGTGTAGTTCTAGGCTACCAAAATTTTTGTAAATAGTCTGTAAGGATAATTTCCATAGACAATTAAATTTTAAATAAATAAATAAAAAAAAGAGATACATGAAACTTTGAATGCTGATCTCTCTGACCTGTCCCATTTTGGTGACTCTGAAACTGATGATGATATTGATAGAGACAGGGATTACATTCATTCTAGTAGTTGTGATGAAGAGTCAGATGTAGAAGTCGTTCCGTCCACTTCAACGAGTGTGGACCAAATAATATGCATCACAGTACCACCTCCATCTGCGTGCGACGATTCTCAAGAAATACTAGACAATCTGGTAACAATCCTTATGTTCTGCTAAACCGTCAACATCTCGTTCATCCAACATCCCTTCACCAGATTTCAGTTCAAGCCCATCAACACCTCGTTCATTCAACATCCTTCTACCAGATTTTTATTCAACGCCATCACCAACTCGTGCTCTTGAGGAGGAAGTGAATGACCCGGACAATATTTTTGAGGAAAATAATATAAATCCGGATGTATCAGAAACAGTTTTTGAGTCAATATGGCAGTCAGTAGAAGGGGAAAGAACGACGTTTCTAGATGTAATACTTGGAAACACCGGAGTTCCACCTGATATCTACACGAAATTACATAAGAAAGGGCCCATTGAATGCTTTAATCACTTATTGGACGATGAAATAATTGGTCTATTGGTCATTGAAACCAATAGACTTGCGGCGCAAACTCTGGCAAAAACCTCACTCCCTAACGCTAGAGTCAAAAAGTGGATTGATACCAATGCTGTTGAAATGAGAAAATTCATTGGAATTATATTCTGGATGGGTCTTGTGCCATTGCGACATCTAAGAGATTATCGGTCGAAAGATCCTATCTATAAGAATGGTATTTCAGAAGTAATGAACAGAAACCGATTTGAGTTGCTGTTATCTATGTTCCATCTTTGCAACAATAAAGAACAAACTCCGACGTCTGGCCGTGTATTTAAACTGCAGAAGTTTCTCATTCTTCTTCAAAGAAAATTTCATACATTAAAGAAGAGGAATGCTGTATCGATGAAAGTAATGTACCCTTTAGAGGACGACTTCTCTTTAGACAATACATACCCAATAAGAGACACAAGTATGGCATAAAGTTATTCAAACTGTGTGTCGGTGGCGGATATACCTGGAATTTGAAAGTATATACTGGAAAAGAGAAAGTTGACGAGACAGCTGTTTCTGAGAAAATTGTTATTGAACTGTTTAGAGAGCTTGTAGATCATGGAAGAACCCTCTATACCGATAATTGGTATACCAGTGTGAAATTAGCTCAAAGAATGGTAGAAAGAAAAACTCACTTGGTTGGAACTTTGCGCAAGAATCGAAAAGGTAATCCCCCTGATGTTGTACAGACAAAATTAAAAAGGGGAGAACAGAAAGCTCAGCAAAACCAATAAAAAATTGTTATTTTCAAATGGCAAGACAAACGGGATGTGTTAATGCTGAGCACGAAACACGGTGATACAATGGTGACAAAGGTAAACCGCGGTAAAGAAATCACAAACCCAGAGATGGTGTTTGACTACAACATAGGAAAATCGTTTGTTGATATCTCTGACCAACTCTCAGCATATTCGCCATACTTGCGCCGAACTGTAAAATGGTACAAACGATAAGCTTGCCATCTAATCACTGCTACAACTGTTGTCAATGCTCTTCACCTATACAACAAAGTCAACAATAAAAAAATGCCTATCAAAAAGTTCAAAGAAGAACTAGTGAGAAAGCTGGTTCTAGGCCAATCTGACCAACCAACATCTGAGGAAGAAGAGGAACCAGCAGATATATCCGTGGTCTCTGAGCGACTACAGCCACCGCAGATGCCCCCTGTTACAATGAAGCATATTCTGAAAGAAGCTGAAGGACCCATGTGTCAAGTGCAACATACCCATTTGTATCAATTGTTTTGAACACCACTCTGCTTAGGTCATGTATAGATTAGATTTTGAGTCAAAATTTGAAAAATAATAATAATAATAATAAATTTGAAAAATAAAAAAAATTGGATTTGAATGTCAAAATTGTTTTGGTATTATTAAAAAATTGTTTATTTCAATATAAAAATACTTTAAAAAAAACCTATCCACATGTTCTCATTTGACTCAATAACCCAATATTTTGTCCGCCCCTGACGCAATATGGGTATGCAAATCGCCCGGGCGAAGCAAAAATCCACGTTCTCCTAGGGCCACAGATTCATTCCATGTATATAAACCCAATGTAAATCGTGTGCACTGTTCCACATTCACGCTTAAAGACATCAAGGTTGCGTGTGGATACGTGAACACGCGGCCCGAACGAGTACTTAGGTCGTGTGCACCGGTGCCGCACATGGCGCTAAATGTGTTAAAGTCTTGTATTTAGCTTTGAAGGTATTTTCATAAGCTTTCCAATGATACCCATATTGAAGCAGGCCGTGAATATATGTTGAGTATGTGGGGGGACTATATGTTCAAAATTTGGAGGCCTGTACTCCGGGAAATATGGGCGATTTGTAACCTTTTTCTGGATGACAAGTTCTATCCAGGGATGGTAATTTGCACCCGATATGAGATTCCAACCTAAACTAGCTATTCATTAACTAGCTGTGAATTCATCATCAGCTGTCAACAGTGCTGGAAATAATTTTACTTCACCACTAGGTGAACTGTTTCTTGTTACGAAGTTGCTAGAATGCTCGTTACAAGTATTGGTTCCAAAATTGTAACAAATTTATGGTGACAAATTATTGTAACCAAATTGTTAGAGTAGCCCGGTAAATGTTTGACTAAATACAGTAATAATCACAAAAAATATTGACAAAAGCACAAGATGCCTAATAAACAAGGTGTAAGCCTCAAAAATTACATTATTACATTATATTCTCCAAAATGCACCATTGATGAATTCGTTTCATCAATAACAACAACTGAGTTGCTGGAGCAACGCAATCATGAACATTCAAAAAAACTTATAGAATTTTCTTTATTACAACAACGATACTTGGAGGATGACACTTTTCACTTACATTACATTGATAGTAAACCAACTAACGAAAGTGTCGCATCCCTACGAATAAGCGCTTTTATTTCAGTGAACTGATACTAATATTTTACTAAAATACAAAAATGTAAAACATTAGGAATACCATAGCGTAAAATTTTGAATTGTATTCTTTTGGAAATTTCCCGGGAAAGCGAGAATTAAAATAAATGAAATTGTATTCTCTAATTGTACGAGGTATTCGCTTGTCTCGAATACTGCATTCACACAGCAGCAAGATTCTCTCTAGACCTTTACGCCACCTCCGGTTTTTGAGCTTATTGTCGCGCCGCCGCCATATTACGTAGAAATAGGCGCGGCTGCGTGGTACGGCTGCGTATAACTTTGTAAATTTTTAATCGGTCAATTAATGGCTGTGTCCTGATGTACCACACACGTTGGGACCACAATAAGTAACAAACTATAAACTACACACAACTACAATCAGAATATTTCCTACTAAAGCCCGGTATTCACTTTTTATGAAACTTTCGTTGCCATATAAAAAATATATTTATAAAAACTAGCGAAAACTTCATGTACCGAAAATTCCGCTCACTTTTCATTTGCTTGGTACTCAACTCTTTACGAAAATTTTGTAGGAAAATCACAAAGACGATTTAGAATTAGACGACCAAAAAATGTGCGCAACTTGGCAACCCTGGTGAAAGAGAAGCAACAAGTGCTAGGAGTTCACTCAAACGCATTTCTCTCTCGCGTCATATCTTGCTTATTTCATACTTTTTGCATAGTTTATGTAATTTTACTTCAACATGGTTGGAATTTGTATAGTTGTATACAATAACACTATCAAAAAGCTGCTCGTGTTTTGAAATATTCAATGAAGAGAGTAAGAGAGAGAGTAGATAAGTACTAGGGTTTCACTCGTTTTGTTTGTTGGCATTTGAGTGAAGAGAAATTATGACTGTCTATTTTGAAAATCAATCACAGGGTTGTCACGCCACGTTATTTCGTACGAAAACCATTGTTTGATAATTCTTTGGGACCGGAATTTTGACATTTCGATAGTTTTAACAACCAATAGTAACACTGGATGCGTTAAAAATAAATTAAATAATTGCAAGGTAAATCAAAGATAGGTGTTAACTCTCCGCAATAAAAATTTCCGTTTAAAGACAAATGACAAAATTTCGCAAGAACTGAATACGGGGCTTTATTTCCCAAGAATCAACTTATGGAGTTAACCGACAATTCGAATATCACCACATCAATACGCCTTGATTGAAAAGGTTGTAAACAAACGTACTATTCGTGCGTAGTGTGAGATAAAACAGCGTTGCATAAAGGAAATCAAGCATTTTTTCTGATTCTTAGAAAAATAAGAAAAAATACCCGATTTGTCTTCTGGACATGAAGCAAGTTTTCCTGATTTCTGCTTAAAATCAAGGTGACAAAATCAAGAAAAACGATGGCAGTGCGAATGCTGTATTAGTGTTTTTACGTTGTCATAGTGAAAAGTGTCGTATATCCGACAAGTTGGTAGTCTCTGCATCGACAAATTTCATTATTGACTTCTTTGACAAATTGTCATTTCGTTGCTACAACAACTTACTTTTTGTTCCTGCAACAATTTTTTAATTTGAGTTTTGTACAAAAATGGGGTGAAAATTAAAAAAAAGTAAAGGCATGAGACTTAAACTACTGATATTTGGTTTATCTCTTACTTTTTATAGTTTATATTTATTATTTAATTATTTGGAGGTTTGTCAAAATTTTTAGTTGACGAAACAATTTCGTTATTGTAACGTAACTCATTTTTATGAAGGTATAGAGAGATAAGCAGTCGAAAAATGAGCGAGCGTAAAATAAAGGCCAGCAAGAGAAAATGGTGAGCGTGAGTGCCCTGGAATGTTTATATGCCCCGGCACCCATATATGGTGAATATGGAACTGCATGGATCAGATGCGCGGCTGTTCTTGAGGTCAGGAATACAGATTCTGGGAATAGATGTAGAAACCCCAGGCGGTGATGACCTTACGACTCAGACAAAGGGCACTTTCTTAGTTTGCCACGAATTCAGGCTCAAAGTCCTTTGTGTAAGGTCTAAACCCAGCTCTTTAGCATGGATTACAAACCCTGCTTTGCAATCTAGTTTGGACCCAACAGTATAGGAGCCTAAAAAGCTTCTAGAACCTCAAAGATAGAAGTGGGTGTCACAATCGACTCCTATTGTGCATTGTCGCAGATTCCTTAGAAACGTCCCATGCCGACATGAGCTGGTGATTCATCGCAAAGAATGTCTTAGGCAGATACCCGACACTTTAGCCGTTTTCCTTTCCAGCAAATTTACGGGTAATATGTGGAGGATAACCCCCGAACATTCGGTAGCGGTTGTGCGAAAGGCACCCGTGATAACAACCATTGCCATTCTCTGTCCAGGAAGGGCAACCTAACGACACACGAATAACAGCTGCATGTAACAAGTAGACTATTTTCGAGGTTAGGCCCCGTCGTCCTTCCGTTGGTCCTTTTCAAGATACTATTCATAGTGTTTGACTTCAAAATAAGCTTTCTGTCTAGAATCACACGTAGATGTCTCCACCACATTAATACAGTGGCTGAATAAATGGAAACTTCTGCTTCCTTGGTAAAGAGTACGAGATCGGTTTTCTGTGATTAAGTGCTGGAATGCATCTCTGCATATGGAAGGGCATTTACCTTGCACAGCAATTTCCAGGACGTCGGTGAATAACTGTCAGACTGTTCAATCAGATCCCGCTAACTATAGGAAAATACTATCGAGTGCTAAATTCCAGAGAAGTGGAGATAGGACTTCCGCTTCGGGTGTCCCTTTATTCACACTTCGAGTTAAAGTCGTGTGACACAAGAACGAGGTTATGCCTCTTCGTGTGGGCAATCCATATGTCAAATTAATGATTCCCTGGTCCAAATTCGGCAAGAGTGTATTCCTTCTGGTAAATAGATTAATTTATGAATCTCACTAAAGCGTGAAGAGCTATTTCCGTAGATTTGCCTTTATTGTAAAAGTGCTGGCATGCGGACAGCTGAGAAGTACCTACTCCTATATGATCCTACTGCTATCACCTGTTCTAAATACATCTCGCAATGTATATTTCATTTGGTATCAAACGTTGTAATTATTGCATTTAGCTCCATCTAGAAAATATCCCATTGAACTAGAAATTTCCCAAGGCATGTGCGATATCTAGTTAATTCCTTTATCTATGCTAATAACAACCTACAAGAAGGTATCAGTATATGTAAATAATTCCAAATAGGTAATCACATTAGATTTGGTCACAATTGAAAGCGGTTGTAATATTTGGTTTGTTCCCGTACTTTTTTAATATTAAAACTAGTAAAAGAGAGTTTAACCAGAATTAACAAAAAATTCTATCTGAGAGGCCAAGTGACAATATACTATTTTTACTCGGTAAAATTCTTCGAGTAAAAAGTTGTAAAAGAGAACGCCATGTTTTTCTGTTCTCTCTTAAATTTTCTTACTATGTACTTTTACTATTTCCTTGAGTATGGGAACGCTTTTCCCGGTAAAAGTGGTAAAACTACTAAGTTGTAGTGCGTACGGGAACAGATCTATTATTTTCTTATACAGCATTCGCACTGGCATCGATTTTCTTGATTTTGCCACTTATGTTGATTTTAAGCAGAAACCAAGAAAATTTGGTTGATTTCCCATACGTTTTGACAGACGACAAATCAGGTATTTGTTCTTATTTTTCTAGGAATCCGGAAATAAAATGCTTGATTTGCTTTATGAAACGCTGTTTTATCTCACACTACTAACGAATATTACGTTTGTTTACAACCATTTCAATCACGGTGCATTGATGTGGTGGTACCAGTAGAATAGCCGACTTTATATATTTCTCCTTACTTAGGTATTTATTAAGGTTTTTTTTTTTATTTCCTTAAGCTATCGCCACTTACGACTTTCAAAATAAAACGATCCACACTTAATACTACGAAATGTGGCTACATTTGCTGTAATGGGTGAAAAAATTGCGATACGGCAACACGTTCGTAGCCAGTGCCAACAAACACTTGGTAGCAGAAGATGTTGTAATTGTAAGCAGCAACAACAGACTTTTTATTTTCGTTCATTTGTTTCAGTTGTTAAACTCTACACATATATATAACAACAATACAAGAATACAAAAAAGGATAAAAGCAAAATACATAAGATTTTGACAAGTGAAACAAAAAATGACATGGAAAAAATTTCATCACCTGTTTAAACGACTATACCTGGTAGATAATTCTCCCATGATCAATATGAATTACCTACATTTGCCGAGTGTTGTTGTGAACAATTTATTTCCAATTTTGTATACATAGATTAAACAAGTATAGATTAAACAAAATAATTTTAATGAACTTAAAATGTGTACGTCATTTTGCAAATTTCTGCTTTTGAGTCTCTCCTTGATAACATTTTCATTCGCAAGAAATGATAACAAAATTTATCTAAGATAACTTTTTGTTGCTATTTCTTGAAATTTAACATGTGACAACATTGTCATTGCACAAGTCGGAATTTAAGTGGGAAATTGAAATGACACTTAATATCGCTTAGCTGTTCCGTACAAATTAAGCTATAATTAACTTTAGCGGGGTAAAAAAAACACACCTATTGTTTCTCAAACATATTTTTTTTTATACTTTTTTGTTTACTTTTATTCCTCGAATACATTTGTGCTGAATTTGATTGTGGAAAAATACCAGACAAACCAAAATGCTGTATCTTGTAGACTTGGTATGTTTCTTGTCGTAGTAACACTACCTCGTCAATGCGCCTTGACTTTCAATCAAATCAGGAAAAAAACCAATGCGAACACTTCAGATTTTGTTAGGACATTTGATACGATATCTGGAAAATATTTTGCAGTGCGAATGAGTTATTAGGTTCCTACGCCGCCGCCGAAGCAGAAACAATCGGCGTAAATATCTAATTCTCTCATTTGGAGATTTCGAGTAAATTAACAGCTGATTATTGTATTGAAAATCAACACTTTTGTTCATGGTAAAATGACAAAGTAAACTGAGTAGAACAGCTGATTTGAATTTGTTCTTGTTGTTCAGTTGGTTGTTTCTGTCATATTCAAAGGTGTTTTATGTGTTGTATTTGACACGAGGAGAGCCCATAAGAAAACAAAATGCATGTTGTTATTACCCACAAATACAACAATGTCTACTGCGATTACTTGCTAATGTTACAATGCTTTTCATCATGGCAGGAATATACAGTAGTAGCGTTAGCCCAGCTGATTTACTTTGCTTACATTTCATCGTACCGAGGAAATGTCAAAGATTTGTGGACGTCAGTTTTATTAGCTGATTTTGCAATAACTCGGTACTAAAATTACAACAATGCTAATGCTACTACCAGATAATTTGTACCATACGTTGGATTAAACCACTTCACAGTTGTCGCAAAAACGTTGTCGTCATGCGTGTTGTGCGTTCAGCGAAAAGTCACAAGAGTAAAACAAGTCATTTGACTGAATCAGCAGAGTTGTGTTCCGCTTTTTAGAGTTTATAATATCGTCTTTTTTCAGATTCAAGAGAATTGGTAATAAAAAATGTTGGAATTCTTTGTTGTGCGAGGCCAACGGCCGCCAGAGCATTTAAATGACCTTACAAAAGAAAATGTAATTTCAAAATTCAAATTCATGGAAAGAATGAGACAAAATCTATCGCCGTTAAAAAGTTGTGAGGTTAAATTTGCTAATTGTTTTCAGTAAAATATTACCACTTAAATGTAATAATTTGTTTATATCTTAGCAAATAAAAAATACTACGTCTCGCTTAGGTTTTATACTTTACACCTTTTTACAAATTCTGGAACAACAACTAAACGTGTATAAAACAATAACAATGAAAGCCATAATTTAAAATGCCGATGTCGGCATTTACTGAAGCGGTTCATACAGTCACATAAAAATCGCCGAGCTAAACGGTTGTGGCGAACGGATTAACGCGAATAAAGATGAAATAAATTGGTGAATTTATAAACACGTACTCAATTGTTTATACAAATATATCTACTCGTTTTTAATCTACAACGAGATAGTTTGATTTTTAACTAAATAATAGAAAAATATGTTTATACGGTTCAAATGTGAATTCTAGTGAGTTTTTACCAACAAAAAAAAAACAACTTCAAGTCAAAAGAAGAGAAATTCCTATAAAACGAAAATTTTAGTCGTCAATATCACGTGTAATAAATTGTGAAAAAAAAATTTAAAAAATAATAAAAAACTGTGTAAAACGTAACTCAGTCTACTATTCAAATTTAGAAAATTTTGTTTCTAATACTCTACAGTCAGCAATTGCATCTTTTATTTCGGAGGGTACTTTAAGGTAAGTTAAATTACTAATAAAAATCCAACACACCGAGAGGGCATGATATCTGACCACTTTTTTGATAGAACTCGCCGAGAACTTGGTCACTCAGTTTTCGACATGTCGGATATTGCAGTTTAAACAGTAAAAACTATTACATTTAAAGCGTTTTTCATAAAAATGGGATTTTGAAGTTGTCACTTACAAAATAAAACGAACAACATATTTCTTGCGGCTGGTGTAGCTATAACCGGTATTAAAGCCGGATCCCACTATCGGCGCATATAGAACAATCTGCACCAATTTTCATGGACCTACATCGGCGCACATTTCAAAAATTGTCACAACTACATTTTGATCGGTGCATATCGGCCAAAACAAAAAAATTGCAACAATCGGTGCAACTCGTTCCGACTATCGGCCTTTATTCGTGTATTTATTTATTAAAGCATATGTTTTTATTGACATGTGTTTTTTGTTGAATTGCACACAACACACAGAGCTTAAATTTAGAATGGATTACTTTCATAAAAAGAAAATTTCTGCGGCCTTGTATATTGTGGCGTCAATCCAGAAAAAAAAGAACTGGAAAACAAAAAAAACAGTGCGGGAACGCAGCATTTGGGTGAGAGAGTGGTGAAGAATTCCGTGAAGTCAAAAATCAAAATTTTCGTTTTACAAATCACGTTTGCCGGGATATTTATAATCTGGGTTAGAGTACATCCATATACATTCATGACCTTCGACGGCCTGGATGAGCTAATGCGTTAACTCCCATGATGATAAGACTCTCAATCTCCATGGAAGAAAATATGTCGTCTGAGTCCATTTCCTAAAATAAATAAAATAAAATGAAATATTTGTAATGATAATCTCAATAAATGTCTACAAGAACTTACCCCTTGTTGTTCTCCTTTTTGTTTTGTAAACATATGTTTGCAAATATCTGCGCTCTTCGGTGACTTTGACCGGCGCACAAGTGGCAAAAGAATATCGGCGCATTTTTTACAATTTGATGGCTTTGCGAGCGTTCACATTATCAGGCGTATTTTTGATTGCGCAGACACAGCACGATTTCGGCCCAGATCGGCGCATTTTGCAAAATTGTGAGCGTTCACACTTGGTACATTGCGCAGATAGTGGGGCCCGGCCTTTAGCATTGGCAATTCGACTATTTTGACATAAAAAAGGAACACCATATGCGTTGAAAAAAATAGGAAGCGGAAGTATTCATAAAGTGTATTTACAAAACAATATTAAAGCACAAATTGAAATGCCGTTGTTGATTTATTGTTGGATGGTTTCAGCCATTGCCTCTATCTGGTATTATTAAAGCAATACTTTAAAACATCGAACCGCCCATCTGCAACACACCAAATGTCATCAATTTAATGAGAGAGTTTGCGTGTCTATACGTCATTACTCTACGGTTGGCAATTTACTCTGATTACCTTGCAAATATTTCAGGAATATATTCTCTTCGTACTCAATTTTATTTTTAAAGCATGTGGTGTTACTTGTGTTTGTTAAAATAATCGAAATATCACAATTCCGGTCCCAAGCAGTTATCCAACAATTGTTTTCATACGCAATAACTTACATATCACAATAAATAAATGAAAAGTTAGCAAAATTTTCGGTTCACGAAATTTTTGTAATTTTTTGTACACATACTTATTTCACACGAAGATTTCATAAAAACCGAATAAGGGCTTAAATGATAAAATTTCGCGAAATCTGAAAACGGGGTTTAAAGGAGAATATAGTGTGTTTTTTACCACGCTATAGTTAATTACAGCTTAATTTATATGGGACAGCTAAGTGATATTAAGTAGCATTTCAATTTCCCACTTAAATATGTCAGTGACAGCTTTCGTAAACAAACGCAAGCGCGAAGTGATATATAAACTACCATTTTTTGACTTTGGCGTTCGCGTTGGCTTTTGCGTTTACGTTCACTTTCGGGACTTTTAGAATACTACCCTTAATCATTTGATACTTTTCACATAAAGTACATTCTGTAATTTTATTTAAATATGGTTCGAATTTATATAGATGGATACAATAACATCATCAAAACTATTTTTTTGTTTTTAAATGTTGAACGAAGAGCGAAAGAGAGAGCAGAGAAACGAGTCGCTTCCCTAGTTTTCTTTGATGGCATTCAACTCCATGAGACAATATTCTTCTCTACTTCGATTCATCCTCTTTGCATTTTGTATCCTATAAGTAGCTAAATAGTAACACCATGTGAATGAAATCATTTTATAAGTAAAATACATCATTATACATCGTAGCTTCTCTGGTGGGGAAATGTACCGGTCCAAAAACCCGTGTTAGACTATTAGTGCAAATGGGAAAATGGGAAAGAGAAATGGAATGAAACTCACTTCCATTGGACAGAAATCGTACGATCATCCTGCTTTCGATTTACACTAATATTATTCTCTAGTTTCGAGATCGCATCCGACTCGATTGAGATCGCTTCCGTTGTAGTTTCGAGATCGGATCCGAAATCATTTCGAGATCAAAAGAAGGAACTACGGCCGCTCGAGTAACCAATCTCGAATCGAGAACGGACCGCAGCTCGAAATCAAATCAGATAAGTCGGTTCCGGTGTGTTTATTGGGAATTGACTGTTTGGCCAGGGGGTTTCGATGCCACAGCCGATCAACTAAGTAGTTGGAATTTTGATGGAGAAGAAAGTTTAAAAGATGAAAAGCAACCGGTGATGGGAAAACTTCGGGTTGCGCTTTGCGATTTTCATACATTTGTAGCCGCGTATCGAACCAATTAAATTGGGGGAAAAAAAAGGGAAACCAAGTGGAAAAAATCAAAATATAATGAAGTGGTAAAATTATTTGTGTAGCCGGCAATTATAATGCAAATTGTTAAAATTAAAGAATTTTAGAAAAATTTGTTTTCTAAAATTCAATTAATTTTTTATTAGTTTCAATTAAACTAGTTGTGAAACTAACTGTAATATTTGATTAATTTTTTTATTGACTCAATTAAATAGAGAGAGCTTCTCACAACCAGTGAGTTGTGCGCGTTCTAGTTTTACACTCACTGATTGGGACCTACAGTTTTACACCGGCTCCGAACGGTATTTTGAGAAGCTTTTTCATGGCTATATACTCGAAGTGTCGCCGTCACTAAGCGAGGTGATCGCCGTCGAAAGAAATTTAAGGTGGTCA
This sequence comes from Phaonia tiefii, assembly GCA_963931995.1. Classification (NCBI taxonomy): domain Eukaryota; kingdom Metazoa; phylum Arthropoda; class Insecta; order Diptera; family Muscidae; genus Phaonia; species Phaonia tiefii. The sequence continues at coordinate 234,501,588 of OZ008368.1, read as the reverse complement.
GAGTAGGGATCGAACCCTCACTACCATTGCACCACCGACGAAATAATATATTATGATATAAATTAAAACTCACATCAAAGCCCTGCACCACCGCGAGATTGAAAGAGGAAAATAGAAAATGGTCTTGTGTTGGAATTATCGACTATTTAGTGTGTGTTGGTACTTAGCGATCTTCGATCGATACTAATTCGCATATGTACAATTGCACATTAGAGGTTGTACATAAACGATTGATGATCTAGGTTAGGTTTAGGACACGTGACAATATGGGACAGTTTACAACTGCCTTATCGTCACTACACTCGGAGGTCAGTCGACCCATTGTGATTACCCATATATATGAGAAAAAAAGTGAGAAGGGAGGGAAGAGAAGGGGTCGAGCCCCACTAATAGCGAAAAATGCCGATAGATAGATAGACGTAGGACAAACAGAAGAACCACTCAGTTATGTTCCCAGTATATATATCAACTGATATGCCCTGACCAATACATACAATATCATCCAAGATAAGTATCCATATGTGCAGAGCAAGGTTTACCATTCCAGATTACCAGTGGGGTATAAAGAACCAATAGACAAATCATCAGATGATTGTATGGCCTGCGAGAATTTCATCAACTCCACAATGGCCACATCGCGCAAAGAGACCAGGCCCTCTGCTAAGAACCCAACCAAAGCAACGGCGACGCCTTCGCTGTAGGGTTGGTGCTCAATGGTCTCCACCTCTTCTTCATCTCCACAAGCACGGCAGTAATCAACCCCGTTCACAATCCAGTTGCAAGTGAAACCTACAGCATAACAGTGACGCGTAATTACCCCAATGAGAAGTTGCAAGGCACCCTTGTCCAGTCGAAGAAGCGACTTAGTCCTCCCTCAGTCCACTATCGGCCACATATCACTTGAAATCCTGCAATCCACTCTGGCCAGCCAGGCAGCGTTGATCTCGTCCAACTACCAGCGATCAATCAAGCCATACAAGTAATAGATCGGTGGATTTGCAGAGGCAATCAATCTCAAACCAGCAGAAGTGTATCCTGCTCTAGTTAGCAAGTTTGCTTCAACATTCCCTGTGACACGACTATGACCCGGAACCCAGCAGAGTCTTAGCTTGCTGGGCACTACGCTGTTCAAAATCCGCCTGCAAACCCTAACCAATTTGAATTTACATATGCGTGACCTGATCGCACTGAGGGCTGGCTTACTATAAACGCAGAAGATTCGCCCGATGGATACAAGCACGAGTTCAGTATCTCAGTCGAAGCTCTCATAATCTCCACTAATTCCGCTTGGAAGACACCGCAGTTCGCACCCAATCTTATCGAAAGCCCGAGTTGAAGGTCCTCACTAATTGATGATCTACTGACGGTATCAATCCATGATGTTTGAAACTAGTGCTTACCTGTGCTTAATTGAATTTTCTATTATTCCAACAAAACCCAAAAATCACCTAGAAAAATGTGATTGAACTTCTCATACTACAGCATGTTGTAGTATGAACTTCTCATACATTAAATTAATTGTAATTATTCGCAAACTAAATTCACTAAATGTTTAATTGGATCAAAAAATATATTTGTTTGTATTATATCCCATGACTCATTTAATTATAATTAATTAATCAACTAAAATATTTTGTTTATTGACTTTTTACTTAATTAATGTCTTACAATTTATTTCATTATCAGTGTAAAATCAAAGAAGAACTAAATTGAGAAAGCGAATTTGGTAATTGAAATCTATTTAATGTTTTTTGTGTAGGCATATTCAAAATTATGTAAATTTTACACCCAAATGCGTTATTGTTTTTAAGGATAAAATTAAAATCTGAAAATTACAAATAATATCCTGCATAAGCTGTAATTTTCATTTTGAAAAGCGTTTAATAATTGTTAAAGTTTTTAACCGATTATATTAAATGAAATTTAGTTATTAGTTTAGTATTTAATTTTTTATGTTTGTTTTAAAACAAATTTTAAATGCTAAGTAAAAAATAGAAACAAGCAACAATTTTAATCTCAATTTCTTAAATTTAAAATCAACTAAAAAATTAACTTCATGAAGATCGATTTCACTAACCTGAAAAAATAACCTAAAGGAATTACAACTGTAAAAAAACTTGTGATTTCCACGTTCTTAACTACCCAAACTAAACTCTAAAGGTGGGTTTCAAATTAACCCAAAATATTGTTACGAATTTCCTTATTCGTCCTTTTTGTGTTGTTTTATTCCCAATAATAAAACAAGGTTCGTTTTAAATTACGATAATTACAACGGCTTAACTTCCTTTTATTTTACTTATATAGTACAACAGTTTACTTCATTTATAACACTTTAACAAGTCATATATTTTACTATCAATTCGCGTTGCTCACTTTACGGGGTTTAATCACAGACTGAACTCTCCATTCCAAAGACCTCCGCTATTTATACCAATTCACCATACTCAAATGAAGTTAGATCTAGCGAATTCAAGAACCTTCTAGCCGTTACTTATCTTTGTAGAATCATCTCGAATGGCGGAGAATTATCTTAAATGAGGCGAATTCGTGTTACTGGTTTAGCGAGCTTGTACGTTGTTACAATGCATACTTACAGGCGCAGCACTAACCGCCTGTTATTTGAAACTAGTGCATCCAGAACATTTGGACACAAATTTTATTGCGTCACATATTGCATACACTAGTACGTACACTCGAAAACAAATAAATAAAAGCACTTTATATCAGTTTCCACCATCACCTTTGTTGTTGTTAAACCGGGAGATTGTAGTTCCAACCCCGCTTGGGCTGGTAGGGTGACATTCGACGCCGTCGTCCTGAATGTGATCCCCACTCTCATCTATATTGAAGTCTCCTGGGACAAGTGAAGCAGAGAAATGATCTCTCCATATTCCCAACATACTCGGCATAATCATTCTTTTCGTAATCAAGTACAGTCTCTGCAGCAGTTTTCATAGAGTGGGAAATGTATTTCCACTCCGCTTCAGGATCATGATGCGGGGGTGCGTTCTGCGCCAGTATCTGAATGAGCTTCTCTTTATATGTCAGGTTTCGTACGCCTTTCGCTCTGCTTATCCTTGTGCGAACCTTTGCTGCAACTAGGTAGTGAATCGATATTAGCTCCTCGAATCACATGCACGTCCATTACACAAGTAGAGTGCCTTCCAAGTAGCCTTATGGATGTCTTGTCTTGATCTCGTACTACTGACAACCATGTTTTCGCCCCGGCAAAAACGACATGAAAAATATAAGTCAACAATTTTTGAAATTCCACCTAGTGTAAATCAATTTACGTCAAATAACTCTCTATCGCACCGACCGCACCACGAAGTGTGTGAAACGAAACGTCAGATGAGAAAGATAGCAACTCTATATGTCATTCCTCTATGGTCGAAGTAAAGGAATTGGAAATAAATTAGTGGCTTGTGGTTACAAAATGAGTGTTTCTTGGAAATACATGTGCATTTTATTTCAATATACACAAATTACTTAAGTTAGTATAATTGAATACTAATATACATTGCGCCATTAGAGTATACAAGTTCAAATAATTCTATCAAAAAAGAAGATTATCCAGTATGGTATGGAAATCGATCGATTTAAGTCGAATACGATTCGTTGAATAATGGGAATCAATTACTTTACTCCTCTTTTTCTGCCGTTTAATAATGTATATATAAAATATTTGTTCCTCAATATTAGGAATTGTGCTAACAAAATTCGTTTAAATAATCAGATCGTATTCAATTTTGACTCGATCGATTTTCCTCACATGTATTTAAAAACATTTTTACTGGGTTTTAATATCGACAAAATAGAGACAATTCAATATTTCATCAAAATTAATAAAACTTTTATTCAATTTGAAGATATTTCATCAAATTGACTACTCAATCGGAAAAGAAAAATTTAATTAAATTTTAGTCAAATCAACATCCAATGTTTGTTAGGTCTTAGTGATGAAATTTCATCAAATTAACCTACGTTTCCGTTGATTTCACCACTACATTTGGTTCAGTGTATTCAGGGGCGGATTTACGCATAGGCAAAGTAGGCCTGTGCCTACGGCGGCAAAAAAATAGGGCGGCAAAATTTTGCAAGATTGTTTTCAATCATGTTTCAAACTGTTTGAAGCTTTCAATGGATTTCTCGAATTAAATGATTTGGACGTGAGAAACTGCCGAGGACAGTCATATGACAGTGCTCCAAACATGTCTGGAGCTTACACCGGTCTACAAACGCGCATGCAGGAATTGAATCATTTAATCCTTAAATCTCGTTGGAACGAACGCTGTGGAGTGCTGTTGCGGAGCCTGCAACTATTTCTTACTCCTCCAAAATGTGTACGCATTTTTCAGCGTGTCGACGTCTAGGTGGGAAGTCTTAATGAATTCGCTGCTTAAGAAAGATACATCCCAAACATTGAAAAGTCTGTCTGCTACTAGATGGTCCGCACGAGATGACGCTTGTCGAGCTCTAATGAATGATTGGGAACAGGTTTTCCATACCATTGCAGAAGATCCCACGCAAAAACCAATAACGCGATCGGAGGCGCAAGGACTAATAAATAGTTTGGACACACTTGAAACTGCGTTCATGTCGGTATTCTGGGGATTTATTTTAGAGCGCTTAAATAAGTCCAACAAAATTTTGCAAAGTGTCGACATTGACTTGAGTTCCGTGGTAGGAATTTACGATTCTCTCATCCAACTTATAGCATCACTCAGGGGTGAATTTGACTATTTTGAAGAAAAGGCGAAGAAATTGTCATCGGTCGATTCATACAAAACGGACCTACGAAGGAAGAAAAGAAGGAAATTGCAACACGATGAAACTAGGACCAACGAAGTGGAACTCTCGAGTCGTGAGAATTTTAGGATCAACACCTACCTCGTGATTATTGACAAGCTGAGTGCGGAATTGACGAAGAGAAGGGAGGCGTACGTTGCGATCAACGAAAAATTCAAGGCCATCATCGATTTTGAAAAAATGTCCCTTTTGGAACTGGAAGAAGCTGGAGAACATTTGCGTGCACATTATCCTGAAGATCTAGAGGATACGCTCGTTCCAGAACTGCTACATCTGAAGTCTCACTTCGCAACTCTCGATCCAAAAATAAAACCAACAAATCCTCTTTCACTAGGCAAATGGTTGCGCGAAGAAAAATTGAACCAGGTGTATCCGATGATCGATATCGCTGTTAGAATGTTTATTTGTACTGCGGCAGCAAATTGTACAGCGGAACGATCATGTTCGTGCTTGAAACGTATCAAATCTTATTTGCGTTCGACGATGACTGAGAAAAGACTCAATGCTTTGGCTATAATGTGTATTGAAGAGGAAACTTTGCAAAAAATTGATCTGAACGAAATCATCGATAGATTTGCTGTTGAAAAAGTCCGCCGTAAAAATGTACATTCATAATGTACATTAGTAAGCGCGAAATGACTTGTGATTTACTCCTTGATTATTTAAAAGATGTATTTTTTGTTTTGTAAATCTTAATCAAAATTAAAAGGAGATTTAATTTATTACACTACATATTATTCAATTTTTAAAATTACAAAAGAGATTTTTATTAAGAAAAAAAGGCGGCACTTTGTTGCCTGCCTACGGGTGGCAAATTATTCAAAACACTCTTTTTGAAGACGTTACTCATGAAACCTTCACCAAATCTTTAGCTATGTTCAGGTATGCAGCGATGTCACAATTTTCGGGATTTTATTTCACAACAAAACGTCTGTTTGGTGGGTTGAAATCTCGAAAACTTCGAATCGCGTTAAGTTTTTAAAGCTAATTTAGTATATTTTGTATGCATACGTTTAAGCTAAGCATTAAGGCCAGTATTCAGCTCTTGCGACATTTTCGTATGCAATTTTGTCATTTATCCCTACACGGAAAATTTTGGTTGCAGAGAGTTAACACCTATCTCTGGTTTAACTTGTAAATATTTCCTCTTGGTGTGGCTGTCCTTGTGGCAATGTTTAGTGTGCTCTCCTCGTGTACATGAGATCCAGGGTTCGATCACACCACCTTAAATTTCCTTCGGTGGTGGTTACCCCGTTAGTGACGGCGATACTATCGAGTACTTAGCCATGGAAACGCTCCTCAAAATACTGTTCGGAACCGGTGTAAACAAGAAAGGGCAAAGCTCACTGGTTATGAGAAGCTCTCCCCAATTCCTTCATGGGATGTAATGGGAACCATTGATTTTTTTAAATTCCTCTTCGTATGCGGTTTAATTTTTTGTTAAAATAAATAATAATAAAAATAAATAAATTTTGTTTGTTAAAATATTCGAAATTTCGGTTACAGACAATTACCAAACAACTGTTTTGGTACAAAATAACTTTGGCGTAACAACCCTGTATCTGAATTAGTCCATGAAATTATTGTCGGTTCACGAATTTTTGTTATTTTTTATATACGTTGTTCTCGTGTGAGCGACATTTTCATAAGAGCTGCATATATTCGGTACTTTCAACCGGAAAATATAATTTTTGTACAACTGTATTTGGGCTACACTAAGGCTCAAATTTTGAGTTGAAATTTATCTTTGATCAACGATCGAACATAATTTAAACGTTAAATTGACTGTTTAGATTAATGGTTGATTGCTGCCCCAAATTTGACAATTTAAACTATGATTTTGAACAAAAACAAAAAGAGGAACAAGAACAACATTTCCTTAATTCTTACTGTGAAAAATTTAAATCGTCATCCTAGTGGAAATAATAATAAACCCACCTATCATTTCATTCATAGTGAAACATGCGTGTCTGTTGAAACATTTTAAAATTTAGTTTATAACTACGATATATAAGTATATGTATTGTAAGATTTTACTTTTGTTGTCAAAATGATCACCTGATAAATATTTAAACACCGGCTATGTTTCGTGACATTTGCGTCTGTTGCCATAGGAACAGCAAGAGCAGAGGGTTGTTTGCAACAGCTGATCAACCTTAGAGTTGGGAAAATATGAATACATAATAAAGTAAGAAAGAGAAATAGCGATAGATAATATGTAGAGTTGCTTAATGCGTTTTTCACATATTTGCCTTCGTGCTTTGAACCAAAAGTACAAAAGTCATCAACTGAGGGTATCTATGTGATAATTAAATTGAGGAAAAATGGGATAACAAGTGAAATGACGTAAAATGTAAAGTGTTAGACTTTTTATTTAAAAAAAGATTTTTCTCATTCTGCATGGGTTGCCAAGTCTGTGTATAACTCTTGCTCCAATTTTTCCACTGACTTTTCTGGAAACAGCTGTTGCAGACTCTGTGTATATTTCACTATGACCAAGACTATTTGACACAATGCAATTCTTTTCGTATTCAAAGTCAAATAAAATAAGGATGAAAATCAATACAGTTACGTTCGGGCCGGCCCTATTTTTGACGAAATATGGGATAATTATTTAAGAAACCTATAAACAACACCAAACCGTTGATTTGTCGTTATGCGATAACAGCTCTTAACCTATTCGGGCTGCTGTTCACCGCAAATGCGAACCATTTGCTAATTGACGTAGCCATGAAGTCGGAAATGCGCCTTATAGCTGAACAACATTTTGGTTGAAAACAGTGGATCTCTTTCAAGTTTCAGCTGAATAATTTGTAGACCCTGTGTGTGAAGATGCAATTTGAAACAATACTGAACAAAACTATTATGACAGCAAAAACGATGTACAAGTAGACAGTCAAAATTTCTCTTCACTCAAATGCCAACAAACAAAACGAGTGAAACCCTAGTACTTCTCTACTCTCTCTGTTACTCTCTTCATTGAATATATCAATACACGAGCAGCTTTTTGATAGTGTTATTGTATATAACTATACAAATTCCAACCATGTTGAAGTACAATTACATAAACTATGCAAAAAGTATGAAATAAGCAATATATGACGCGAGAGAGAAATGCGTTTGAGTGTACTCCTAGCACCTTTGGTTCTCTTTTACCAGGGTTGCCAAGTTTCGCACATCTTCTGGTCGTCTATTTGATGACAGTTTGTTCTGTTATAAAATCCCTTCTGGAAAATGAATCACCCGATATGACTTAGCAAAATTAGCATGTTACTGTTCAATATGGTACATCCAAAAAATGCCGTAGTTGATAATAACCAAAATGTCTACCACGCCGTAGCTCAAATTTCCCTGACTATTGCGTACTTTATATCAATTGGTGAATACAATCTGAGCTTATGAATAAACATTAACTAAATTATCAATCAAAGATACGTAGTTGATTTTAATTCAACTGTTGGTTTTTTCAACTAAACAATATAAACATGTTAGTGGTACCAAATAACTTAAAAGTTATTGGGTTGAATTTAACTATGAATTAGTTGACTCAACTTCTTTATCACACTACGGTTGTAATTAAAATAAATGGATACTCTTGGTGAATAAGTACAGCAACTGGCTATTAATTATAAAATATGAAATTTTGTATTTATAATGTTCGGGTTTTCCTTACTCTAATCTCTGTATTCGAAAGCGAATTATTTTATCTAGCCACCGAGCCATTTTTTCAAGTTCGGAAATAGAAAATTGTGCGAGGGAGCTAAATCTGGCGAATAATGTGCATAATGAAGCAATTGGAACTTTAGTTCATTAATTTTGGTCATCGCAATAGTGGGTGGGTGTGTGAACTGGTCTTGATGAAACAACACTTTCTTTTTCGCCAAATGTGGATTTTCCACTATTTTATCACTTAAACACTGCAATAAATTAGCAGAATATTCGTCGTTGATGGGTTTTCCTTTCTGAAGATAATCAATAAAAATTATGTCATGCGCATGACCTTGCCTGCATATGGAACGGTATTCGACACGATTCTCCCATTCCAGTCCGCTGCTTTGACTGTTACTTTGCCTCAGGTGTGAAGAGGTGGATCCATGTTGTTATAAATCGTGGCAAAAATTCGGCTTTATTTCGGTAAAACATCGCCAAACTCTCTACTGAAACATCTTCACAACGCTGTTTTTGCTCTATTGAAAGCAAGCGCAGCACCCATCTTACGTACAGCTTTCTCATATTCAAATATTCGCTCAATATACGATGTACAGCACTTTTTGAAATACCAATCATTTCAGCTAGCTCGCTCACCTTCAGCCGACGATCATCCAATACCATTTGGTGGATTTTCTTAACCGTGTCTGCCGTGGACACCTCAATATGTCGACCACTAAGGTGTTCGTCTTGGAAGCTCGTGCGGCCTCGTTTAAGCTCTGCTACCCAATATTTTGCAGTCGTAAACGAAGGAGAAGACTCTTCCAGAGTAGAATCTAGCTCGGCTTTAATATTGCTTGGACTGAAACCTTTCATATGGAAATATTGAATAATGTAACTGTGACCAATTTTTTGCATGCTTACAATTTCACTGAGATCGTTTACTTTTGATGGCTCAAATAAAAATACCGAACAAAGTGGCGCCTTGAAAGTTAAAACATATGTTTTGAAAGGTTGCCACTTTTCAACAAAATATTTTTTTTTTCAAACTACCAGCGTCTAAGTATGAAATAAAATAACACAAAATAAAGCTACAAAATTCTTTAAATACAACAAAACAGAACTTGAAGTTTAGCTTGTGCACAGCCTAATATAATACCATATAACCATACTAGGATATATAGTTGACCATAATATAAACTTGATAAAAGTCGAGCAGAACAGCTTATTGTTTGTTTTACTTGTATTTTTGTTGGCACTCATTCGTACAAAGATTTTCTCCCAACGTTCTTTTTTTCCTTCAAACAAAATCAGTTGACTTGGCCCCTGAACTTAAAGTAGAATGCAAGCAAAAAGTAAACCACTTGAATCGGCGCCTACCGGGAAGTATACATGGTGCTTTGGAGTTTGAATGAAATCGTAATGTTTTCCACTGATAATTGCTGTTCCAAAGGGTTTGGCTTTTATAACCGAAAAATATGTCATCATAGATTTGTTCTATTGTGGTCGCCGTTGCTTCAATGGTTAGTGTGCGCGACACTTCTACGTAAGATGTCGGGTTCGATCCATGTTCTGACCACCATACATTTGTTTCGAAGATGGTATCCTTGTTTAGTGAAAGCGACGATAACGAATAATTGACTAAAATAACATTAACCATAATCATCCATGAAAAGCTTCTCATAAAGCAGTTCGGAACCAGTATAAAACTGTACCTCCCTAGTCAATGAGTGTGAATCTGTAGCCGGCTGCCCCTTTGGGATGTAATGGGAAAATTTCATTTACACTTTGTGCCAATTTTGTTTTATATTTCGATTAAAACAATAGGTACAAAGTTCATCGTATTTTATTTATCAGACATTTCCACCTGATGATTACGAGCAATTTTTGTAATTTCACTGAAATTAGGTACCATTCCACATACAAAAACGAAATTTAAAATCAGCTCATTTTAATGCCAAATTCATAATAAAATAAATTAAAAGACACCCTGTGTATCAACTTCACTCTTTAAAGCCCGTACTCAGATAAACCTGAATTTCAGGTGTCTAAATGAAGTCTGTGTAAAAAGCGGGTTTTACATAGACGTTATATTGAAACGTGAAATTCAGTTTCTGCTGAGTACTACGCTTAGACAACGATATGTCAAACAAAATTAACTTTGGTTAACATTGAAATTGAGTAGTCGGTGGAGACATGGCTTTAGACACATTTTTTCTGTGAAAAATCAACTGCGTATTTGTTAAACTAATTTGTATGGACGTAAAGTATACTGAAAAACCTATCAGGGAATTTTCGGTGATGGTGTAGCACGTGCAGGTTGCAATAAAGCCTGAGAATGTAAGTCGTTCAAAACTAATTACTACGCTACTTACAAAACAACCAGCACTTGCTACTTCCTAATCAGTGTGCAATGCTTCCAAATGGCGAATTTAACATGGAGGTATCATACGTGGAGTAAATTGGCCCCTTCATACACTACTATTCTTCGTATACGTAGCTGGCCCCAAGCTCTTTCACTACGTAGCTAGTAGCTAACATACTAGCTACCTGAGTAGCTACGCACATAGAACCAGTTCACTGCCACAAATATCCCAACTTCATTGCTATTTTTATTAGTTCACACACCTACGTCACTGAAGAAAATATACATATGTACATTAAAAGCGTGTTTTTCTATATCCCGCTACACAAATTTGCAATGAATTTGCATGGGGAACCGCTTAATATCGCTTACAAAGTGGTCGAAAAATGGTTTAGCAGGGAATAAAAAACAGGACTTAAAAGAAGACGAAATATTAGTTTATTAGTTTTTATGACATTTTCGTTGCTATAAGAAGTACGTGTTTAAAAAATAACGAAAATTTCATGAACCGAAAATTCCGCTCATTTTTCATTTGCTTGGTACTCAGCTCTTTGCAAAAATTTTGTAGGCAAAATCAATCACAGGGTGGTTACGCCAAAGTTATTTCGTACGAAAACAAGTGCCTTGATAATTGTTTGGGACCGGAATTTAGACATTTCGATGATTTTAGTAAAAGTAAACAAAAGTAATAACACACGGATAAAAATAAAATGGAGTGCAAAGATGACTTATTTCTGAAATACATATTTGCAAGGCAAATCAGAGGTATGTGGTAACTCTGTGTAAACTCTCTCTCTGTAGCAAAAATTTCCGTTTTACACGGGGGCTTATGTAAGCAAAATTAGAAATTTATATTCAAGGTGTGGTGCGCCTACGCTGAAATAAACGCAAGTATACACACACGAAAGCTTATTTGAAGCATAGAGAGAAAAATTTTCTCATCTGACGTTTCCTTTCACCCTCTTCGTGATGAGGCAAATTTTCATACAAAATAGAATTTTAAAGAGGCAAATTGAAAAAAGTGACTTTTTATTGGCACTTATGACTTTAAAATAACTTTATAAGCAATAAATTTGTTTTGATTTGAAGAACACAACAATTTAAATTTTATTTCTATTACGTCAAAATCCTGGCAGAAAAAACTGTATCTAAACCAGGGGGTTCTATGTAGAGTGTCCAAAAAACCGTAATTTTCTGGAAACTGGTTTTCGGTTTGTTCGAAAAATCAAGTTTTCAAGAAACGGGGTTTCGGTTTATTTGAAAAATCAAGTTTTCAAGAAATCGGGTGTCGGTTTTTAATTTTGCCAAAAACCTGTGGAACCGGGTTTTTTCATTTTTGTTTGCATTAAACTACACATGTAGCACTTACAATACATTTGTTTAGCGTTCATTTCATATACTTAGTGTTTAAAACTCCAAATTTCACAACCCTATTTATAAGTGATTATGACAATTACGTTTTAATTTTAAATAAATCAATTATGTCATATTCCAATTTGGAATGCGTGTGTAAAATGAATTTTAAAAGTTTTGTTGAAATTTACATTAAACTGATTTAAATTCGAAAATCATATTCAAATTTGAAAGGGATTTTTATGAACGAAAATCGTATTAAGTTTAAAACATTTATTTATAAAATAATTTGAATATTTAAATTTGAAAGGAAAATGTTTGGAAAGTTTAATTATTTCTTAAATATTTTGTAGTTATTTCTTATTCAAGTCATAAAATCATTTTGAAATTTGATTAAAAAAATTATTTGGAAATGTGATTTAGAAGTTTTTAGATCATAAAATCATATTTCAGAATAGAAATCATATTTCTTAATTCCAAAATTTCATTAAAATTATGATATGAACACAAAATAAGTAAATCCCAGTTAACCGACGTCAAATAACCGGTTCCCAGTTTGTTCGAAAATTACGTTTTTTAAAAAATCTGCACAAAGTTAGGAGCAAAAAAAAAACTGTTAACCGTGTTTTTGGTTTCGGTTTTGGACACTAGTTCTATGCCACCAGCTGATCAACTACTGAAAACATGCAGGATAAAGTAAGAAAGAGAAATAGCGATAGATGACTGCAAGCATTTAGGGTTGCTCAAAGCGTTTTTCAAACATTTACCTTTGTGCTTTAAACCAAAAGTACAAAATTCATCAACTGAGAAAGTTTTTGTCAAAAACGATGTACAAGTAGACAATCAAAATTTCTCTTCACTCTAATGCCAACAAACACAACGAGTGAAACCCTAGTCATTCTCTGTTCTGTCTCTTACTCTCTTCATTGAATATTTCAATACACGAGCAGCTTTTTGATAGTATTATTGTATATAACTATACAAATTCGAACCATGTTGAAGTAAAATTACATAAATTATGCAAAATATGAAATAATCAAGATATGACTCGTGAGAGAAATGCCTTTGAGTGAATTTCTAGCACTTTTTGGTTCTTTTTTACCAGGGTTGTCAAATTGCGCACATCTTCTGGTCGTCTCATTCTAGATCGTCTTTGTTTTTGTGATAATTAAATCGAGGAAAAAAGGGATAACAAGTGAAATAAAACAAAACGTAATGAAGTGTTAGAGTAAAATTTGTTATAGAGATTGCAATTAAAACACAAATTTATTAAATTCGCGATTTTTCTCATTTTGCATGGGTTGCCAAGTCTGTATAACTCTTGCTCCAACTTTTACAGTGACTTTTCTTGGTTTCTTGGGTTGAAATCTTGAATACTTCAAAATCTCGCTATACCTGAATGCTGCTTTAATGTTGCTGGCGTCAATTTTTTCGTATGGTTGTATTTTGTCCCTATTTCAATTTTCCTAATCCCTGACGTGAAAACTCACATCAATTTTCATTCAAGAGGGATAGTTGCCGACTAAAGCGCATCGTGTGAATGTGCGTGATTTACATAGGGTGCGTCAAAGAAAATTTAATGATAAACACAGCCTGCATCATAGCCCAATACTTACGTAGATACTCTTATTCTCTCATCTGACCTTTCATTTCACACTCTTCGTCGTAGGTTTGTGGAAATGAGAGTAATTAAATTTAAAATTACCTTACACCAACCAGGTGGAGTTACAAAATATGTTCACTTAACTTTTTCCTGTCGTTTCGGTGTAGAACTGAAAAATTTAAATATATTTTGCACTTTTTTGTTGATTTGTATCTTTGTTATACATTTGTATTGTATTTAACACAACTAGTTTGCCACAAAAACACGAAATTCGGTTGTTGTTCCTTTGTTGATCGTTGTATACTATTGCCTGTATCTGGTATTATTGAACCCATATTTTCCAAAATCCAATGTTTACTTTCCATCGTACCTATGAAGTTTAATTTATTGAGCGAATAAAATTATCTATGTATGTATTGGTCTATGGCCTGCATGCGCAGGGTGTAAATGCAGACTATGTAAAGCTGCGTACAGGTATACTGAGATTTCGCAGTTTTCGGGATTTCATATCCATAAACAGCTGATTTTTGTACGGAAAAACATGTGTTATTTTCAACCTCATTTCTTGACCAATTAAGAACCTGACGAATGATTTTTGCTAAAATATTTATTGTTTGTGGTACATTTTACATAATTATTAGTTTGTTTAGTATGCAATGTCTAAAATGACAAGTGAAGTGAATGTGATTTGCATGATAAGGCCGTAATTCGGAGATCACACACGGCAATTTTACTTGCGCAAGTCTTGAGATTATAGGAAAGAGGGGGGAAGGGAATGGAAGCTCTTCTCCTCTTCCTCTTATAAACTCCAGACTTGCGCAAATAAAATTGCCGTGTGTGATGCCCGAGTAAGATAATATTAGAAATCACGCACTTTCGAAAATGCTATATCGTGAACATTCTTAATGTCGTATAAAACGAGTATCGCTTGCTTGCTAGTAACCAAAACGCCAAACTAGCGATGATTTATTTTAATATATAGTATAATCGTCTTCCTCTAATGCATGGTTTGTAGTTAAACTTGAATATGTGTATATTCTTATCCTTGTCTTTGGCTCACAATGACGATTTTCAACATTGTTTTTCTGATTTTTTCATACTGGTAACTTTCTGCCTTTTTCAACCGGAAATACATATAATCGTCTTGCTCTAACGCATGGTTTGTAGTTATTTTTGCAAATGTTTATATTCTACCGCTTAACTATAACGATATCCAACACAGTTTTTCAGATTTTTTTCAGACTGGTATCTTTATGCCTGCTTAGACCTGAAATGGAAGTGGTTACTTCAAGTGCCGCTTAATAACGCTTAGCTCTGCATACAAAATAAGTGATAATCCAAGTAAGCGCTGTAACCAAGACAAGCCTATTATCACGATATAACGCAACATCTGTCGAAACTCATGTATACTACATAATTCATACCTGCCAAACTTTTAGGACAATCACGAGTATGTAGTATTTAACGTTTGAACGTGTCTTTTAATATGTATTTTTAAACAATTGACATATAAATCCGACATGTTAGCATGTCAGAACTGCTAATTATTCTGGTCATCTGTTTATTTCCCACACTGTTGTATATTTTAAATTCAGTGTTACTTTGGAAATAATTTGCGTCACATTATTTTCAAGCGTGTACTCTTTATTAGCGTTACAATGGAAAGGATTGTCATGTTATAATTAAAATCTAATACATACCTACATATTCATATACATATATATATAATAAATACACCAGAAACCCGTGTCCGTTGCGCTGTTTTTTAAATTGTTTATTACGAAATTTCTGTTAATACTCATAATAAAATTTTTTCAATTACGTCGAAACATGTCACAGTTAGGCACCTGATATTTCACACACCATCAAAATTAAGTACAGGCTTTCCTAATCAACTATAATTGGCTTCGATCATAAATAGTAAAACAACAAAGTTTACGTACCGATTAACTGCATGCAATTGATAGGAATAATAAAAAATTTTAACACTTTTTAATAGAGCTTGAAATTTGTATTGCTACTAAATGTTTGTAAAACGTTAATTTAATTGAGTCATTCCTATAAAATTTCAAGTAATTTCATGAATTTTCTTATAATTATAGAAACAAAAAATAATAATTTATTTATTAGTTCTGAAAAAAAATACACCCATCACGCATGACTGTGGCAAGGCAAAAAGATTTGAGACTGCAAATTATTTCGTTTTTGCTTATGCACTGCGATCTCTCCCATCTGGCTATTAATGACAACACAAGACGGTGATCAAATGTAGATTTGCCAAATATTTCTCATAATCAGCCTACAAAGAACTTGACATGTGTATGATCATAGAGAAATAGACAAGACTTGCTATCCCTCTCTTTACGTTCTCTCGATGACGACGAGGTACTAGGCCATTTGATCGAGTTCGAGTTTCTTTTGTGTATTACTTTTTGGTTGGACATAAAAGTGACAGAAATAAAGGGGAATTCGGATTTTCGTTCGATCCAACCAACATCAAACATAATTTTGCTGTCATTAGTATCAATCAAACACTATTTAACTATGTTGAGTGTTTTTCAGACCAAGTTGTTCGTGATTATTCTGTTCGATGAAAATGTTATATATTCTATAACCTTGCTGGCTTTTTTGGTCGCAATTCCAATGTATTAAATAAAACTATTTAATTCAATTGTTTTCCCTACGTTTCGATGCTTTATTGGCATCCTCTTCAGGGGAGTTTTATTCTAAATAACAATGATAACAATTAATATTACATTTAGTATTTTCCGTTCACTGTTCACACTTACTTCGTTTTTCTATATATTTATTTGCATGTCTATTTAGTGTTAATCTAACATAAATGTATATATGTCGTACATGTATGTTTTCTCCACACTATATATGTTTGTCCAGTGTTAGCGTCATGTAGTAGTGACAATTTGTCTTGTCTTTGTCCTCTTTTGTGTTCATACTTATGTCATGTTTTTGTTGAATTCTCAAACTCTCTAGTGTATATCTCCTGTTAGTGTTCTTCTCTCTGTCTATAATTCTGACGTTTTCCATGTCTGGTGTGTGATTGTTCTCCATCATATGTTGTGAGAGTGCAGTGCTCATTCTCCTGTTCCTTATGTCTGCCTTGTGTTCTGTCATTCTAGTTTCCAATGATCTTTTAGTGGTGCCAATGTATATTTGCCCACATGTTTCATCAGTGTTGCCAGTGCATGAAATTTCATATACTACATTGTGTTGGTGGTTTTTGTGTATCCGGGTTTTTGTCTTGGAGAATATGTTCTGTAGGGTATTGTTGGGTTTGTGTGCAATTTTAATGTCATTATTGAAAATGTTTTTCAGTAATTTGTTATCTGTTAGCGATGGTATGTATTTGACGCTTATATATGATGTGTTTTCGTTTCGATTTTCCGTAAGTTGGGTTGTAGTGTTTGTTGTCCTATTGTTATATTTTTGTATTAAGTGTTTTATGATATATTGTGGATAGTTGTTTTTGTGGAGAATTTTAGTTATGATTTTGTAATTTTTGTTGTGGAATTTTTCATGACTGTTATCGAAAACTGTTTTAATGAAATTGTAGGCTGTGTTTAACTTTTGATTTTGCGGTTGTGTGGAGTAATAATTCATCATTCGTCCGGATGCTGTCGGTTTTGAATACCAGTCTGTAATTAAAGTTGTTGATTGTCTGTGTATCTTCAAGTCCAGGAATGCAATGGTTTCGTCTATTTCTTTTTCTATGGTGAATTGTATTTTATTATGGTATTTGTTCAAGTGTTCTAAAATGGTGTCCGTGTCCTGTCTTTTGATGATGGCAAAAATATCATCAACATATTTAACCAACACTTTGGGTTTTATATTATGTTTCCGTAAGTCTGTAAATGTGTCGTCTAATAATTTGTCCAGCACTATGTCAGCTATTGTTGGAGAGAGTGGGTTTCCCATCGGCATTCCATACGTCTGAGTATATATGTTTTCATCAAAGATGAAGTAGTTGTTGTCGTTGAGACAAAAATTGAGGATTTTCAAAAATGTTTGTCTAGGTATGTCCGTGTATTTTGAAATTGTTGCCCATTGGTGCATGATATTTTTAATTGCCAAATGTGTAGGGATGTTCGTGAATAATGAGACAACGTCGAATGAGACTAGAATGTCGTCATCTTCAAGTGGTATGTCTGCTAGCCTTTCCCTAAGTATTTTGCTATTTTTAATGTTGTATTGGTCCGATATAATATTCTGCAGTATTGTCCCTATATGTTTAGATAAGTTATAGCAAGGTACGTTCGTAGATGCTGAGATCGGTCTAAGAGGTATGTCAGGTTTGTGTATTTTCGGTAGTCCGTAGAGTCTTGGTGCTATTGCCGCATGACATGTAAGTTTTTGTTTTAGATATGTGTCAATATGTTTGTTTTTGTAAAGATCTGTAATGATGTTATTGTTAGTTTTCTGTAATTTGGTGGTGGGGTCTTTTCTAGTTGGCCTGTATGTTGTTTTGTCCTCCAGTAGTTGTGACATTTTCGTGCTGTATTCTCGCCTGTACATAATGACAGTTTTATTACCCTTGTCCGCTGTTGTGATGATGATTCTGTTCCTATGCTCTCGAAGTAATTTCTCCGTGCGTTTGTAGATGGTAATTATAAACTTTTCCCTCGGTGTGTTGTTCAGCCTTCGCTTGTAATTGTTAATATTATTCGCTATTCTCGTTCTGATGATGTCCTTTTCCCTATCATCTGTGTGCTGTTGTACTCCTTGTTCCAGTTCTGCGATGATGTGTATGGGTGAGAAACTTTTGCCTGTGATTGGTATGGCAAATTTGGATCCTAGTGAGAGCAGCCATTTGGATTCCGTTGGAAAGTATACGTTGGTGTTATTGATGAACCAATCCTCATTGAATGTGAGTCCTAATTTGTCGAAGTGTTCCTGTTTCGCCTTTTGTAGTTTGTGTCGGTGGTTCTGTTGTACTTGTTCGAACTGTGAGTTGTAGCATGTGCGTTGAGTACCAATGAATTTACTATAATCCTCGACGTCCAATAATTGTCGTACAGAGTTCTTCAGTTTCCTGATAGTAATGCCCAAGTTATTGATATTAATGTTGGTTTGTTTGATTTCAATTTTCAGTATTCTAGTGTGAAAATTGTATTCCGTTTTGTCGAAAATATGTTTAACTTTATCGTCGTCGAAACATTTAGATATTTTGTTCGTCGAGTTTCTTATGTGCGGTGGTAATACCCCAAAATCCTTGCACTCCAGTAAGTATATTAATCGTGTCCTCTGTTTCACAATTTTTTCGTTGGTGTTGCAGTAGTCCTTGAGAAGTTGGCATGTCCCCGTGTTGTACTTATACTTGACGTGTTCAAAAAAGTTGGTCATTGTTATTATCCGAATTTGTTGATCAGCGTGCCTTCTGATATGTTTACTATGTTGAGTGTTTTTCAGACCAAGTTGTTCGTGATTATTCTGTTCGATGAAAATGTTATATATTCTATAACCTTGCTGGCTTTTTTGGTCGCAATTCCAATGTATTAAATAAAACTATTTAATTCAATTGTTTTCCCTACGTTTCGATGCTTTATTGGCATCCTCTTCAGGGGAGTTTTATTCTAAATAACAATGATAACAATTAATATTACATTTAGTATTTTCCGTTCACTGTTCACACTTACTTCGTTAACGATGTAAGTGTGAACAGTGAACGGAAAATACTAAATGTAATATTAATTGTTATCATTGTTATTTAGAATAAAACTCCCCTGAAGAGGATGCCAATAAAGCATCGAAACGTAGGGAAAACAATTGAATTAAATAGTTTTATTTAATACATTGGAATTGCGACCAAAAAAGCCAGCAAGGTTATAGAATATATAACATTTTCATCGAACAGAATAACACTATTTAAACTTAGTTTGCTGCATTGTTGGCTTCTAGTTGCTTATCGCTCTCTTGCATATTCACTCTGTTCTCTCTCATTTTACTAGTACACAGTCGATCAGTTGTGTCATGGATACCCCCTGGTATGACGCCCGTGGCCAAGCATTTGATTCAATTGTTTGGTTGAACATCTCAAAATAAGCCGGAAGATATAAATAAAAAAAATTCGATAACTCGCTTAGTTATCGAGATATCACAAGTTGAAGTTTACAAATTTTAAAGCTCTTTTAAAGGGCGACCCCCTGCCGGCTTTTCTCCTCTGGGGTATCCCAAAATACCGGAATAAGGCGTAACAATTTTGTTTTCTTAGTTCATTGTCTAAAATTGACAAATGTTAGCTTCCGCTATATACGGTAGTTATCGAAAAAGTTTACCTTTCTAGGTGTTACATAAAGCGAATAACAAATTTGGTAATCGTGGGTAGCTCGACGAAGCTCATGCATGACAAGTCTGTTGTCAGCTTAACATCTTAAATTCTTATAAAAATATTTCATCTTTCTTCCAGGGACAAGTTAGGAGTGGGATAAAGGGGAACCACTTACAGGTTTTGACAAAATGGAATGTGGAATCTGCTCGGGTGTTTTATCCGAAGAGGCATTCAAACTCCCAGGCATGTGCAGCGATTTCCAAGCGGAGATACTGGCACTTATACTACAGCGAAGAACAGAGCGCATTGGAATATTTGTAGATAGCCAAGCGGTTCTCCTATCACTCAAATCTTACAACACTGGATCTAAACTCGTTAGTGAATGTAGGGAAAAACTTGTTGAGCTATGCCGGCTGGCCAATGTGGTTCTTACTTGGATACTAGGCCGTAAGGGTCTCCTAGGGAACGAAACTGCGGACGAAATAGCTAGGGCAGGATTCTCTTTCACCGAACTCCATATGGAGTCAGTCGCAACGCCTATAGGTTTGGTCAAAAGAGGTATTTTCCTGCATTACCTTGAACGAGCGAAGACCAGATGGAATAGGACGGAAACGTGACGCATATCCAGAAACACATGGCCAGAATATAACACTCACCGGACTAACTCCCTGATCAGCCATAATCGGGGAGACATATCTAGGCTAACTGGCATACTGACCGGCCATGTGTTTCTGGATATCGCTAATCACGCAAGACGGTTGAAGCTGCCATATAATGACCACTGCCGTTCGTGCGATGACGCAGAAGAGGAGGAGACGGTGGAGCATCTCCTCCGCAGTTATCCGACTCTGATGAATAGACGCCTGAAGACTATGGGCCGTCCCTTCCTGCATAACCTCACTGAGATACACGAGATAGATCTAGGGGATCTAATGAGGTATCTCCGATTAACAGGCTGGATATAGACACGGTACTTTGGACCTTCGGGAGTGATGTTGTATGCAAAACGGTGTCTCAAGACACTAATTGATGCTAAATAGTATCTTTAGCAACCACGAAAACCAACCAACCAACAGGTTAGGTTAGATTTGGGACACGGGTAGTCTGGCAAAAACCAGCTTACACTACACTCGGCGATCTATTATTGTGATTGTCCGAAGAAAACGGAGAGAGTTACGGAAAGAAAAGAAGAATATATAAGTTTGTATGGAAGGATATAAAAGAGAGCATATACTAGAGGAAAGAAGAGATGATCGCGGGATGAAGCCCCCACAACAGTGAAACCCGGCCATTCATCTTGATCCGGCCAGCCATGGGAAACACCGCATGAAACCCAATAGAATACTCAATCCAATTGACGAGAGATTCCCTAGGTTCCCTACAAAATCTTGCCCCAAGTAGCTCAGCCTCCTACGAGCCAAAGCGGGACAACTACAAAGAATATGTTCTATCGTCTCGAACTCCTCCTCGCCCTTGCAACAGTAGCCCGGTACAGATCTATTCCATTTGCCCGTCACGTGTGTGATACTGCAATGGCCAGTTATAATTCCACAGGCCAGTCTCAAATCTACCCTGCACAGGCCAACCATATATTCTGATCGGGATCTGCTATATTTGGGCCACAGTGATCTAGCAGGTATATAGTCGGGTCTGGAGACCCAACGTCTGCTAGCTGTTCCCGACATCCGGTCCTCCACTAAGCCAAAAGCGGATGAACATCCACTAGGCCAGTTAATACCCTGATTCATTCCCAGGAATATCGTAATGTCCTGAAACCCAGCAGAGTCTGATATTCAGAGGCCTATTCAACTTATCCTTACAATTCCTCACCAACTTTGATCTACACCATGTTGAATTGATTGCCTGGCTATTCACACAGAGGGTTATCCGTCTGCTAGTATCGATTCCATATCCCATGATGGCCTCCCCGGCCTTCTGAATGGCCAGTACCTCAGCCTGAAAGACACTACATTCACTATCCTCGCCTAAATAGTGAAAAGAAAGTCTGCAGGTCCTCGCTCTATATTACAGCTCCCGTGATATTTTCCATATTCGATTCGTCCGCATAGATAGAAATAGAGTCCCTATAGGAAGATTCGTCCGCAAAGATAGAAATAGAGTCCCTATAGGGAAGTCCGCCGTCCTTCCATTCCGATTTTTCCACAATTGTGACGTCCACTTGACGGAAATCCACTCGCTTCATCAAGACATCAGTAAAAGGCTGCAGACGACAAGAGTGGTCACTATCCAAAAGCTTCGAGGTATTCTATCGTAAAATGTGGCTAGATCGCAGCTCCTCGGTTATAAACCTACCTCGTAATTAAAACCGGGAGTATCCAACAAAATAAATACACATAAAAGTAAGGTACTCATTTAATCGGGTTTTTTTTGATTAATCGGTTAATCGTTAATCGTAAATTTCAATCTGACAATTAACCGAACAAAAGGCAATCAAATTATTAGATTAATCGATTATTCGAATAAAATAAAACAAAAAAAAAAAGAAAACATTGTTCAAACATTTTACTGGGCACATTTGTTAAAACAAAACAAAACGTAACAAAAGCAACTTCATTATAAAGTATAAAATATATGTAGGTACAATTCACAAATCGTAGTTGCAGCAACATGAAAATTAGTGGCTTTTGGTACCACGCCAAAATTAAAAAAAATCTCAAAGTTTGGACCAAACCTCCGGTACCTCCCATAAAAAGGGTAGGGTCGCTCTGAATCTATATCACACTATAACACCCTATTGGATTGATTAATTTTTACAAATATTTTGCAATACGTAATTTTCTGACTATTATCCTTATTGTATATAGTTTGAGCAGAATCGGGCCAGGTGTTTTGATACCCCCATACAAAGTGACCAGTGGGTCTTGAAATTTCATCAGACTATTACACCCAATTTAATGAATCAATTTTGAGACAATTTTTTTTATGTATGTCTATGAACCAAAGCACTGTGCGACGCTTTCTCTCAACAAACTATCAAATCTGTTCGAAATGTGTGTAAAGTTATGACATTTGTTCGCAAATCGTTGTCATATGAGTTGTCACATTGTAGGAGTGTTTCAAGACGGACTGCTTGCCATAAAAATTAGACGACCAGAAGATGTGCGCAACTTGGCAACCCTGGTAAAAGAGAACCAACAAGTGGTAGGAGTTCACTCAAACGCATTTTTCTCCCGCGTCATATCTTGCTTATTTCATACTTTTTGCATAGTTTATGTAATTTTACTTCAACATGGTTGGAATTTGTATAGTTATATACAATAATACTATCAAAAAGCTGCTCGTGTATTGAAATATTCAATGAATAGAGTAAGAGAGATAGTAGAGAAGTACTAGGGTGTATTTAACACATTAATTTTAACACACAAAACGAAATGCCGTTGTTGTTATTTTGTTCGTTGTTTTGAACCATTGCCTCTATCTGGTATTAGTAAAGCAATTCTTTTCAACATCAAACGTATACATCACACGAGGTCAAATGTCAGAAATTTGGTGAGTGAAAGATTTTCTCTACCCATATTTACTCTATGGCAGCACCATGGTATAATTGTGTGCATATGTATGCGCTAGTCTCTCTAGAACAGCTGATTTGATTTTGTGTATGCTAATGTCTAATTTACATATGTACTATATCTTGTATCATAACCAGAATAAACCAAATATATGTACATAAACATATATGGGTAGTGTAATAAAACTCTGATCGCAACAAGAATAATAATTTCTTGAGAAATTGACCGCCACTGTTCATATTATACGATTAGGTATGCAAACTTGCGTTTTGGCAGATCGTTGAACTGAATAGGAAGTGAGTCATGGCCTTAAAGTAGAGATGTGCGCGTGACACGAAATTGTCGTGACTAACATTAAAATCAATCACGAGATCTTGAGGATAAAAAAATAAGTGGCCGTCGGTTGTGCAGTGGTTAGTATGCGCGCCTACTGTGCATGAGATCCTGGGTTCGATCCCTGCTCTGACCGCCTTAAAATTTCAGTCGACGGCGGTCACCTCGCATAGTGAAGACGACACTATCGAATATTTAGCCATGGAAAAGCTTCTCAATACACCGTTCGGAACCGGTGGGAAACCGTAGATCCCAACCACTGAGTATAAAACTAGAAGCGCATCTTGAGTATACGTGATTTAAAATTTCAATCGCTAGCGTTATGGTGTGTGACTCAAATTTTTGCTAATCACGCTCACGAATTATACTCACGAATCACACTAACAAAACACATACTCGAATCACGCTCTCAAGTTTGAACATGTTATCAACAAAATCTAAACAATTCTGGCTCTCCGTCTCCAAAAATTCTTCCAGCATGTTTGAAAACCGTTGTTGCTCTTTCTTTGGATTTTGCAGCATACTCATACAAACGCACGTGCGTGATCTTGAAAAGTTGAGAAATTTTCGTGCTTGATCGTGCGTGAGCATTTTTTTTTTTGACTTCGCGAGCGTGCGTGATCGTTAGTCCAAATTCTCTCATGCGCGCATCTCTACCTTAAAGGTGTTGGCTTCAACCAATCATACAAATTAA
This sequence comes from Phaonia tiefii, assembly GCA_963931995.1. Taxonomy (NCBI): domain Eukaryota; kingdom Metazoa; phylum Arthropoda; class Insecta; order Diptera; family Muscidae; genus Phaonia; species Phaonia tiefii. Next base: position 234,476,970 of record OZ008368.1, on the reverse strand, counting down.
ACTGTACTGTGAAATATATTTACACGATGTGTTAACACCTTTTTGTTACACGGTACCTGTTCGATTAATATGAACACATTAGTAAATGTTACATTGGAAAATAAAAAAGAATAGTTTTTGTGCTGAAGGCTCTTTTGCTATTGCAATTTCTTTTTTCTTACATCTGCTTTAAAATTAGATGTATGGGTTTTTCAACAGAGACGCTACAAAAGTAAATCGATAGGGACAGCAAACGACGCCATATTTTCCCCCGCTCTTTTGACAGTTCTCTTCAGTAAGACCCCTTTCACACTCGGCAAGTTACTTGCGCAAGTCTCTTGCCCAAGTCTTGGTTTGTGGATGACAGAGGTAAGGTCGGGATAGGGGAATACATTTTGAGTACAGACCTTCTTGTACTCGGAAAGTTGAAAAACTGACTTGCGCAAGTAACTTGCCGAGTGTGAAAGGGGTCTAAGGTTTGCTATTTCATCATGGAAAGATATACGAGCCAACAACGAGTCGAAATTATTAAAATTTACTACCGAAATTTGGAGTCAGTGGCCTCAACTTTAAGTGCGCCTACGTGCGATGAGGCTCATTTCTGGCTGAATGGCTTCGTCAAGAAGCAAAATATGCGTTATTGGTCAGACAGCAATCCACACGTAATCCATGAGTCATCATTGCATCCCGAAAAAATTACGGTTTGGTGCGGTTTATGGGCCGGCGGCGTCATTGGGCCGTACTTCTTCCTTGATGATCAAGACCGGCAAATTACTGTGAATGCGAATCGCTACCGTTCAATGATAACCGAATATTTTTGGCCCCAATTGGATAATATGGACTTGGAGGACATGTGGTTCGAATAGGACGGCGCCACATGCCACACAGCGAATGCCACAATCAATTTATTGGAAACCAAGTTTGGTGAACGTGTTATCACACGAAATGGCCCAGTCGATTGGCCGCCTCGGTCGTGCGATTTGACGCCGGTAGATTATTTCCTGTGGGGCTACGTCAACTCTATGGTCTATGCCAACAAGCCAGCGACGATTGATGAACTTCGTACGAATATCGAACGTGAAATTGCAGCAGTATCGGCCGATTTATGCTTGAAAACCGTCGAAAATTGGGTTCAGCGTCTGGACTTCTCCAAGCGTGCCCGTGGTGGCCATGCAAAAGAAATCGAGTTCCATACATAATGGCATCGAACGTACTTTCACAGGAATAAAGAATTTCATTGGTATCTAAAACCAGTTTTGTTTTGTTTAAAAAAACTTTTGTACGCTCTTATTGAAAACACCTTTACATAATTTCTCTAATATCTTTTCAATCGGCTGTGTCATAGAAACCCCTGTTACAAATAAGCCTCTGATGATGAAGTTCACAAATTTGGAAACGATCGTGACGTTGTGAATTCAAATCCTTCTTCTGACTGTTAGGAATTGTATGTTAACAAAAAAATAACCTCCAAGTTAAATTATACTTTCGTATTTCTAAAGGCCGTCGGTGGTACAATGGCTAGTGTGCGCGGCTCTTGTGCATGAGAACGTGTGTTCAATCCCTGCTCTGACTATCTTACTTTTTCTTTGACGACGGCCACCTCACTTAGTGATAGCGGCACTATCGAGTACTTAGCTATGAAACAGCTTTTCAAAATTCCGTTCGGAACCGGTGTAAAACCTAGAAAGCTCACTGGTTGTGAGAAGCTGTCCCCCAATCCCTTCATGGGAGGTAACGGGAAATGGTTGTATTTCTAAAGACCAAAACGTCACAAAACGCGATTTTTTTGTAAAAAGCGGGATTGAAATCCAAGGTGAGATGAGGCATCAAAAAGCAGGATAATCCCGCCAAAAGCGGGATGGTTGATCAGTTTAGGTATACCTGAACTTGGGTTAGGGTATTTGTGGAGTTAGAGTTGAATGGGATTTTGTCGAGTTATTCTTGCTGTAAGTCCTCTGTTCCGACGATATTCTGTTCCGGCAATTTGTGGAGACTAACAGCCACATAGGCTCCGCTTCGAGTCAATTCTGCTATGCAAGGTGAATTTACTATCTTACCCAACGCAGTATATTTAATATGTTCTATATAAACTAAGGTCCCACAAGGACATTACGAATCAATTACGTATTTTTTCCTTGAGACTTCAAAGCATCCATGCAAAAAATAACGTTGAACATGACATCATTTGGAAGGATATGAAAAATTTCCACCATACAATACATAAGTAATACATACATACATATGTATGCATTGCCAATATTTTATATATCCTTACGTAAAGGAAGCCACAAAGGAAGTGTGTATCATACATGTGTACACATACATAGATATGTGTTTGGGGAATGGAGGGATGTTGCCTTCTATTACGTATCTACCAGAATATGCGTAGTACAATGGGGCTAACATTGTGTGGGGGGCAAAAATAATTTTCTTTTACTTTGTTGTTTTATCTAAATGTGTTGGCAACTCTTGTTGGCTTTTGTTGTTGTTTTGTAAGTTATTCACTTGTAGGTCGTCGGCGGCGTAGACGTTGTTGTCGTTGGCGGCGTAGACGATGTCGTTTTCGTTGTGTTGCATTTGCGAAAATCGAGAGTGGCCCGCAGTTTTCAAACGACTCTCTAATGAACTAGTATCCCCCAATACTTTCCGCATTCACATTCGCGTTCAAACGTCGTCGCATCACATTAAATCGTAACGATTCGAATCACCGTTGTGCGACGGGCGCGCGCTGCATTTTCTTGTATTGTTTGTTGTAGTACGGAATCGTGTCGCATATGGGACCAGAGTGAATAGAAAAATAGTTTATGGGTTTTTTGTTTGTCTTGCCAAACGGCGATATACGGGACTCGGATAGTAGTAGTTCATCATCGCAGAAGTGAAGTGAAGTGAATCATCGTCGTCATCATCATCAGTAACTTATTGTTGCAATTGCAATTGAAGAAAATAAAATACAAAAAGAATCTAATTTCTGTAATGAAAAATTATATAAAAGAAATATGTATGCATCAATGTACATAGATATGAAGATATAAAAATATATATGTATGTATGTTATTAATATACGACTTAAGAATAATTGATTGCAAATAATTTCTATAAACAAATGTCTGGGTAACAAAAGAGATTTGTAAAACCTCAAGTTTAATATCAACTGATCTTGTTGACGTGTGAAGAAAAATTTCATAAGTTTTGAAAAATTAAAATTCAAGGATTCTCGTCTTATTGATTTCTATGGAATTGATCACACAGGTGAGACTTATCTTTTTTTTAATAAAAAATATTATTGCAGGAAACAATGAAACTGCTAGCAATCTGGAAATTAGTAATCACACAACACGTTGGAATAACATTTGTATTGTTTCTTTTTTTATATTTAAATTATCCCACCTCTTTTGTCGCGGTCCAAGTCATTAATTTAAGATTTTGATTGTTTGTATTTGTTTTTCTGTTTTCCCTCATTTTTACTTTGAATTTTGAACACCAGACAAGAGGTTCCGTACACGTGCAAAATCGATGGTTTAAATCAGACGGATTTAATATTAGATAGGTTTTTTGTATCTCCTGCTAAACTAATTGTTCGACCACTTTGTATGAGGAGCTAAGATATGTATGTCGGCTCCCGATACAAAGTGGTCGAACAATTATTTTAGCAGGGTATAAAAACACGCTTATTGTTTACGAAAATAGCTGAGATTATGTTTAAATCTCTGCCATTGATGGAACTTTTTTTTCGAACTTTTAACGAACTTTGTCAACGAACCCTACTACATTATTTGAACTTACCTTCTTTCATTTTTGAAACCGAACCGAAAAGTTCGCTCGCTTTTTATTGGCTTGGTACTCAGCTCTGCGAAAATATCGTTTGCAAAATCAAGTACAGGGTTGTTACGCTAAACTTATTTCGTACGAAACCAATTGGTTGGGACTGGAATTTTGACATTTCGATTATTTTAGTAAACAGAAGTAATACCACATGCGTTAAAAATAAACTGAAGTGCAAAAATAAATTATGTCATTTTCAAAGTAAACCAGAGGTAACTCTCTGTAACAACATTAAACTAATTTTTTGACAACTTATAAAAAACAGTCATGTAGTCTCGAAATATCATTCACATAGAACAGGTGGCGCAGTAAGTATCACTCTTTAGGAAAATCAGTTGGGTTTTGACATTCGTGAAGTATAACATGGGATTTCTATGGCACAACTCATCGAAAAGGTACTACGGAAATGATGTATAATGAGAGACCAAAGAAGACATACAGATTATTATTGGTCCAACCAGAGTAAATTACAAAAGTAACTCGATCTCGATGAAATGACCTACTACCTCGTCGCGATCAAGAGAACACATAGCGGCTCTTTTCTATTTCTCTATGAGTATAGTGAATAAGAATGTAACGCAATACGCCTCAAGAATTCGCGAAGATTTTGAGAATAGGCGTGTTTAGGTTACACCGCTCGCCTAGGGTATCACTTCCTTTGTATGGAGAGCTAACCAGTTCTAACCAGGCATAAAGTTACCAGTTTAAAAACTCAGAAATACAGTGTTGGATATCGTTATTGTGAGTTCAAAGATATGGAGAAGAATATAAACGTTAGCAAGAAGAACTAAAAACCATTTGTTAGAGCAAGATGAGTATATACGATTTGATTTTCGTGGGTCTTTTCCAGGATTTGCCGTAGCGTGAATATTTGGTCAGTTGTGAACTTGCCTGGTCTAAAACCACACTGATAAGGTCCAATCAGGTTTTCAAAAATTGGCTTTAGTCTTTCACATAATACGCTCGACCAGACCTTATACGCGATGGATGAAACACTGATACCGCGATAGTTGGAACAGACACACCGATCACCCTTTTTGAATACAGGACATAACACACTGAGATTCTAATCGTCAGGCATAGATTCCCCCAGCCATATACCGCATATCAGTTGATGCATGTGGGCTATCAGTCCTTCGCCACCTGCCTTAAAAAGTTCAGCGAGTAGGCCATCCGCACTAGCGGCTTTATTATTCTTCAGGCGGGAGATCGCCGTTCTAATCTCGTCTTCCACTATCAATACCTCCTGATCTTCAGTGGAAGAATCTGAGTGGAGTAGTGCTGAAAAGTGGTCTCTCCACATTTTGAGCACACACTGCTTGCTGTATTTTACCAATTTTACACTTTCGTTGGGCATAAAACGTTCTGAAATCAAAGGGAATGCATATTTTCGTTCAATGCAAACAACATAAAACACAATTTAGCTGTCATTAGTATCAATAAACAATATTGAAAATTAGTTCCTGTCTTCTTTGGTCTCTCATTCTCCATCATTTTCCTAGTACCTCTTCGATCAGCTGTGCCATAGGAACTCCCTGAGTCAACACATGCATACGTGTACCAACAAATAAATGTAAACTGAAAAGTACAAAAACAAAACCTTTGAATCTAACAGAAGCGACCAAGTAAACAACAAGAAAAATTTGAAATCAGCTGTCTACTGAGTTTACCTTCTCAGTCTACCATGACTGTGACAGTTAAATGTATTTTGGACTTTTTTGTTGACTTTTGGTATACAGTTGTGTTTTACTTAAAACAACCACTTTACCGCACGAACACAAAGTGCATCGGTGTACTAATGTATCTATCTAGTATTATTTAAGCCATGCATTCCACCATCCATCGTTTACATGCAACCAAACGTATGAAGTTAAAATGTTTGAGAGAACATCGTGAACTTATCTATGTTTTACTCTATGGAAATTTTCGACGAAGGTGTCATCGGGCTTTATTTTTACAAGGGCGCCGGGGCAATACGATCAGTTTTACTGGGAGCGATACAAAACCATGATTAATGAGTTTTTTTTGCCGCAAATTGATGAATTGGGGCTCTACATACAACAAATAATTTGAACATTTGAATACGAAAATCATGGATCCTTGATGACGATTTTTGCAATATTGATAATGAAAGTTGTAAGCGAATTATCAATTTGTATTTCTTTTTCAGTCAATAACGAAGTTTATTGAATCAATAACAAGAGTTGTTGATTTTAACTTTCTATTTAATAAAACATGTTGTGGGTTTGATGAAGAAAATTATTGAAAGTTTAAAAAAAATTTAACAAACAAATGATCAGTTCAATAAAATGTCTTATTGCATTTTGGAGCGAAAAGTGTTGCAAACACACCAACACAAGGATCAATTGATTCAAATATTTTCTTTACTTTGTTTCAAATAATGTCTTTATTGGAAATGTATTCAATAATTTGTTTATCAAGTGAAGTTTATTGCTTGCAATTATTCAACATTGAAAAACATAGTATTTGAAACAAATACGAAGGGTTAATGATTTAATCTATTGTTTTCACCAAACGGGTTTGTTGAATATTTTTCTCATTTATTTTTTTCTGTGTAGGATATGTAATAGTTGTAACAAGATTGTGTAACTGCCCACATAGCTCGCGCTACCATGTAAAGTTTTAATGATGCATATCCGGGTCGCATCAAAAATAAAGTGCGAAGAAGAAATATTCAAGGAATATTTGCAAGGTAAATCAGAGATAGGTGGAACCCTCTGCAACAAAGATTTGTTCTCTAAAGCCACATTAAAATGCCATACTCTTTAAAAGCTAACCACAGTCTTGTTAATAACCACAGACTGGTCAATAACTTTTTGTCTGACTAATCAATTTGGAAAAATATTACCAAAAAGATTAATGCACATGATAGTGATGCGAATAACTTCGATTACATTCTTACATGGTATCAAAAAGGGCGGTAAACCGACAATAAACATCAACGATTGCTGATGTTCATGCTCATGAATGACAAGTTTGTGGTTCGCTTAACTGTTATCAGACATTGTAAACGACTTCTGTGTCGTTACTTTTTATATTAAATTACTCCGCTGTTACGTCTGTATATGATAAAATATATACAACTTGGAATTTTATTCTTAAATTGTATACCGAAAAATGTATGTACATTAGGGTGTTCCATAAAATTTTTATTTTTCCGATTTTCATGATTGCTCAAGTTTGATTGAAAAGCTTGTAGGGTAAAGTATTTTTGAGATTTTATTCAGATTTTTCGGAAGAGGTTTAGAGGTCGTTTAGTGAGTCGAATTTCCCCAAAAAATCGGGTATTCCGGACGTTTTTTTAATTTTACTTCAAACTCGGTCAATAACCATGATTTTCTTAGTCTGTAAATCAAAATTATTAAAGCAAATCGTTTAAATTTGTATTGTATATGCATAAACCACCATATAACTTTTAAAATTTCTATGCAAATTTAAAAAACTAATGATGCATTCTAAAAGACGGATAAATTCCAAACAATTTTGTAGAAACAAATTTTTAATGTGCTGTTACTGTTCCAGAGTTATACCATTTTAAAGTCTTTTACCCATTGTATGAACCTAAAAATATTAAAAACTGTTTGCCATTTTTGCATCGGATTTGCTTTAAATTTCTATGCAAATTTAAAACATTAATGATGCACTTTAAAAGAGGGATAAATGCCAAACAATTTTGTAGAAAAAAATTTTGAATTTGCAGTTACTGTTCCAGAGTTATGCCATTTTGAAATTCTGTACCCATTGTATGCAACTAATAATACTATAAACTATTTGCCAATTTTTCATCGGATTTGCTTTAAACACTGTATTCCTGAAAAAATCTACATGCGCTAAGTAACGACAAAGAGTTAAACACAGAAAGAAACGGTCCCAGCAGCATATTGCAGGAAACATATATATGTTTGCAAGCAATCATATATATGGTTCCTGCAATATGTTCCCGGGGCCAGTTTTTGCTACGTGTAATTCTTTGTCGTTACTTAGCGCATGTAAATTTTTTCATTACAATGTTTAATGTTTAAAGCAAATCCGATGAAACAAGACAACAGTTTATAATATATTAAGTTCATACAATGGGTAAAGAGTTTTAAAGTGTCATAACTCTCGAACAGTAACTGCAAATTCATATCTTGTTTTTACAAAATTGCTTGGAATTTACCCATGTTTTACAGTGCATCATTTGTATTTTAAATTTTCATAGAAATTTAAAGCCAATCCGATGCAAAAATAGCAAACAGATTATAATATTATTAGTTTAATCAATGGGTAAAAGGTTTAAAATAGCGTAACTCTGGAACAGTAACCGCAAATTCAATTTTATTTTTACAAATTGCTCGGATTTTATACGTTTTTTAAAGTGCATCATTAGATTTTTAAAGTTTCATAGGAATTTTAAAAGATATAAAGCGTTATTTGCAAAATTTACCAAAATTTACGAAAAAATTTAATACGTGGTACCTTATTGAGAAAAATCATTGCCAAAACTAGTAGTTTGTGCATATACAATAAAAGTTTGGACGTATAGCTTCAAAAGTGTTGACTTACAAACTAAGAAAATCGTGGTTATTGACCGAGTTTTAAGAAAATTTCAAAAAAACGCCCGGAATACCCGATTTTTGGGAGAAATTCGACTTGCGCGACCTCTAAACCACTTCCGAAAAATCTGAAAAAATTCTCAAAACTACCCTATAAGCTTTCAAATCAAGCTTGAGCAAAAAAAAATTTATAGATGGGACACCCTAATGTACATATATATGTGTATTATACATTGTATACAAAACTGCCGATATCAAAATTAAATTCCGAAAAGGATCCTGTTATAAAAATAAACACCACTTTTGGTAAAAACATTATTGCTTCAGACTTTAGTGAACACCAAATAATACTGATCTGAAACTATTATGCTCCAAAAATTGTAACACTACATTCCCAAATTACTTTTGGCATCATTGGCACAGAAATTGAAAATGCAGTGGATACTCAAAACAAACGTCACACTGCAAATTAATTTTTAACCAAGTGCTAAGTTTCTATAGCAGCTACCACCCATGGCCGACCACCACTAATGGTCCGTATAAATGGATGTGCCTAATTTGTACATTTTGTATTTTGTTTTGCTTTTGATGTTTGTTTACACATGTTGTTGTTTTTGTCTGAAACCATTGCTTCGCCGTTGCTGGCTTATTTACACTTGTATGCGGAATTTCGTAAATGTACATTTGTTTTTTTTTCGTTTGCTTTGGCTTTTTTTTTGGCGCAACAAGTTCAAGGATTATATCGTTCGTCTACAGCATGGTTCGGCAAACTATGGCCCGCAGCTTAAGCAACTGTGGGAACACATATATGTATATTTATGAATTGTATGTGCGGAAGGAACTATAATGTACTTAATAAAGTTCTTGCGAAATTTTCATAAGAAATTTTTGTCATTTATCTCTAAACGGAAAATGTTGTTGCGGAGAGTTACCACATACCTTTGATTTACCTTGCAAATATTTAATTTACATATAATTCCTCTACGCGCTCCATTTTATTTTTTACGCATGTCGTGTTGCTTTTGGTTGTTAAAGTCAAAAATACCTGGGATGGGAAGTGATAGTATTTTTCTTGTAGGTGCTGTCGAATGAAACAAGAATCTATTTGTGAAATTTCCCAAACATCCCCAAAATCTTGAAAACCGGTTTTCCGTACCTTTGCACACTTATAAGCCTGTAAGTTAGTTAATTATCAACCGATTTTAATTTTCTCTCTGGATTTAAAAATAATAAACTTAGGCCTTTCCAGCGATATACAGGGTGATTCAGGAAGTTCCGGACAAATTTCTCTTGGCTCATTTCATGAAGAAAAGTCCACTAGGACCATGTCCGAAAATGCAAGGATGCGAAATGGCAGTGGGTTCAAAATTTTCGGATTGAAGGTCGGAGGGTGGTAGGGTAAAGTTGCTAACTTCTGAGCCAGTGGTCGGATTTTTTTGTTTTTGGGCTTGTGTTCAGAATCAATAAAAAAAGTAGAAAAAAGTCAAATCGCCGAGATACAGAGCTTTCGAACAAAAATGGGGAAAGAAATTCACATAACCTCAATTTGCTCAGCCAGATTATATTTTTTTCTGTTGAAAGATAGCCATACCTCTTACCTTTCCAAAATTACCTAAACGAAGCCCAAACGTCTTACCGTTAGAAAGTTATGACCATTTTACTGAAATGCTAAAATTTTTGTTTTTTTTTTTGGAAGCGAAATAACAGCACACATTTATTTGTTTTTGTAAATTAACACGTTTAAGATTTTATTTTATTGAAATTTTCAGAATCAATAAAAAAAGTAGAAAAAAGTCAAATCGCCGAGATACAGAGCTTTCGGAAAAAAATGGAAAAAAAAATTCACATAACCCCAATTTGCTCAGCCAGATGGCAGGTAACGTATGTTTTTTTTCTGTTGAAAGATAGCCATACCTCTTACCTTTCCAAAATGACCTTAACGAAGCCCAGAGGTCTTACCGTTCCAAAGTTATGACCAGCTCTGTATCTCGGCGATTTGATTTTTTTTATTGATTCTGAAAGGCCACGTAAAGATCTTTCCGACAAGCCCAAAAATCCGACCACTGGCTCAGAAGTTAGCAACTTTACCCTCCGACCTTCAATCCGAAAATTTTGAACCCGCTGCCATTTCACACCCTTCCATTTTCGGACATGGTCCTAGAGGAACCATGGAATACGCTGGAGAAATTTGTCCGGAACTTCCTGAATCACCCTGTATAGTATAAACCACCTTTTTATTCACACGGTCCAATCAATGTCTTATAATTAAGGTATAGGACTTATAAACAAATTTCCACTTAAAGTATATACTTATATGAAAAATAACAAGTAATGAATAGAAGTACATACATAAAATTGACATTAACAGCCCTATTCTGGCAGGGTTACAAAAGTCACCACGGTATCAAAAGTGTTACCTGCCAAAGATGAGGTAACAGCGCGTGACAGCTGTTTTATTTACCGGAAAATTGATACAAAAACATTTTATAAATTCTACAAGTAAACAATAAATCTGTATACAGGAAAAATTAATAATATATTTTGTACCAAAACGAAAAGAGGGTATAATTAAATGGACGAAGGACTTTTGTTACTTTGTGCTATGGAAATGGAGCAGAAAGAAGAAAGAACTTGCATTTGTGTTAGAAAGATTGAAAAAGCGCGAAAGGTATTACAAAATTTTTAACGTAAATATCTCCGGTATTTGAAGAGATATTCGTGAGCAATATACCTTTAAAAAAGGCTAAGGTCTTGTCTATTGTCGGAACCTGCCAAAAAATAAGTATACTAGGGCATTTTTTTGAAACCCCATTTCAACCAGATCGGATTATAGATACCGGAGATACGATCGAATATATACTCAAGCTTTAAAGGCCTATATCTCAACAAGTTGGACCGACCGCGGGGGGAAAACAACTTTTTGAACTCAGTGCAGAAGCTTTTATCGGTGGTGAAATTCTGATGTAGATCAGACAGTTGGCACTAAAGTCAATTTCTTCTTCTATTTGGCGCGGATGCGCAGGTTTATTCTTTCCGCTTAGCATCTCTGGATGTTGCTATTGCTTCCAATTTATCGCGAGCGATAAAGTTACGGTGAGAGTAAAAGCATTTACAATATGTCACGAGCACGAGCAATGTTGGAAAAATTCACGAACGAACGTTGTTTCGATCTTTCATTCGTTGTTTTAGATCGTTCATGGTAAAACTTAATCTTATATCAGCGTAGCGAACACAGAAAACATTTAAAAAACCGGCCTCGTGTTACCCCATAGAGCAATACTAAAGAGCCTCCATTACTCTCTTCGATCCCTCTTCATGACGACAAGGTAGTAAGGCTATTTCATCGAGTTCGAGTTGCTTTGATATTTTACTCTTTGGTTGGCATAATACGGACAGAAATAAAATAGAATTCGTATTTTCGTTCGACGTAAACGTAATTTAGCTGTCACTAGTATCAACCAAACACTTTTAAACTTAGTTTGCTGCATGGTCTGTAATCTGTATGTCTTCTTTGGTCTCTCATTCTACATACAGTGTTTTCCTAGTGGCTTTTCGATCAGCTGTGCCATAGAAACCCCCTGGTTACCCTCTTCACTCTCTCCTCTCTTCACGTTCTCTCGATGACGACGAAGTAGTTGATGACGTCGTCGAGTTGCTTTTGTAATTTACTCGTTGGTTGGACATAAAACGGACAGAAATAAAAGGGAATGCGTATTTTCGGTCGATGCAGCCAATATCAAACACAATTTTGCTGTCATTAGTATCAATCCAATACTATGTAAACTTAGGCCCAATTTTTGACTGGTTATTTAAATTGGTAATCAGTGATTTTGATTTAGGTTTGATCTGACTTTAAATACGTAAAGAGTTTTTCAGTGCTTTGTAAAATAATCTTACTACCATGTGGCTACAGTGGCAAATGCTACAAAAAATATCCCGTATTCATACATTTATCGGCTAATCGTTACGATGCATCGAACTGACGCCATTTGAAAAAGTGAAGTGATAAAATACAAAATATTTAATGAAATTGGAGAATATTTGAGCAGAAATAAAGTTGTAACTGCACTACGAGTTAAATGATATGTTTTGTGTACATTAACAATTAAAGAAGTTTTGTGTTTGTTCTTGTTGTTTTTTTTTTTGTCAAAATCATATGGTCACTTGATCATAGTTTAAATGCCTAACTTTGGCTGTTTAAACTGCAATCAACTATTAACCTATAAAATGAATTCAGAGTTTAAATTATGTTTGATCGTTGATCAAAGATGATTTTCCACTCAAAAATTAGGCCTTAGTTTGCTGCATGGGTTGCTTCTGGTTGCTTATCGCTCTCTGGCCTATCCACTCTCTTTTCTATCATTTTACTAGTACACAGTCGATCAGTTTAGACATAAATTTCAAAAATTCTTACAAAAAAATCGCAAGAAATAAATACGGGGCTCAACCCAACGATAACTTATCTACTACGTATGTATACACTCGTATGTATGTGCATATAGATAAATATATAAACCCAGTGATGTAACAGTGAAGACGATTTCATTTCCAGTCATTTTATATGACAACTCACATTTCAGTCTTTCGTTATAGTTAGTTGATAGTGGACACATTTTTTAAACTGATATTCTGTATACACGTGCACATACATACATACTACAAACAGCTACGGTCAAAATTTTAGTAGGGCACTGGCAGAAATAAAAAGTTTAATAAAAGCTGAAATGCAACACAACTAAAATAGCATAACTAAAATTTTCCTTTTTATTACACCAGCAGAGAAAACCTTAACAATTTGTTATTTTTCTAAACATATATTTTTAGTTATCATTAACAAACACTTCGGCTGGGGAGCTAAGCGATTTCAACCGGATCCTCATACAAAGTCGTCGAAAAATAATTTTAGCAGGTAGGGTTTGGGTCCCGCGACTTCCCGCCCGAGAATTGTCAAGGATTACAGTAATTTTTTGCTCCCACCTTCCCGGAAAATTTCCTTTTTTCCTAAAAATGTCAGTGTCAGCTGTTTATAAACCGAGTAAAGCAATATTCACAATACAAGTTTAACATTCGTTCCATCTCATTCTAACTCATATCATTTCAACCAAAAATATTTCTTACCACAAACAGCTACAGATTTATTTTTATCAAGACTACATAAAAGGATTATTTTTATTCCCTGCTAAACTAATTGTTCGACCACTTTGTATGGGGAGCTAAGCGATTTTAAGCGGCACCACATACAAAGTCGTCGAAAAATTAGTTTAGCGGGAAATAAAAAACACGCTTTATATATAAACTTAATTACACGTTAGTCGAATTGAGTTTTAAAGCTAAGAAACATCACTAATGGCCAGTTTTTAAGTGGGTAGTTAACTATCGGATTACTTAATCTTAATTTTCAGTTAATTAGAGGTTAACTTTGCATTTTGTTTTTCAGTGGTGAGTTAATGTAAGTCGCCATATTGTCAACTAATATGGCAACCCTTGTATTCTCATTGGAAAAAACGTGTGTTTGGGATAAATACTAAAACAACAAAGGGGAACAAACAAAATGGAATTATGTAAAATAAGAAATAGATGCATAAAATCGAATTCATTTTAACAAAAATGCGTAAAAAACTATATAGGCGCAACAATTTAACGATCTAGACTCAACGTATGTATACAAATACGCAAATCTAAAACATGTATTTTATACAATCTTCATTTCTCACTTTGACAGTCAGTAATTTGATTGTCAAAATAATATGGTTCTGACTATAAGTTAGCCAACCAACATTGGGTGGTTAAATCATAGTTAAACAATGACTAAAAAACACAATTCGATGTTTAACCACAATTTAACTAAGAAACGAAGATCACCACTGACTGAAAAACTGGCCATAAAACGATTTAGTTTAAGAACTTTAATTAAAACTATATTCTCTGTAGAATATTTTAAGCTAGTCTCTCAATGAGCTGTGTATATTAAACAAACACTATAGCAGGATTCTCTCATTCGGCGATATCGAGTCAATTAGCAGCTGATTATTGTAAACAGATGTTTGGTTAAACGAAATATCCACGGTAAAATTATCTATCGGGTAAACGAGTCAGCCCAGCTGATTTGTGGTTTTTTCATCTTCACCGTGGGTAAGCTGTCAGATTCGATTTTGTTTCGTTTTGTTTGTTAATAAAATTCAAAGAATTGCAATCAAAATTCAATTTACAGCATAGACTTTGTATCAAGTAAGACAAACTCATTAAATAATTCACATTTTGTGTACGTAGTGTTTTTCAATATAAGCTTAACCACGGAATTTCTAATGCAACTAAAGGCTTTTTCAACAGAGACGCTACAAAAGTAAATCAAGAGGGACAGCAAATGACGCCATATTTTTCCCGCTCTTTTGACATTTCTCTTCAGTAAGGTTTGCCATTTCATCATAGAAAGATATACGAGCCAACAACGAGTCGAAATTATTAAAATTTACTACCGAAATTTGGAGTCAGTGGCCTCAACTTTAAGAGGCCAACTTTAAGAGGCCTCAACAATCAGCGATGAGGCTCATTTCTGGCTGAATGGCTTCGTCAATAAGCAAAATATGCGTTATTGGTCAGACAACAATCCACACGTAATCCATGAGTCATCATTGCATCCCGAAAAAATTACGGTTTGGTGCGGTTTATTTGCCGGCGGCGTCATTGGGCCGCACTTCTTCCGTGATGATCAAGACCGGCACATTACTGTGAATGCGAATCGCTACCGTTCAATGATAACCGAATATTTTTGGCCCCAATTGGATAATATGGACTTGGAGGACATGTGGTTCCAATAGGACGGCGCCACAAGCCACACAGCGAATGCCACAATCAATTTATTGGAAACCAAGTTTGGTGAACGTGTTATCTCACGAAATGGCCCAGTCGATTAGGCGCCTCGGTTGTGCGATTTGACGCCTTTAGATTATTTCCTGTGGGGCTACGTCAAGTCTATGGTCTATGCCAATAAGCTAGCGACGATTGATGAACTTCGTACGAATATCAAACGTGGAATTGCAGCAGTATCGGCCGATTTATGCTTGAAAACCGTCGAAAATTGGGTTCAGCGTCTGGACTTCTGCTAGCGGCCTTGCAAAAGAAATCGAGTTCCATACATAATGGCATCGAACGTACTTTCACAGGAATAACGAATTTCATTGGTATCTAAAACCGGTTTTGTTTTAGTTAAGAAAAAAACTTTTGTAGCGCTCTTATTGAAAAACCCTTTTCCTAGTAGATAATTTTACCATGGTTGCTTATTTGTATTAAGTTTCATATTTGAAAACCATATTTAAATTCTCAAATTTAATTACAAATTCAATATCATAAAATTCAAATTTTCAATTCTTAAACTATGTTCAGAGTGTTTCGCAATTTTGGGGATTTTTGAGGGCAAAATATATGTTTGGTGTGTTAAAATCTCGAAAACTTCGAAATCGCAGTATATGTGAAAGCAGCATTACACCCACTACCATCATCTATGGTTATCTTACTGTTAGAGCTAACTAAAAGTTATGTATGTCAGTTTGTATTGAATTTGAAATTTGTAGAGACATTTTAGTGGTAATGACCCTTAGTCATACCCAAATTCGTATATAGAAAATATTCAAATTCTTCCAATGGTTGGTGGCTTTGTGCATAAACATCAAAATATTTAACTACATAAGTAAACAAAGTAATAAAAACAATTTCGGGTTTTTTTAATTGTTACTGTTTTCAGATAGATTGTATACAGTGAAATCAAGTCCGAATCTCAACGAAATGCATGAGAATCTACATAAATACATACATTTTGACAATTCTTGAATCTCAACAAATTTTCAAGATTCCGCTGAATTGTGCCGAAATCTATACACGCACTGTTTTACCACAAACTACTATTTTTTACACTTTTGTAGGAAATAAATGTAAACAAAACAGAGAGTATCATCAACACTTGATTGCAAATTTAAATAACCACATACATACATACATATATATCTAACAATTTATAAATAATTGTTTGGACTTTGGGAATTTATTAACAAGTTAATAAGTTTTGCAAGTAATTATTTTGCTTGTTCTACAGTTTTTAAATTAAATATAAAAGAACTGTCATGCGTAAATAAAAAAGCGTGTAGACAAACATTTTTTATAATGTTGGAAAATGTAACTGTAACGGTGTTCGGGTATACGGGGTATTTTATATTCGGTATTTCAATCCACCGTACAAAAAACTCAGTTTATGGAAATTAAGTCACGAAAACTGAGAAATCACTGTAAACTTGAACAGCGTAAATTTCCATCGAGATTCTAGAATCTTTAGGTGGAATCTCGTATACATGAACAAAGTTTAACAAAAACAAATCAACAGGCATCAAAACTGGCGTTTCGTTTTGGCCAGTAATATGCTTGGCACCAAAATCAAAAAAATGTATTGAAGATTTGTTTACATTTAATGAAATATTGTGTTCGGACCAATTATATTATTTTGTTTGTCTGATTCAAGGTCGTATTTTTGGTTCATGAAAATATAGGTTAACCTCTAATTGCCAGGTTTTAAATGGGTAGTTAACTATCAGATTGCTTTAACCAAATTGCAAGTTAATTGGAGGTTAACTATTCATTTCGTGTTCCAGTGGTGAGAAAATGTAAGCCGTCATATTGTTTACTAATTTACCAACACTTGTATTCTTATTACGAACAACATCTGTTTTGAGATAAAATACCAAAAAATACAAACGATAACAACCATAGAGTAAAGCTACTAGGGCGTTTACTTGCACTCGATCTTGCAGATCGACTCGATAATCGACAAATCACACTATTATCATATGATTTCTCATACATTTTTGGAACGAAGTTCCTTATCGCACGTTGCGGGATGGGGGCTAAATGAAAAATTTTTAAACAACTTTTTTTTAACTACCTTTTTACAACCCATTATTATCAACTATATTGGGTATTTTCAAAAACGATGTACAAGTAGACAGTCAAAATTTCTCTTCACTCAAATGCCAACAAGCAAAACGAGTGAAACCCTAGTACTTCTCTACTCTCTCTCTTACTCTCTTCATTGAATATTTCAAAACTCGAGCAGCTTTTTGATAGTGTCCTCATGCCACTGGTAAAAATCCATAATGCCTTCATGAAATACAAAAATGTTTAAAACTAAATCGAGTAAAAATGCATGTAAACACCTTTTTGCCGTAGAATGATAATCACGATATTATCATGATAAAATTGTGCATGTAAACGCGCTATAAGGTCAGACAGGCAAATAAATTTGCACAAAATGTCATTGGAAACATTTGACAAAATCATATGATTTTTGTCAAATTTTGAGAGTTTGCACAAAACAACCTCCTAAATTGTTTTGTCTGCAACTGATTTGGCTTTCTGGTCACACGTCGTTATGTCGACGGAGCCAATTGGATTCGTGCAAATTTCAAAATATAATGATTGCATTTGTCAGTATATAATCGAGCAAATGGCCGTCGATGGTGCAATGGTTAGTGTCCGCGACTTTTGTACATGAGAACGTGAGTCGATGGTGCAATGGTTAGTGTGCGCGACTTTTGTACATGCGAACGTGAACGCTATCGAGTACTTAGCCATGAAAAAGCTTCTCAAAATACCTTTGGGAACCGGTGTAAAACTGTAGGTCCCAATCAGTGAGTGTAAAACTATAAAGCACACAGCTCAGTGATTGGAGAAGCTCTCGCCTATCCCTTCATGCGATGTATTGGGAATCTATACTATATTTTCAAGCTACAGTATTCACTTCAACCTAAATTTCACGTTTGAAATTTTTCATTTATGTCGAATCAAGTGACTATCAGTCGCCACACCATATGTACATGGATTTTTTGACAACGACCCGAACAATCGCCGAACAATTAGTTTAGCGGGAAATAGCAAAACGCTTAATATTTCGACCGACGCTCCTCGAATTTGAACAACAAAAAGTTTTCCATACAAAAAAATTCCACTCTATAGCGGCGTTCAGGATACCGAGATTACGACATTTTGGAAATATCAAAATCAGCTGTTTATGGAAATGAATTCCCGAAAGCTGCGATATCTCTCGGTATAGCTGAGCATGGCTGAATATGATATACATACTTGTTGAACTGATTCCAAATAAACAAAGTACAAATTGTTATAAAATGTCTATCATTATCATCAACCAGTCAAGAGATACATATGTATATATGTTTTTTTAAAATCAAGCTTTTTCAATTTCTCCATGCTTAAGCGGTGTTCATGTACCGTACAAAAAAAATCAGCTGTTTCTGGAAATGACATGAAGCAACTATGGTATAGAGAAGAAAATTTACTCATGTAGTGGAATGTCAACAAAGAAAACGAGTGAAGCGCGTCGTTTCTCTCTCTACTCTCTCTCTTAATATCTTCGTTAAACATTTTAATACACGAGCAATTTTCTGATGATGTTACAGTAACTAACTAGAAATTCCAACCGTATTTAAATAAAATTACATAAAGTATGAAATAATCAAGTTATGATGCGGGAAAGAAATGCGTTTGAGTGAATCGCGTCGAATTTTTTAGTTCTCTTTTACTAAGGTTGCCAGTTGCGCCGGTTTTTTCTTCTCTACTTGTACATCCGTTTTGGAAATGAACTCGCGATGTGGCGGTATATTGAAAGAGGATGTACAGGTAGAGAAGAAAAAATCTGCTCAATATAGCAACCCTTGTAGAAGAGAACAAAAAAACGAGTGAAGCGCCTGGTTGCTCTGATCTCTCTTACCCTCTTCGTTGAATATTTCAATACACGAGCAGTTTTCAGATGATGTTACAGTATCTAACCGTAGAATTTCCAACCATGTTTAAATAAAATTACATAAAGTATGAAATAATCGAGTTATTACGCGAGAGAGGAATGGGTTTGAATGAATCGCTTCGACTTTTTGGGTCTCTTCTACGAGGGTTGCCTAATTGCGTGTTTTTTTTACTTCTGATTGATTTTTTCAATTGTTTCTTATGGAGCTAGTTAAATAAAATAAAGGAATTGAATATCGTGACATGTGTGCGGTAAAAAGTTGTTGTGGAAGAAAAACAGACAGCTTGACGGCTAAAGTTCAGAGTTATTGAAAAGGGAGCTCTAAATTAAAGAGCAACGAGTTTTCATTGTTAAGAAATACTTTATTTTAAAAATAATGAGGGGTTTTCGACAAAATTATTTTTAATGATGAGGCTCATTTTCATCTGATGGCTTTGTTAATCGTCCAAATTGTCCAATTTGGGGTTCAAAAAATAAAGTACATGCTGATTGCTGAGAAACAAATGCTTCAGCAATGTGTCACAGTCTGGTAGGGCAACAATAATTAATGGTGCTCTCTTGCGATATGATCATCTAGTCTTGTTGTTCATAAATTGCATGATATTGAAGTGGACGTGTTACAACAAGGCGGAGCCACATGCCATTTGTATATCCCGAGAACAATTCAATCTTGGGTGAATTTTGGTACACCCTTATATGTACATATGTCATAAACAATTCACAGAAACGGCAATGGAATCAAGGGGAAGAAGGAAAATTCGAAAATGCATTCGCTTCTCTCGTGGCTTCCACTCCTCTGATTATTTTCGAACGACCTCATGGCATCACTTGTAGCTGGCTCTTGACGTCAGCCGTAAATGTTGACTAAAAAAGCCAATTCAATGTTTAACTACAATTTAACTAAGAAACGAAGAATGCTGAACAACTGGTCTTTAATATAATACAGTTGTCAATGGAATTGCTAATGAAATGACTGCCGCAACGCGCATTTGCAATTCCGGAATTTTTAAATGTCAATTACTTTAAATATTAGATGAAAAAAACTGGATCATTTTAGATATGTTATAAAAGTTAATTGAAAGTATCCGTCAATGTAGATTGTAGTCTTATAATCAACCATTCATTCTAGAGAAAAAAAAAAACAAATTTCCTACGAAAATTTCTCAAGAATTGAATATGGAGCTGTACCCAGCAAATATTTTTTTATAAGGCATCCTTGCAAGCAGTGCAGGGTTTCGCACGCCCTCATATCAGAGTATAAATATAAATAAGTTTTGGACTATACAATTTGGACTAGACAACTCCATGACTTGTTGAACAAAATATATTGTTTTCGACAAAAAATAATGTTTTGTATTTCAACATCAAGCCTGTTTTTTTATTCCCTGCTAAACTGATTTTTCGACCACTTTGTTTGAGGAGCTACGCGATACTAAACGTCTTTAAACGGATCCCCACACAAAGTCGTCGAAAAATTAGTTTAGCAGGATTTAAAAAAACAAGCTTATAGTCTCCTTGTAATAGGGTTTCTCAAGCTCCTCAAAATAGGCGTTCGTTACAGTGATGCAACCTTCCCTCGACCCAAATCTCTTACCGCCGAGCCATTTGTTCAGGTTTGGAAATAGAAGATAGTCACTGGTGGCTAAATTCGGAGAATATGACGGAAGTCCTAACAATTCGTAGCCTGTGCGCCGGTGCGATGCCATGGTGGAAGATCACTTTCTTTTGCACCACCTGCGGTCGTTTTTCAGTAATATTTGCTTTACTCTTTTCTAGGTAAACGATGTATTCCAATTATGGCCAGTTTTTAAGTGGGTAGTTAAGTATAAGGTTACTTAATCGTAATTGAAAGTTAATTTGAGGTTAACTTTGCATTTTGTTTTTCAGTGGTGAATTAATGTAAGTCGCCATATTGTTAACGATTATGGCAACCCTTGTATTTTTATTGGAAAAAACAACTGGTTTGGGATAAATACCAAAACAACAAAGAGGAACAAACAAAATGGAATTATGTAAAATAAGAAATAGATGCATAAAATCGAAGTTATTTTAACAAAAATGTGTAAAAAACTATATAGGCGCAACAATTTAACGATCTAGACTCAACGTATGTGTACAAATATGCAAATCAGAAGCATATATTTTATACAATCTAACATTTCTCATTTTGACAATCAGTAATTTGATTGTCAAAATCATATGGTTCTGACTAAAAGTTAACCATCCAACATTGTGGGTTAAAGGATAGTTAAACAATGACTGAAAAACACAATTTGATGTTTAACCAGAATTTAACTAAGAAACGAAGATCGCCACTTACCGAAAAGCTGGTCATTAGAGTATCAAAAAACCGATGTTTTTTTTTAAAAACCGGTTTTCGGTTTGTTCGAAATATCAATTTTTAAGAAACCAATATTCGGTTTGCTCGAAAATCAATTTTTCAAGAAATGGGGTTTCAAGAAATTTGGGTATTCAATAATATTTAGCGCAATGTCAATCTGCTATTGAATATGGTCACTTATATTATGGGCGTTTTCTAAAAGGACTCCCACGCAATGGATGAGGTACGGTATGGTGAGGGTATGATTAAGTCGGTTCACCCGTCTGAAACTTATGTACTGGTTTTAAGAAAATTTAATTATTTTCAGAAAGGCTACTTATCTCAAGAAAAGAAAAGGTATTAATTTATTTTTAAGAAAGGGAATTTTTGTAAGAGAAGGTATTTTTTTGAAGAAAATGTTTGTTTTTAAGAAATGGGAATTTTTTTAGAATTGGTCCGTTTTTTTAAAAATAGGTATATTTTTAAAAGTAGGTACTTATCTCAAGAAAAGTTATTTTGTTTCACAAAAAAGGTACTCTTTAAAGAAAAGGTAGTTTTTCAAGAAAAGCCAATGTGTTTTAATAAAATGTTATTTTTAAGACAAGGTACTACTGATTTTAAAAAAATACATTTTTTAAGAAAAGGTACCTTTTGTAAGAAAATTTACTTTTTTAAGCAGAGGTGCTTCTTTAAGATAGGGTTTTTTTTAATATTTATTTAAGAAAATGAATAGGTAGTTATTTTTTGAGAAATATTACTTTTTTTTTCAGAAAATGCACTTATTTAAGAAAATGTTATTTTTTTAAACTTCTTTCACTTTTTCTTTTCTAAATTTACTTTTTGTTGGTTTCGAAACTGCAATATGTACAAAATATTGGTTACAGGCTCCACCTAGAAAACTTTCCATTACACAATAAATTCATCAACATATGTTAGTCTAGACACAAACCAAAGCAAAAGTACCCAATATAGTTGATAGTACTGGGTTGTAGCATAACAGTGTTAAAAAAAGTTGTTTAATTTTTTTTCATTTTGTTCCCATCCCGCAACGTCCGATAAGGAATTTCGCTCCCAATAAATGCATAAAATGAAACTAATTTTAACGAAAATCTATAAAAAAAACTATGTAAGAACTACTAAAAAACTATAATTTAACGATCTAGGACCAAAGTATGTGTAAAAAGACTCAAACCTGGTCCTTCAGTAGTGTAATGTGATTGTCAAAAGCATGTCGTTCTAACTACAGGTTAACCAACCGACATTGGGTGGTTAAAGCTTTGTTAACCATTGACTGAAAAACGCAATGCGATGTTTAACCACAATTTAACTAAGAAATGAAGATGGTCACTACAGGAAATACTGGCCCTAAGTAGTGTATCAACAGATGGCGGTAGACACATATATTTCAATACACGAGCAGTTTTTTAATGACGTGATTGTATCTAACTATAGAAATTCCAACTATATTTAAATAAAATTACATAATACATACATTGTGAAATAATCAAGTTATGAAGCGGGAAAGAAATGCGTTTGAGTGAATCGCACCGACTTTTTTGGTTCTTTTCTACTAGGGTTGCCAAATTGCGCCGGTTTTTTCTTCTCTACTTGTACATCCTTTTTGGTAGACAGGAACAGTGCTGATTTCGAATTAACTACTAACGAAGTTCAAAACGTTACGGAGCTATAAAACCGCCTTGTACCAAAAGCGAATATCATTTACAAGTATTCAAATTAGGTGGGACAAAATGCCTTGTAACAAAAGCGAATGGCGGTCAAAATTTATGTTCAAAGGCACTTCTAGGGGGATTCTATGCCACAGCTGTCAACCTTAGAGTTGGAAAAACATGCAGAATACTGTAAGAAAGAGAAATACCGATAGATGTCTGGAAGTATGTAGGGTTGCTCAATGCGTTTTTCATACATTTGAATTTGTGTATTTAATCAGAGGTTTCTATGGCACAGCTGATCGAAAAGGTACTAGGGAAATGATGTAGAATGAGAGACCAAAGAAGACAGGAACTAAGTTTAAATAGTGTTTATTGATACGAATGACAGCTAAATTATATTTTATGTTGTTTGCATTGAACGAAAACACGCTTTCGCTTTGATTTCTGTCCGTTTTATGTCCAACCAAAATGTAAAATTGGTAAAATACAGCAGCAAATTGATCTCGATGAAATGGCCTACTACTTCGTCGTCATGAAGAGGCAGCGAAGAGATTAATAGAGGCTCTTAAGTATTACTCTATGATTTAACCAAAGGTACTGGAAGTATTTTTGTGATAATTAAATCGAGGAAAAAGGGGATAACAAGTGAAATATAGCAAAATGTAATGAAGTATTAGAGCATAGACCTAATAGTTCTCTCACCAATTTATGACATTTGGCCTGGTGTGGTATTTACGTTCGATGTTGAAAAGAATTGCTTTACTAATACCAGAATTAAAACACATATTTATTACAATAAAGATTTTTCACATTCTGCATGGGTGGCCAAGTCTGTATAATTCGTGCTCCAACTTTTCCAGTGACTTTTCTTGGTCTATGTATATTACTCTATGGACACATGGGCACTACTATTAATTGTATTGATTTAAACCCCTTTGAATTAGAACTGTTCTATTATTTTGACCGCAACTGTATTTATATGAATTAAATACATAGATATTTGTATGTACATACTTACATAGTACATCTGTACAATAAATATAGTTGTTCTATTTTTGTCAACAACGCTCATATAAATTCTCATTTTATAGTTCACATTGTTAAATTAAATTATGCGATTCTTTATTATTCTATAGAATTCATTGAAGAAATTTTTATTATTTAAACAAAACAGATAACTGGCCGAGGTGGCCCATATCTGTAATCGAATGTACATACATATGTATGTATGTATACATATTTGTATATATGTAAAACTGTATGTAAATGCTAATAAAGTTGACAATTGGCAATGTGTTGAATAATTGTGGGATCAAAAGGTGCCATCTAAGTTCAAAGTCGTTGTATGTACAGAAATCTGAATAAATAAAAAACCTGAAGGTTCATTAATGGCCAGTTTTTAAGTGGGTAGTTAACTATCGGATTACTTAATCTTAATTCTAAGTTAATTAGAGGTTAACTTTGCATTTTGTTTTTCAGTTCTGAGTTAATGTAATGCCTTGTTCACGCTGCCACGAAATTGAAGTCTTTCGCAATTTGGGCCGAAATTGAGTTGAAATTGCTCAATTTCGCATATATTTTGACAACTACGAAATTGAGATATTTACGACAATTTCGTTGAAATTGACTTGAAATTGTCGTATACAACGCTGTTTCTACTCAGCAAAATTAACTTAGTACTCTTTTTTGCATATATGCAAGAGAACGACAAAAACGATGTACAAGTAGACAGTCAAAATTTCTCTTCACTCAAATGCCAACAAACAAAACGAGTGAAACCCTAGTACTTCTCTACTCTCTCTCTTACTCTCTTCATTGAACATTTCAATACACGAGCAGCTTTTTGATAGTGTTATTTTATATAACTATACAAATTCCAACCATGTTCAAGTAAAATTACATAAACTATGCAAAAAGTATGAAATAAGCAAGATATGACGCGAGAGAGAAATGCGTTTGAGTGAACTCCTAGCACTTTTTGGTTCTCTTTTACTAGGGTTGCCAAGTTGCGCACATCTTCTGGTCGTCTAATTGTAAATCGTCTTTGAGAACGAAGCCGACAGAAAATTTTCTGGTGTGCCGCCGTCGTAGATATTTTTTTGAAGTTCACGCCGCCGTCTTTAAGGCATTCTTCGACTTAAAATGTTAGCCGATAATATCAGTTAAGCTGCATTTAAAGGCCCGAATTACTAAAATAAAGATCTAAATTTTTTACACAACCAACGAGATGAACCTAAAAGTAACGTCTGCCGACAAATCGCATTTAATAAAACTCAGTTGCCGCCGTCGATACATTTTTTCTGTTGCTCTAACGCCGTCGATAATTCTGTATCGGCTTCGTTTACTGAGCACGTGGTTGCTAAAAAAAATAAACAATTGCATGCCGCCTCATTCATCAAATTAAAATTTTAATGTTTTCATCGATATAGAGTAGTGAGAATAAACTATAAACCTTGCAAAATCAGTTCTTCATATTAAAGTTCATACACCATTCATTTATTTCATTGTTTTAATTCATTTTCTAACCAAATTTTGGTTATTGTGTCCAGGCACGAACATTTTGCTTATGGTAATGTTTGTAAACAAACAGTTGTCATTTTACGACGAAATTGCTCAAACGCCAGTGGGAACGATTTGAATTTCGTTCGACAATAGCTCTGTTCGAGTACTTTCCTAGTAAAAATTTGCAAGAATCTACTTTTTAGAGCGAAACAACAATTCTACTCTCTTTATGAAAATTTGCAAATAAAGTACGCGAACGACTTCCAGTAATAATTTGCAATGAAACAGCTGATGTTTATGTGTGCAAGGAAACAGCTGATTTTTCTGTTTGCATTTCATTAAACAAAAGCTGTAATTTTTATTTGGAAGAAATTTTTATTAAAAAAAATAAGTAAACGACATTTGACTATTGACCAAGTCAATAATGACGGCATCTATTTCGTCTTCACTTTCCGATGAGGACGAATCCAACAATGTTAGCGCAGTAACGATAGCATATGCTCGTACATCGAGAATTCCATTTCCACTTTAAAAAACATAAAACTTAATTATTCTTAAAAAACAAGGAACAAATAGGGTATTAAACGAAAAAAAAATAACATTTTCCGCGCTGGTCCATATTTTGTGAAATATACGCCTCCAAAGCTTGAATGTATAATTTTTGACAAAGTTTGTAACCTCCGCTCTATGTTCTGCAATTTTGCCGCCGGACTTACAAAAAAGTATGTCACGGAACACGGACGGAAATATGTTTGCGCATGCTAACCTCACTACAAAATGTATTGTACATACTTACAAATTCTTCCAACAAATACATTTTTGGAAGTTACCACAAGTTCCAATAGAATTGAAAGAAATTTTATCCTTTGCCACATACATACATTCTGGCGTGTATTTCCATACCTTTGCTACTGCCACAGTTGTCCAATAATGACGTCGCCGGTTCACCAGAATTTCCTGAATGCCACTGCACATTATTGTTTTCCATTTTGTTTCTAAATTTCACAAATATATTGAATAAAATATTAAACAAAATAATTTGTACTTACCTCTGTCGTTGTTAATTTATTTTTGTGTTTTGTTTCTTTACATAAAACAGCTGATTTCAAACAGCTGTTCTATCTTGCAATTTTATGTTGGCTAAAATTTCTCCAATCAAAATTTGCAAAATCTCTAACATCGAACTGTCAAAATTTTCGCTCTCTGGCTCTCATTTACTGGACTTTTGGAGTAAACGAACAGAGTTCAGTAAAAATTTGTACAAATTTGCACAAATTTTCGAGTACTCGAACAGAGCTAATTTCAATCCGAAATTGTAAATTTCGTGGCAGCGTGAACAAGGCATAAGTCGCCATATTGTCAACTAATATGGCAACCCTTGTATTCTTATTGGAAAAAACGTGTGTTTTGGGATAAATACCAAAACAACAAAGGGGAACAAACAAAATGGAATTATGTAAAATATGAAATAGATGCATAAAATCGAAGTAATTTTAACAAAAATGTGTAAAAAACTGTATAGGCGCAACAATTTAACGATCTAGACTCAACGTATGCGTACAAATACGCAAATCTGAAACATATATTTTATACAATCTTCATTTCTCACTTTGACAGTCAGTCATTTGATTGTCAAAATAATATGGTTCTGACTATAAGTTAACCATCCAATATTGGGTGGTTAAATCATAGTTAAACAATGACTAAAAAACACAATTCGATGTTTAACCACAATTTAACTAAGAAACGAAGATCACCACTGACTGAAAAACTGGCCATAAATGTTTACATATGATGGCAACACCTTTTACAAACTTTTCATAATAACGAATATCGTTCTCGTCGCTTCGACGCTCGGTTTAATTATTTTGACACTTTGATTTATGGCCAGTTAAAACTCTACAAGTGGGCGTGGTAAACACTGTCAAATATCTAATAATGACGAATAATGTTTAGAATAACATCACTTCAAATTACAAGTACTTTTTGAACACGTTTGCCTGACATCACAGTTTCTTTTTAAATTTATAAATAATGTAAATGGAAGCAAATAAATTTAGCAATCCCATGGTATTTTCATACAGCAAATTAGAATAGTGTAGTTTATTCTCTCAATATTTTTAACTTCACAGGTTTGGTTGCAAGTACACACTGGATGGTTGGAAAGCAATGGGTTCAATAATTCCAGGTACAGTGCAAAAAACATTTAAATTCAAAGTTCTATATTAAACCAACATGATAAAGTTAAGGCAACAGTTCTTGTAACTCCACTTAGTTTTCGTCAAATATCCCTCACATAGACGAATATAGGTATAGATACATTTAAGCAGCATGCTCGGTGTAGATTATCACATTTTCGGGGTTGTCGACGTTTTTTTCTTATGGAGTTTCACATTTATAATCCCGAAAACCCGATAATCTTGGTAGGTGTAACTGCATTTTTTTTTGTTTCAATAAATTAAACGTCAAACATTGGATGGTGGAAAACATGGGTTCAATAATACCAGATAGAGGAAATAGTAAACAACGTTCAACAAACAAACAACAACCGAATTTCGTGTTTTTGTGGCAAACTAGTTGTGTTAAATACAAAAAAAAGTCAACAAAAAAGTGCAAAATACATTTAAAATTTCTCAGTTCTACACCAAAACTACATGAAAAAGTTAAGTGAACATATTTTGTAACTCCACCTGGTGTAAGTTAATTTTAAATTAATTTTCTCTCATTTCCCCAAACCTACGACGAAGAGTGTGAAATGAAACGTCAGATGAGAGAATAAATGTATCTATACCTATATTAGGTCCCAATCAATGAGTCTTAAAATAGAATGCGCACAACTCACCGATTGTGAGAAACTCCCTTATCGATTAATGGGAAAGTAATTAGGTAATCATAGCGAAAACGAAGTTCGTCGCCTAATCTCGTTTCCTGGACGGAACCATAAATATGGTGAAGTACTTGCCAGGATCACGGAATGTCAAATTTTTTCCCTTGACTCTATGGGTCTGCGATATTAATTTTTGAACTCTCCGAATGGAACACATACTTTTCCACTTGGTTGGTTGGTTGAAAAGGCTGCAATACAGCACTCTGTCTAGCACACTTAGGCTAAATAAGCCCATTGTGATACCTGCAGTTTCCTCCATAGCAATGGACTAGTCCAGTCGTTTGCCCTTTCAATAAATTTGTCTATAAGACCTGCTCCGACCACCTTAAAATTTCTTTCGACGACGGTCACCTCGCTTAGTGACGGCGACACTATCGAGTACTTAGCCATGAAAATGCTTCTCAAAATACCGTTCGGAATCGGTGTAAAACTGTAGGTCCCAATCAGTGAGTGTAAAACTAGAAAGCGCACATCTCACTGATTGTGAGAAGCTCTCCCCAATCCCTCCATGGGATGTTAAGGGACACGAAAAAAAAAAAAAAAAAAATAAGACCTACAGAAATATCCTATAGGGCTACTTCTCAGTCCTCCTAGAGCAGGGCAATCCAAGAGAAGGTGTTTCGTCGTTTCCTCGTCCTCTTCCATGCAGCATCTACAGATAGTGGAGTTTCTATGTCCCAATCTTAGGGCGTGTTTTCCTACAAGACCATGTCTCGTAAGTGTTCCTATCATTGTGGATAACCTGCCTCTCGGCAAGTTAAGTAGTTGCCTAGTCCTCTTCCTGTCCACCTGTGGCCAGAAGACCCTGGCTTGTTTGCAAGTTGAAGTAAGTCTCCACTTGTCCTTGAACATATTATCGGCTCACTGCCTGATCTGCAAACGGCAGGCAGAGATTGGCATATTAACACCTTCTTTTGCTGGAAGAACCTGTGCCGTAGTGACATGTCTAGCTAACGCATCCGCTACGCAATTGCCTGGAATGTCGCTGTGTCCCGGTACCCAGATGAGCCTGATGTCAAAATACTCTGCCATCACCCTAAGTGATGAGTGGCATTCTTTCACCGTCAGAGACGTAGCAAACATGGCGTCCAGGGATTTTATGACAGCCTGGCTGTCTGTGTAGATGCATATTCTCCGGAGGGTTGTGACACTACTTTTCAGTAGTTCAGCAATCTCCAGTATGGCGGTAATTTCCGCCTGAAATACACTACAGTGATCAGGCAGCTTGAAGGAGATATTTATATTTAGGTCCGGTGAATGGACCCCATAGCCTACTTGCTCGTCAACCTTTGATTCATCCGTGAAAAGTCTGATACTACTGGCATCCACCTCCCGGGGACTTTTCCCAGGTATTCCTGCTCGGAATAGAAGTCCTAAGATTTGTCGCTGGTAGAAGGTATGGGATACAGTAGTCCGTTTTTACGGGAATAGAGTTGATCCGGTGTAGTAATTCAGCGTGTCCGGAATGCCCCGATAACAAAACGCCACAATCTCTGATTCTCACCAGGGATGTAGCGGCTGCCGATTCGGCCATGATTTCAGGAGTACAGATGTTCAGGATAGCACTAAGTGCAGTACCTGACCTCATGCGCATTGCCCCACTAACGCTAATCAGTGCTGATCTTTGAATTTTCATCAAGTAATTCAGAATATATTTCTTTTGGAGGGACCTCCACCAAACTACGATGCCATAGAGAAGTATTGGTCTGATTATTGCCGTATAAATCCACATGGTGATCTTAGGAGACAGTCCCCAGCGCTTTCCTATCGCCCCTTTACAGTAGTAAAGGGAAACAGACGCCTTTTTCACCCTCTCCCCCACATTCGGTTCTGTCGAGAATTATCCCCAGATACTTGACCTTTTCCGTCAACTGTAATAGCACCCCATTAACTGACGGCAGTTCAAATACGGGTATTTTATATTTCCGAGAAAACAAGATAAGCTCGGTTTTAAGTGGGTTAAGTGATAGTCCGTTGTTAGCGGTCCAGTTCGAAATCAGACTAAGTAGGCTGGTTGTACGAATGCTAAGTAAATTGAGGTTTCTACCCGTACAGATGATAGCAATATCATCGTCATAGGCAAAGACCTGGCATTCGGCCCTGTATAATTCAAGAAGGAGTTCATTGACAGAAGTTAACCATAATAGTGGAGACAGAACTCCCACTGCGGTGTCCGCCTGTTAACGTTCCTAGCAATTGTAACACCACCCCATTCAGCTTTGACAGATCTATCCACCAGAATCTTCCCAATTAGGCGTGTCATTAAGCTGTCAACTCCTAGATTCTGTAACGACCTAAGAATCCCCGAAGCTTGAATGTTATTGAACCCTCCCTCGATGTCCAGGAATGTCTCTAGAGCGAAGACCTTATTCTCAAGAGTGTTCTCTTTTATGCTGACTATAGAGTGGAGAGCCGTCTCAGTTGACCTGCCCTTTGATATAGGCTTGCTGAGAACTCGATAGTAGATTCTGTGGAAGATTACTTCGAATATGAATGTCCGGTAACCTTTCAAATGTCTGAAGAACAAAGGATGATAGACTGATTGGTCTAAAATCCTTGGGTTTGACATGAGAGCATTTGCACGCTTTCGGGACGAAAACCACTTTGGTTTGCTTCCAAATGCTAGGAATGACTCCCAGCATAACGCAGCCCCTGAAGATTGCCTCCAACCAACTACAAGATAGGTATAGTGCCTCCTGTAGTTGCGCGGGAATTATCCCGTCAGGTCCGGCTGATTCATAGGGCTTAAAGCATCTAATGACCCATCTAATGCTTGATGCAACGCTGTTTTATCTCACACTACGAACGAATAGTACGTTTGTTTACAACCATTTCAATCACGACGCATCGATGTGGTGGTACCACTAGAATACCCGGCTAATTAATTTATCGCATGTCTTAGGTATTTATTGTTGCTCAAGCATAAATTTTGTATCCTTTTTTGTTTAATTTTATTCCTGGAATACATTTGTGCTGAGTTTGATTGTGGAAAAATACCAGACAAAGCAAAATGCCTGTTATTGTCGGCTTGGTGTGTTTGTGTCGTAGTAATAGTACCTCTTCAATGCGCCTTGACTTTTAATAGAATCAGGAAAAACCCCAATGCGAACACTTCAGATTTTGTTGGGACATTTGATACGAAATCAGGAGAATATTTTGCAGTGCGAATGAGCTATAAGTGATGTGACCGTCGCCAAAAGAAATGAAATGCCGTTTCTATACACAAGAAGCGCGTAGGTTAACGATTGCCCTTTCGATAAAACCTGCAACGAACAATAGAATATAGGACGCATCAGCAGGAGAAAACACCAAAGGCCCTGTAAGGTGGCACAGAAATGATATGTGATATTTATCCTCAGGATAAACTAGGGGATCTTTACCACGTAAAGAAAATTCTAGGGAGCTAGAGAATACTAAATCTAAACTTCTCTCACAACAATTAGAGACATCATTAATTTGATACAAACATAATCCCCACATAGCCTCAAGGAATTCATTAGCAGAATTAGATGTAGAGTAGGGAAGTAGACAATTAGATTCGGAATTAAATCGCCGTATGGAGTTATGGACAGCAGTAAGAACTCCACCACCAACCTTATATACCCTATCTTTCCTATAACCATGTCTCAGAAAATGCAATGACTTCGTAACCACTACCAAAACTTTTCAAACATAAATCTCTTAATTTCGAATTTAGTCCCCTAACGTTTTGATATAACACTGACAGAGTTGTAGCTAGTTTTTTTGGGACGACAATTCTAGGTGGCAATTTCGCTACATCGGATCGAATTGTACAAGCGGCTTTTGTAAAGCGCAGGTTTAGGCGATATCTTTTTATCTACTTAGCTAGTGAAACAAAAAAAAAATATTTCCAAAAGGTTGTGTCACCTTGATAGTGACGCGAACAACATCGATGACATTCTTACAAGGCTGATCTAGTAGAGGTTAACACAGTAGGATTTGTTGTTGTTGTGGGCACCAACAACAGGGATTTTGTGTTTGTTCTATGACTCTAATTCTCAAATTCAACACAAATACATACGACCAAACAAAGTAAACAAAAAAGTACAATAACAAAATACACTAAATTTGACAGATAGAGTCATAAGAAAGCAAAATCAGCTGTTCTAATGCGTTAACCTCTACTAGATCAGCCTTGCATTCTTATTAGGTATCAAGAAGAGCGGTACAACGACAATAAATGTCAACGATAACCGATGCACATGTTCATGATTGACAAATGAGTGGTCCGCTTAAGACTAACTATACGATATTGAGTGACACTCACATAAACTGCAATAAAAAATGCCATTAATTGTAATTTTTATAGGACTGCGTTTTCAACGACGCGGTACTATATAAATACCATTGATATTGAGTTACGTGTTTCCCCATCGTTATTATTGGCCATTTACTATTTCGTGATTGCAAACAGGAAATTATATGGAAAACTCATTGTGTTACAAACTGATAAGTTGATTTCTAAGGGCGTAAATCGCGTACACGCGATTGTGTTTACATAGTATATCCTGAATAGAATAATATTCCCATGTGGATACTGGAAATATGTACAGTGAAACGTACAATGATGAATATTTGCAACCTAGTTAACCACTAATGGCCAGTTTGTCGGTCAGTGGTGATCTTCGTTTCTTAGTTAAATTCTGGTTAAACATCGAATTGTGTATTTCAGTCATTGTTTATCTATGATTTAACCCACAATGTTGGTTAGTTAACTTTTAGTCAGAACCATATGATTTTGACAATCAAATTACTGACTGTCAAAATGAGAAATGTTAGATTGTACTCGTATAAAATATGTGATTCTGTTTTGCGTTTTTGTACACATACGTTGATTCTAGATCGTTAAATGATTGCGCCTATATAGTTTTTTTTACACATTTTTGTTAAAATAACGTCGATTTTATGCATCTATTTCTTATTTTACATAATTCCATTTTGTTTGTTCATCTTTGTTGTTTTGGTATTTATCCCAAACCAGATTATTGTTTCCAATAAGAATACAAGGGTTGCCATAATCGTTAACAATATGTTAACTTACATTTACTCACCACTGACAAACAAAATGCAAAGTTAACCTCAAATTAAGTTTCAATTATGATTAAGTAATCTTATAGTTAACTACACACTTAAAAACTGGCCATAATAGGTTAATCGTTTTCCAGCAACAGCCAAAATGTATTCGGTTGTCGGTTGTCCACTGTAGTGAGGTTGCACTGTATTTGAGTTAGTAATTGTTGAATCAGAAGAACCAAGTTGACTCATTTACGGTCATCACGATAATTGCTGTTGACAGTCAATGGATTTTAGTCGATTTTGAAACAATTGGCCAGCAAGTGTAAATACTAGCCTCACCGGTGAACCAATTAGTTTGGTTCAAACAGCTCAAATGAACCAATTGTCTCGGATCCCTAAATTAGTAGTATAACATCCTCCTGTTGCCTAGAGCTGGACACGTACAGAGAATATGTTCAGTGGATTCTTCCTCTTCCACATCGTTAAATTATCTACAAAAACCATTAATCCTGATCTTCACGCTCGGCGCATGCCTAGCAATCAGGTAAGGTACCGCCAAAATGGACACTTTGGGTCTTGCCAGAGACTTGATTATCCCACTTGGTTGGCAGATAAGAAATTAACCCCTGTCAGATGTGCTTGCTGAGGCACTTACCGAAGAGCCAAAATTTCTGTCGGATAAGGAGTACAATGAGACAACCCCACCTGATCATTAAGTTTGATATCAAAAATTAACATATCCCTCTACACTAGTAACTCACTCATTCCAGGCAGACTTTTCCGGTATAAGATAGTGATGTTTCTGATAGAATACTGGTTGCTTTATCGTTTAGTCGATGTGTGTGTATAGGATTAATCGAAACATCAACTAACACTGTTCCATGAGCGACATCTATCTTGCCTTACCCTCTTGTGACAGTTGTATTATTAATCTAATGACAGATGTAGACGCAAACCGCTTCTCTATGAAGTTAAATGAAATCATATCCTACAACTGTTCTCTTTGGTAGGATCCTAGTAAGTTCGATGCTCGTCTTTAGCCAAACAGCTCCTGCAGTAATTACGATCTGAGATCTTTAGAATAAGCACGTATCGCCCCTAAAACAGTACCCCGTGATTATAGTAACATTCCCTCTATTGTAAGTGGTCAAAACTGTCTGGTGATTCTGCTATCTCCGACCCCGTCTCTTTTCATTAAATATTACTCCGTCCATTCCGTTTCCACTAAACGCCGACGTTGGTCCCATTGTATTGTTCCATGGCCATTAGTGATGTACGGTTCCGTGTATTTGAAGAACCGGTTCCATCGAGCCGGTTCCATCGAGCCCGGTTCCGGGAAGAGCCGGGTATTTGAACCGGTTCTCAGTAAATTGCCGTCCCAGAGAGGCTGAAGTGCTTAAGTTACAAGAATATAACATTTGATAAAAAAATATACACATTTTCATACCGTCATCCAAAGTTTAACACTTTTAGTTCCTTTGAAATTCCTTCCTTTATTGTGGAATCGATTTGCGGTTCTTTTCAAACGGGTTTTCAGTTCTTTTAGAATCGTTTTTCTGTATTTGTGAAACCGTTTTCGATTCTTTTGAACACGTTTTTCGGTCCGGTTCGGTCGGTTCTTTAAGAACTGTTTTCGGTTCATTCGGACTCGTCTCTCGGTTCGTTTGCAACCGTTTCGGTTCTTTTGGAACCGTAATTCGGTTCTTGCAAGTAACGGTCCGGTCGGTTCTTATAAATAACCGTTTCTGTAGAACCGGTTCCTCGATTTTGTGCATCACTAGTGACCATAGGAACTGGTAATACATCTCAGGATCATTCGGTCAGGTCTACATATCTAATGGAACCCTCGGTAGATGTTGTGAAAGGACACTCGTGAATCACGTCGTCGCATATATAAAAACGGTCAAGATGGTTTTTATTTGAAGCAAAAGTAAATTATGAAAATTTTGTGGCAAATAAAAGAAATGACTTTTATGATAAAAGATTTTTATTTGCGGGGAAAGTATCAACTATAGCGGTCAACCATAAATGTTTTTGTGGCACAAAAGACGTCAGCATATGCAGCGACTCTGTAATCTATTAACTGTAGGTCTTGGGCGTTGGTGGAGCAATGGTAGTGTTCGAGGTTCTTGTGCATGAGAACGTGGTTTGGGTACCTGCTCTGACCACCTTACATTTTTTTCGACGACGGCCTACTCCCATAGTAATGGCGACACAATCGAGTATTTAGCCATGAACCGGTGTAAAACTGTAGGTCCCAATCAGTGAGTGTGAAACTAGAACGCTCACAGCTCACTGGTTATGAGAAGTAGGGATGTGGGGTTCCGCATATTTGAACAATCGGTTCTGTCGAGTACGGTTCCGTGAGACCCGGGTGTTTGTCTCGGGTCTCAGCAAATTCCTGTCCCAAAGACGCTTAAAAGTAATGTCTTATATAAAAACACAAAATTTCATAAAAATACACATTTTCATACCCTCAAAGGTTAATTCTGCAACCGTTTAACGGTTCTTTTCAAACCGTTTTCCATCTATTTTATAATCGTTTGTGGGTCTTTTTGGGACCGTTTTCGGTTCGTTTCTACACTTTTTTCGGCCCTTTAAGAACCGTTTTGGGTTCATTTGGAGCTTTCTTGCGGTTCATTTGAAACCATTTTCGATTCTTTTGGAACCATTAATCGGTTCTTGTAAGCACCGGTCCGGTCGGTTCTTGTAAGCACCGGTCCGGTCGGTTCTTGTAATGGACCGGTTCTGCAGCACCGGTTCCTCGATTCTGTGTATCACTAGTTAGAAGTTCTCCTCAATTCCTTCATGGGATCTAATGGCATCTCATTTTTTCTTCGTGATAGGACCCCCTCTGTGTACAAGTTATTTGATAAATCTCAAAAATCCGTAATGAAAAGGTGAATGACACATTTCTAAAAAAGGCAGAGCCAGTTCATTTGACTTTTCTCATCATTATCGCACCATCTACTTATATGAGTATATGTTCATACCACTGATGATATACAAACAGATTCTACTCAAGTATTCCAAGAGTCTGTGTCCACTACATTCATTTGTTGGCTTCCAGTTCCAATCACCACACCAATCACCTCAAACAATGACTCGACCAAAAAGCTACGATATCTTGCCGCTTTTTGTTGTCTTCCGTGAGTTGCTGTTATCGTTCCATGCAATCGGTCAGTGGATCAATGTTACCTTGCCGGCTTATTTTAACGCGTTGAAGGTCGAACATCTAAAAGTCAGCAAGCAGTACATTTAAACTTGTAATCTCTGTATCTCTACGTCAGACCCGTCCGTAATTTCATACCGTCTAATTATACATAGTAATTTACCATAGTATTGTGGCTGAGTCACGTTTTATTTACCTGAATGCTGAATGGAAGGTGTTGTGTTCTTTAAATTTGAAAATCTTTATAATAGGGCATACAAAATTAATGCCCGAGTCAAACAAAAGATTAACAAAAACAATCACTTAAACTTGAAATTCTGCTTATGTTATGAATATTTTGTTGTAGTTTTTTTACCTTCTCTATCTACATATTTGTTTTGTTGTTGTATGGTGTATTGGGTCTTTAAGCCATTCTTTTTTGTTTTGTGTTTTTGCTGATCGTGCTACAATATGGTCATAATAGTTAATGTGTTAACGTGTTTTGCATCGTTAAGTTTCTTGTTGCTGCCACCACCACCAGTGGTTGGCTGGAGTTAAATACAACAATACAGGTAGACTCTGTAAGAGGGTAGTAATAGTCATTGTTGTTGCTAGTATTCAGTGTTGTTATTCATGCGTGAATTTATGAGGGGAAGTATCCTATGTGAATTCAACCCTACAAGAACAGTGACAGTCATTTGACCGGTCAATTGACTGTCATTGTTGATGGGTATATCCATCAAAGTTTCTATCACATTCTTAAAGCCGAAATGAAAAAGTTGATGGAAACTTTTGTGTACGTGTGATTTTATATCTCCCTCGAACTTATGAATTCGGTCGCCTATAAAACATATATCTGAGCTGCTCACTCTAGTGCTGTTCACTAATCAAAGATTATATGAGTATTAGTCACAGTTGATAGATATATCCATCACAGTTGACTTATCATACTTGATGGATATACCCATCACAGTTGACTAATCAAATTTGATGGATATATCAGTCAAAGTTGATGGGTATACCTTTTATAATAAAAGACGATGTTATTAATGATTTTATGGTATATTTTTATTATTTTTATATATTTTTAATATCTAATTGTATAATAAATGAATGAAGTACAAACAATAAATGACTAAGAATGAAAGAATGAGAATGAATGAATAAGAATAATCGATTCAAAATGAATAAAGTAGTAACTGGGAAAAATAAAATACTTATTTACAATTTGTTTTTAATAAATCTTTTGCTTCATCCTATGGTGGCTCCGTTCAATTGTCTTTTCGCACATCTAAACTTTGAAAAGGAGATATATAAATATATTAATAATAATAAGTATATATGAATGTATGTAAATTAATAATTATTTAATAATTTATAGACAAAAATATGTACATATCACGCAGTCTTCTTGAACCACATAAGCTTCCCTATCGCATGCTTTTCCCACCTCTCATCCCAATTGTATATATCAATCAGGTTATCCGTGAACATTGGGGGGCAGACACTGCTGACATCCTCTGCGGCCACTTTCAGTATATTTTCTGTGAAGTATGTATAAATATCAAAATATTAAAATATCGAACCACAAATTTTAGTTTGTTGATAATCTGGGGTTCCCAATTTCTGCTCTACCTCTTGCACCGCTGTAATGGTCAGGAAAGGGAGCATGCTGCCGACTTCATTAATGATTTTGTCCTGAGTTTGTCCAGGCATGCCAAACAGAATCTTCCACTACTTTTTGATGGCTTTTAAATGCCTTATTTCTCACAATCATTATCTTTGTTTTTTGGATCACATAAGTTTATTCTTTTCCACTGTTTATTTTTATTCCACGATATTTAACGATAATGAACTTGTAACGAAACTTTTGTCGTTGCACTTTGTCGAGGATTCACAAATTTTACTTTTTAAACGTCAACAAATTCAAGTTTTCATCAACACTGACGGTCGAATGACCGAAACTATTATTGTAGGGTTGTTTCACTCTTGCAAATGGAACTCAGTATAAAATAGTTGCAAGTGTATCAGTGCAAAAATATTGCGTGTGTTAGTTTCCATCATTCATTTCTTGTAGGGAATCTAAGTTGTACGTTAAAGGCCGTGACTCACTATCCTAGATAGTGGTGCGATTTATTCAAAAAACAATCTGACAGAATCTTATCACACTTAAAGAAAATCGCATCATACTTGAAAAAATCCGATACAAGTGTGTTGTGGATGCCAGACCATCACACATATGTTTTCAACATCACGTTGGTTCTTTGGATTGCTTTGATGATATTTTGATTTCGTTTGTATTTACAACGTACTCACTTTAATATTTTTCGACACAACTATTATTTATTCTGTTGCACAACTATTATTTATTCTTTTGCACAACTACCTCACGAAAACTGAAATAATTTTAACAGAATAATAGCGCGTCTATTTTTGTATCAGCTGGCGTTGTTGTTATTCTTATCAGCTGTCTCCCAAAACACAACCCTGATCGCAGAGAAAATATACATTTTTTGCAACGTTTCAAAACATGAGCAAATCTAGCAGACCTGTCAAAATTATTTTCGTTTCTCTTTCATACTTATTCGCATACTATCCAGACTATCCTATGTTTTTCAGCACACATACGATTTTTGACAGATCCAAAGACTAAACCTGATAGTGAGACATGGCCTTAAGAGAGAACGGTTCCCGTGGCCTCTAATGCCGCATTTAGGCCTTAGTTTATCGAGCATAGGTCAGCGATAACATTGTTTTCTTATCTTTGCTCATTATACCGCCCAATTTGAGATTAAATTGCAACTCCGTGCTTTGTTTTGTTTATACGGCATATACATCGACCAAGGATAGGGAATTTCGAAGGTTAACTCCGTTCACCCATGCTATCCCAGAAAATTACCTGTACAATTTTAATCTTTGAAAACTGAAGTCTAATTTAATTGCAAATTGCAACGATTAGAGAACAAGGTTATCGGTTATAATTATGGCGCATTTACATAGGCCAAGATTAACGCATTAACACGACTAAGATTAACGCATTGCGAAGGTTAACTCCATTAACCCACAAGATTACTCATACAATTTTAATCCGTAAAAACTGAAGTTTAATTCTTAACCTCATTTTAAACTGGTGTGTTATTTGACGCAACACTGCCAAGTATGAGAAAAGAGGATGTACAAGTAAGTAAGAAAGAAAGTAAGAAAAACCGCCGCAATGTGGCGACCTCGCAGAAGAGCGAGAGAAACGAGTGAAGCGCATCGCTTCTCCGTTCTCTCACTCTCTTCGTTGAATATTTCAATACACGAGCAGTTTTCTGATGATGTTACAGTATCTAACTATTGAAATTACAACCATGATTAAATATAATTACATAAAGTATGTAAAAAGTATGAAATAATCAAGTTATGACCCGAGAGAGAAATCCGTTTGAGTGAATCGCGTCGACTTTTTGGTCCTCTTCTACGAGGATTGCCACATTGCGGCGGTACTTCAGTTGTCAAACTTATATCGACGTATCTCAATTTTTTTGTTACTATCATAGATTAATTTATACATTGATTTGTCAACTCGCTCATCGGATTAATGATTGAAGGGAAGCGAATTTGTGTTGAATGTCAAGAGAAGAATACTGTCGCTGAGGTTTGACAAACACAGGCGAAATTGTTACTGTGGATGTTAATGTGGATGAACATCGTGAATGTACAAAACAAAAAATGGAGGATTTTGTTTGACGTTGCAGACAGAAGTTCGTTTCCTCGCTGAAGAAGCGCAAAGAAAACCGTCAGATGAGACGAATAACAAATATATTATAAGTTAATCTATGGTTACTATACAAAAGAAGGAAATAACTGAATAAAATCTGAACGATTTGGCACATTATTTATTTTTAAATGCAGGTTTTTAGTAAAAAAAATTATTTATTTGTTAACATTAAGAAAATCTTGTTTGTTCGATTGGTGTATTTTAGAGTTCCCTATCAAAATATGCACAAAACACGAATTCGTACAAAAGGAAGATACGATCTTTGAATTTTTAGCCATCGATATGTATTTTGTTTTTGTACTTTTTTGTAGACTTGTAAGATACAATAGGCGTGTTATGGTATACATTCGTGTAGAGTTTGACAACTGAAATGAATAAAACAAAAGGCCTGTTGATTTTGCCTTCAACTACAACAACGTCTAGCGCTACTACTTGATTACTTTACTTTAAAATGTCTAATTTTTTTGAGAAAATGTATACATACATATGCAGAGAAAAGCGGGGCTCCTTTCGATTTTCGCATACAACACTTCTAAATAATTTATCACTCAGTTTTTGTGTTGTACCTGAATCAAAAATTGATTATTTTTTAATGAAGAAGCGTAAACAACCCACATCACGGATTTGCCGTATGAAACGCCAATTTAATCTCAAATTGGGTGGTGTAAACAGCAAAGATTAGAGAAGTAGGTTATCGCTAATCTATCCGCAGTAAACTGCGGCATTACACAACATAAGAAAGGAGAAAGAAATAAAAATTCAAATGGAAATACTATTTGTAAGTGTTTTATAAATTCGTTTGCGAAAATAATAAAACAGGCAAACTCAGCAGAACAGCTGATTTACATTTTTTCTTTTCGTTAGTTGGCTCCATAGACTAATACTAGACTTAACATTTCTCTCAACAAATTTCTGATATTTGGCCTGGTGTGATATGAACGTTGGATGTTGAAAAGAATTGCTTCAATAATTCCAGATAGAGGCAATGGTTCAAAACAACCAACAAAATTACAACAACGAATTTCGTTTTGTGTGTTAAAATTATTGTGTTAAATACAACACAAATGTATGCTAACAATAACAGTCAATAAAAAAGTTTAAAACACATTTAAATTTCACAGTTTTTCACCAAAACGACATGAAAAATTAAAGTCGGAGGTTATTGTAATTCCACCTGGTGTATGCCACTTTTCGTCAAACATCTCTCCATCACACCGACCGTATCACGAAGAGTGAGAAGGGAAACGTCAGATGAGCCAAATATTTTCTCTAGTAAGATTTAGTCTATGAACAAAACACGAGAATACCTTGATATTTCTTTATTGTTGGTTTGGACATTTCGTTTATATTTTTGTTAGTTTCGTCATATTGAGTACTTTTTTTAATTTTTCTATCCAAAATAAAATGATTGTTGAGTGGGTGGCTAAAATAATAATAACACACGCACATGGATATTAATAGTGTGTTCATAGGAATTTCATTTACAAATAATTTATATTTTAAAAATGTTCATGTTTGATTTGGCAAAGCTTAAGCCCCTTATTCAGTTCTTGCGAAATTTTCGTAAGAAATATTGTCATTTATGTCTAAACGGAAAATTTCGTTGCGGAGAGTTACCACCTATCTTTGATTTACCTTGCAAATATTTCATTAATAATTCCTCTACGTGCTCCATTTGTTGGTTATAACTATAGAAATGTTAAAATTCCGGTCCCAAACAATTATCAAACAATTGTTTTCGTACGAAATGACTTAGCGTAACAACCCTATAATTGATTTTGCCTACGAAATTTTCGCAAAGAGCTGAGTACCAAACAAATGAAAAGTGAGCGATTGAGTTGAGATTTTTTGTTGCGAAACGGAAAATGTTGTTTGAGTTGAGATTTTGAGAAGTGAGTTATTTTTTATACACGTACTTCTTATGTCAACGAAAATTTCATAAAAACTGAATACCGGAGTTTAAACACAAATATTTCTTCACCACACAAAAAAGTATTCAACACTATCTACCACGGCGAAAAACTTTCGATAAAACACACACTTTAGGTTAAAAAGTTACATTAAATTTTTACAGATTAAATTGCTATGAGTTATCTTCTGGTAAGCTAACCTTCGAAATACGCTAATCTTGGTAAGTGTAAATACGGCATTATAACACAATAAAGCCCCGAATTCAGTTTTTGCGAAATTTTTGTAATAAATTTTGATATTGATCTCTAAACTGAAAATTTTATTGCGAAGAGTTACCACATATCTTTGATTTTCCATTCAAATATTTCAATTATAATTTCTCTACGCGCTCCATTTAACTTTTAAAGCATGTCGTGTTGCTTTTGGTTGTTAAAATGACAAAAATATCAAAATTCCGGTTCCAAATAATTATCAAACAATTGCTTTCGTACGAAATAACGTTGGCGTAACAACCCTGTAATTGATTTTGACCACGAAATTTTCGCAAAGAGCTGAGTTAAACGCAACTTAAAAGTGAGCGAAATTTGCGGTTCCTGAAATTTTCGTTATTTTTTATACTCGTTCTTCTTATGGTAATGAAAATTTCATAAATACTGGATACCGTATTCAGTTCTTGCGAAATTTTTGTAAGAAATTTTGTCATTTATCTCTAAACGGAACATTTTGTTGCGAACAATTACCACCTATCTTTGATTTAACTTGCAAATGTTTCATCTATAATGCACTCCATTTTTTTTAACTCACGTCGTGTTACTTTTGTTTGTTAAAATAATCGAAATGTCAAAATTCCGGTACCAAACAATTATCAAACAATTGTTTTCGTACGAAATGACTTGGCGTAACAACCCTGTAATTGATTTTGCCTACGAAATTTTCGCAAAGACCTGAGTACCAAGCAACTGAAAAGTGAGCAAAATTTTCAGTTCATGAAATTTTTGTTATTTTTTATACACGTTCATTTTATAGTAACGAAAATTTCACAAATACTGAATACCGGGCTTAAAGTCCTGTATTCAGTTATTGCGAAGTTTTTGTAAGAAATTTTGTTATTTATCTCTAAACGGAAAATTTTGTTACAAAGAGTTACCACATATCTCTGATTTACCGTGCAAATATTTCATTAATAATTCATACATGCACTCCATATTATGTATTTTTAACGCATGTGGTATTACTTTTGTTTACTAAAATAATCGAAATATCAAAATTCCGGTTCCAAACAAATATCAAACAATTGTTTTCTTACGAATTAACTTTAGCGAAACAACTCTGTAATTGATTTTGCCTACGAAATTTTCGCAAAGAGCTGAGTACCAAGCAACTTAAAAGTGAGCGATATTTGCGGTTCATGAAATTTTCGTTATTTTTTATACACGTTCTTCTTCTGGTAACGAAAATTTCATAAATACTCAAT
Source organism: Phaonia tiefii (assembly GCA_963931995.1). Taxonomy (NCBI): domain Eukaryota; kingdom Metazoa; phylum Arthropoda; class Insecta; order Diptera; family Muscidae; genus Phaonia; species Phaonia tiefii. The sequence continues at coordinate 234,433,094 of OZ008368.1, read as the reverse complement.
ACCGGGCTTAAAGTCCCGTATTCAGTTCTTGCGAAGTTTTTGTAAGAAATGTTATTTATCTGTAAATGGAAAATTTTGTTACAAAGATTTACCACATATCTCTGATTTACCGTGGAAATATTTCATTAATAATTCATACATGCACTCCATATTATGTATTTTTAACGCATGTGGTATTGCTTTTGTTTACTAAAATAATCGAAATATCAAAATTCCGGTTCCAAATATTTGTTTTCGTACGAAATAACTTTAGCGTAACAACTCTGTAATTGATTTTGCCTAAGAAATTTTCGCAAAGACCTGAGTACCAAGCAATTGAAAATTGAACAACATTTTCGGTTCATGAAATTTTCATTTTTTTTTTCCTACACGTTCTTTTTATAGTAACGAAAATTTCATAAATACTGAATACCAGGTTAAAGCGTTAAATTACGTATTCAGTTCTTGCGAAATTTTCGTAAGAAATTTGCCATTTATCTCAAAACGGAAAATGTTGTTGCGGAGAGTTTACACCTATCTTTGAGTTATGCCTCTACGCACTCCATTTTATTTTTAACACGTGTGATATTACTTTAGGTTGATAAAATTATCGAAATGTCAAAATTCCGCTCCCAAACAATTGTTTTCGTACGAGATAACGTTGGCGTAACAGCCCTGTAATTGATTTTGCCTACAAAATTTTCGCATAACGCTGAGTACCAAACAAATGGAAAGTGAGCGAAATTTTCTGAACATGAAATTTACGTTATTTTTGATACACGTGTTTCTTATGGTAACGAAAATTTCAGAAAAACTGAATACCCGGCGTTAGGAAAATCACAAATGTTAAGTTTCATAGAAAAAAACTCCTGTAATTCCGATAGTTGTGTGTAAATGCTGTATTAGAATACATTATTACATACATATTTGTTACAAATTACCAAAAAAAAATTCAAAATCGGACAACTTTTCTTTTGATCATACAATAATACATACCATAGAAGCTCTTATTCGCTCAATAAATTAAACGTCATAGGTACGATGGAAAGTAAACATTGGATGGTGGAAAATATGGGTTCAATAATACCAGATGGTGGCAATAATATACAGCGATCCACAAAGGAACGACACACGAATTTCGTGTTTTTGTGGCAAACTAGTTGTGTTAAATACAATACAAATGTATGCCAACGATAAAAGTCAACAAACAAGTGCAAAATATATTTAAATTTTTCAGTTCTACACCAAAACGACATGAAAAAGTTAAGTGAATATATTTTGTAACTCCACCTGGTGTAAGGTAATTTTAAATTTAATTGTTCTCATTTCCACAAACCGACGATGAAGAGTGTGAAATGAAACGTCAGATGAGAGAATAAGTTTATGTATGTATGTATTATTCTATGCTTTTGACCATAGAATAATACATACCATAGAAGCTCTTATTCGCTCAATAAATTAAACGTCATAGGTACGATGGAAAGTAAACATTGGATGGTGGAAAATATGGGTTCAATAATACCAGATAGTGGCAATAGTATACAGCGATCAACAAAGCAACAACAACCGAATTTCGTGTTTTTGTGGCAAACTAGTTGTGTTAAATACAATACAAATGTATGCCAACGATAAAAGTCAACAAACAAGTGCAAAATATATTTAAATTTTTCAGTTCTACACCAAAACGACATGAAAAAGTTAAGTGAACATATTTTGTAACTCCACCTGGTGTAAGTTAATTTTAAATTTAATTGCTCTCATTTCCACAAACCTACGATGAAGAGTGTGAAATGAAACGTCAGATGAGAGAATAAGTTTATGTATGTATGTATTATTCTATGCTTTTGACCTGTACAGTTCAAGTATTTTCCACATACATACACTCAGAAAACAGCATTTCCTAAATTTTAGTTCAAAATGAACTTAAATTTGGTTCACAAAATGTACTCAATTGTAGTAAATTTTTACTAAAAATTAGGAAATTGAACTAAAATTGAGTAAATTTTACAAGGTCAGAGTACTCTTGAAAATTGTATGAACTTAAAATAAGTTCAAAATTTAGAAAAAATATACTTATTATGAGTAAACGTTTCTTAGTTTTTAGTCTACAAAATATGGAAGAAAACAGAGTAAGTTCACATTAAACTACAAACTACTCCATATCTTAAATTTGAGTTCACACTTGATCTTGGATTGAGTAAATATGGTGGATGGTTTCTAATACATATGTAAAATAAATAAATGGTTTCCCGTTACATCCCATGAAGGGATTAGGAAGAGCTTATCACAAACCAGTGAGCTGTTCGCGTTCTAGTTTTATACTCACTGATTCGGACCTACAGTTTTACACCGGTTCCGAACGGTATTTTGAGTAGCTTTTTCATGGCTATATACTCGATAGTGTGGCTGTCACTAAGCGAGGTGACCGCCGTCGAAAGAAATTTAAGCTGGTCAGAGCAGGGATCGAACCCACATTCTCGTGCACAAGTGCCGCGCACTCTACCATTGCACCACCGACGGCACTATACTACCTGTACTTTACTACCTTTAATTTAGAGTATACTAAAAATTATGAAGACTGAACTTGATCATTATGAACTACATTGAAGAAAATATAAACTGGAGTACACAATTTAACTGAAATTTGAAACAAGACTAATAAAATACTGATAAAGTTGAACTACGTTCTAAAGCATTATACATACTAAAAGCATTATCCTCTATTTAAAATTTTTGAATTTGAAAAAATTTAATTTCAATCTCACATGAAGTAAAATGTTTTTGAATATAGTACAAAATGAACTAAAGTTTAGTTCAAATGTGTACTGACGTATATTATAAAACTATCTCAAATTCAGTTCAAATATTTTAGTGGCCAACTAACAATCCATTTTTTTTTGTTACTGAAAATAGTGGAAACCTCTCTCATATCCCACAATCATTATTACATTACAACTTCTGTACGAATTCGGTATTCTCCAAGTGGTATACCATCCCAGCTCACACAATGTTAATTGCCGTGTCATGTCTAGTGTAGGTCTAGTCCGGTTTTGTTGGAGATTGTCGTTTCAGTGCTTCCGCAGTTATGGACGTAACATATACCGGCTTATAGCCAGCCACAGCTGAGTTGTTACGATATTTTAGTTTTCGGTTTCAAATGATCACGAAAATTTGAACTAGTATTATTTGTTTATCTTAAGATGCAAATTGAATCGTATGTGTTAAAAGAACGTGAGTGAGAAAGGGAGAGAGAAACAACAAGAATTAAAGTAATATTTGCGTCACGTGAATTCAACAGTGTGCGTCCTCCAACCAATGTGATAAATAAAAAATAAATTTATTAGTTAATGCTTGATTAAAAATAAAACCACTTTTCGCGATATACTACGATATATTCGTCAACTGCTAGATTAATAGCCGGATTAATGAACTGTTTACACTGACGTAGATAAGACAGATATCGTTGTCATCTACATATTGCGATAATCAATCAAATCAGCTGGTATGTAAAAATGTAGCTTTATATAAAATCGCCAATTTCAATTACAACTGGATTGTTTTGTTAAACTTGTATACCTATAATTTTTCAACCAGCGAAAGATTTACCTTGAGACTTTAATAACAGCGGCAATTACTCAATAATACTTAATATAATAATGGTGATGATGCTAATAGTGTTATTGGAAAAAAATATTTTATTAAATAACTGCAATCAGTTAGAACTTTTGTAGAATACAAATGCGAAATTGTGAATATTTATTATAATCCTAAGGCTCGTTACGGAATAGCGAACTCAATCAGCCCATGACCAATTGTTAATTAAGATTAATAAATTTAAATTGTTTTTATGGACTACCACAGAATGAGAGGAGAAGTTACATCTATTCAATTTCTTTAAGCTGTAAGACCTGTATTCAGATCTTATGAAATTTTCGTTGCCGTAAGAATTATGTATAAGTACTTGTTTAAAAAATAATGAAAATTTCGTGAACCCATAATTTCTATAACTTTTAATTTACTTGGTACTCAGCTCTGCGAAAATGTCGTGAACAAAATCAATTACACTGTGTGTTATGCCAGTTATTTTGTACGGAAGCTATTCTTTGATAATTGTTTCGGACCGAAATTGTGAAATTTCTTTTATTTTGACACCCATCTACTGAAATGCCAACTGAGCCAACGCGAACCAAAGACGCAAACGCCAAAGTCAAAAATGGTAGTTTATATATCACTTCGCGCTTGCGTTTGTTTACGAAAGCTGTCACTGACATATGCGGCTTATAGAGTTGCCAAACTAAAATAAACAATTATAGATCAGAAAAAGTTATCTTGAGTGAAATGCTCAGAATGAGAAAGATTAAAGAATTTAGCTCTATTTCAGTATAACAACAGATTTTAAGATTGCTATTATTTATAATACTGCAAATACCAACAATACTCATATAAAATGTGTAAAAAACCTATGTTGTTTTGGAGTTCACTGTCCAATAAATTTTCCCATCTATATTAAATTAGTTGTCTTCAAAAACACATGCCATTTGGCGGTATGTATTGATTGTAATGTATTGGTTCTTTTGTTTATTATTGTCAACATCAACTGATGTCTATAATTTTTATAAATATAATTATAATAGTTTTGCAACGCATTATTTATTTGAACCTTCCATTTCCAATTTTATTATTGTAAATAAGAATTTCAGTGCGTAAACACCATAATTTTGAATTATTTAAAAAAAATTTGAGCTCTATCCGTCGAATGCATTTCATCCAAAATTGGCAACTACTTATAAGCAATAAAATGCAAAATAATTCGATCTGCCTATCCTCGATCGACATTTTGCTTTAAATTTGTAATTTCTTCAACTAACGCGACGAACTATGGCGTGTTGAATTTTACAGCTGAAGTGATCAAAAACGTTGCGCTGCGTTTTATGAACTACACATTAAATAACGTAACACAACGCAGGTAGTCACCGAACAGCTGCAACGTTTTATAAACTACCAAAACGACAAAAGTAACGCGATGTGACTGATTCACGACCTATAGAATACCACCCTTACTTACTTGAGTTGCTCGACAAAACCGAAAATATAATTTCATTCGCAGACGACATAGTTATTTATCATGCGGATGATAAAATAAATAAAATCAATAACGGACTTCAGAATCAATTCGATATAGGCGAAAAATACACCATTGATTGGATGCTACGGCTCATTGACGAGGTAGTTTTACTACGACAATAAACACACCAAGCCGATAAAAGTATGCATTTTACTTTGTCTGGTATTATTCCACAATCAAATTCAGCACAAATGTATTCCAGGAATAAAAGTAAACAAAAAAGAATAAAAAATATATGTTTGAGAAACAATAAATACCTAAGAAATGCGATTATTTAGCTTAAGTTGTTCGTGCGAAATATCAGCAAGATGTACCAAACAGGTAAATGAACACCGAATTTTGTTTTTCAGTCAATGCCTAACTATGATTTATACACCATATGTTCATTGGTTAACTTGTAGTCAGAACCATATGATTTTGACAACCACATTACTGATTGGCAATATGATAAATGTACGATTTTATAAATACATGTTTCTGTTTCGAGTATTTGTACACCTACTTTGAGACTAGATCGTTAAATTGTTGCGCCAACATAGTTTTTTTTAACATATTTGTTAAAATGATTTCGATTTTATGCATTTATTTGTTATTTTACATAACTTCGTTTTGTTTGTTCCGCTTTGTTGTTTTGGTATTTAGCCCAAAAAAGATGTTTCCCCCAATAAGAATACAAGGGTTGCCATAATCATTTACAATACGACAGCTTACTTTAACTTTCCACTGAAAAACAAAATGCAACGTTAACTTCTAATTACTTTTCAATTGCGATTAAATAATCCGATAGTTAACTACCCACTTAAAAACTGGTCATAGAATCTAATTACAGAAATAAGTTATCAATTTTGACAACTTTCAATCTATTTCCCATAAAGATTTTTTTGTGTAAAATGAAACCCAAAAACAGAGTTGTCAACGCTGATATATTATACCTAATGTATAATTTTCGACGACTTCGTATGGAGTGCCGCTTTAAATCGCATAAAACCGCTTAATTCCCCATACAAAGTCGTCGAAATATTAGTTAGGCAGGGAATAAAAAACAGCCTTATTATTGAGAGTTCAAAGATAAGGAGAAGAATATCAACACTTACAAGAATACGAGAGCGTATCAGTAAGTCCGTGACTTTTTGAAAGAAACCCATATTTTTGAAAAAAATAATTATCTTTCAACATAATCTCATTTTAGCTCAATACACTGAGTCCAACGTTTCTCTAATTTTTGTATCCCTTCCAAAACATATGATTTTTCGAGGTCCATAAAATAGGCATTTGTTTCATCACTAATTTCATCGGTGGAGCTAAATCTCTTTCCACTGAGCCATTTCGTTAGGTTTGGAAATAGGAAATAGTTACTGGAGGCTAAATCCGGAGAATATGGCGGATGCGGTACCAATTCGTAGCCCAATTTAGGGAATTTTGCCATTGAGATTACACACGTGTGCACGCGTGCATTATCTTGATGAAAAATAACTGTTTTCTTGGCCATATGGGGTCTTTTTTTAAATCGTCGTTAAATCGGTCCAATAAGTTGGCACAATATTCGCCGATTATTGTTTTCCCTTTTGAAGATAATAGATGTAGATTATCCCTCGTGCATCCCAAAAAACTGTTGCCATCACCTTACTGGCCGACAAACTTACCTTGGCCTTCTTCGGCGCCGGTTCACCCGGAGAAACCCATTATTTACGGTGCGATTACACGGGACAGTTTGAGACAAGATAGTTGAGAATATGTTTTTGTTGTCACAAAGAGAACAATTGTTTGTGTGACGTACGCGTCCAGCCAGTTACAAAGACAGTACAGTTTTAAGCAACCACCGACAGAGTCGTTTCGTAAAATGTCGTGCTCTGATTTTTTGTTTCTTCGCTCTTCTGCCATAGTGTTTTGTCTTACTTCTCCAAATTACAATGGAACTGATGTACTCTGCAAAATTAGACATGTATTCATGTTTATATGTTTGCATTGTCAAACAATATTTCAATAAAAATTAGCAAAATTTTCAAATACAAATATATATCCCAATTTGTAAAGTCGTTTGCGATGTTTTGCTTTTTTCTCAAATTACTACGAAACGTAACCGATATGCCCGATGGCTCAACTAGTAGAGGTTAACGCAGTAGGATTAGTTGTAATTGTGTGAACCAACAACAGGCATTTAGTTTTTGTTTCATGACTCTAACCGTCAAATTCAACACAGATCCATATGAACAAACACAGTAAACATATGAACAAAAAGTACAACAACAAAATACACTGAATTTAACAGATGGAGTCATAAGAAAGCAAAATCAGTTGCTCTATTGCGCCGACCTTTACTAGTTCAGCCATGATCTGGCCGCTTATGTCAAATCTCTTGCCGAAGTTACTGTCATTGAAAAATCAGAGACAGTGGCGAGACAAGTGAGAGAAGTGAAAGTGTGGTAGTAAAAATGTGTGAATGTGTTTCTACTGTCGGAGCAAAACTGTCCCGTGTAAACGTCAGGTTAGATCCATGATCCATGTTTCATCCACAGTTACAAAACGCCGAAAAACTCCTTCGAATCTCGGTTAAACAACTCCAAACAGGCCTTTGAAGTTATCATCCGATTACGTTTATGGTCAATTGAGAGCAAACGCGGACTCATCTTGCAGACAGCTTTCTTAAACCCAACTGATCATTTAAAGTCGAAACCACACTGTCATACGAAATACCTATGGCATCAACAATCTCACGCACTTTTACTCTTCGATGGGCCAACACCAAATCGTGGATTTTCTTCGACATATTCGGGTGTATTGACCTCAATTGGCCGTCCAGAACGTTCAGCGTCATTTGTACTTGTGCGACGACCACAACGAAAGTCAGTAAACCATTTTTTAACCATTGAAATCGATGGTGCAGAGTCCCCATAGTATTTATCAAGCTTTTCCTTGGATTAATTGACGGTTTTTTTTTCGCAAAAAATAATGTTTAATGTACACTCGAAATTCACTTTTTCCCATTTTTGTTTATATGTTTTGACCAGCTGTTAAACGCAAAGTAAATGAGGGAACTTCCTCAAAATTTGACAGTAGTCTATTAACAGCTAGTACTTGATAGGAGCAGTGTTGTATTTCATATAACTACGAGGGAAGTTCGAATATATAAACAGACAACGTTGCCAGAACGATAAAACATATGCAAAAGTAACTGCAAACAATGCGTTATATATATATATTATAATAAATTATCGTTAATTTGGCGTTTTAGTTACTAGCAAGCAAGCGATAATCGCTAGCTTGTAACGAAAACACGTGAGTTGTTTGTTTTGATATACATATGCTACAAAAATTACAGCATATCATCCATTATCATGCATTCATTGACGGTAAACAGACATTTCTAAATTGGGGATAGAGGATAAATGTATTAAATGTAATTTTAATTTCCAGACACTGTCTAAACGCTTGTAAAATCAGGTGGATTTTGACACTGCGTTTACGAATTATACAAAAACTAGCGCATTTACTGAAACAAAAATCACAGTTTCTGGCTACAGTGATATGTTGCGTGTTACGCGATAAGGTCGTAAATCAGTTCAGTTTTTGCTAAATTAGCATGGCAACCTTGGTAAAATATCGGTGCGTGTTCAGTGAAACACTAATAATTATGAATAATTTTTATTTTGACAATCTGTAGCCTTAGTTTCTTCTTACAACTTTGACAGAACACGCGAAGATATTTGAATTTGAGTAAAAATCGTAATAAATCTGTCAACTTAAACTGGTAATTGTTGGTCACAACCACTACACAGATGAAATGATGATAATTATAAATTTTATAACAATAATAATAATAATATTAATGATGAACAGCCGATTTGAGACTCATGTCGATGTTTCCATATTGCATTCTACACAGTCATAAGTATTTAAAAAATTTCCCTTGAGTCAGTCCGAAGATGAAATCATTTCGAATCGAATTATGCGTTTTTCTTTACAAAAAAAAACAATCACGAACTCGTGACTTGTTATTACAAATTCTGAGTATTTTATTTTTAAAAGGGCTATTTAACACCTAATAGGTAATTTATACAGTAGTGTAAATACACAATCGTACAAATATGTCTTGATATTTGCTTATATATTATATATGTATGTATGAACATTTACTGTGTAGAATACTTTATGACTGTTTCGGGATTTCATTCAAATCACAATGACATTGATTATGGTGATTTTTCAGAATTTCTACAATTTTGCTGCATTGAACTTTAGAACACAATAATTACACCATATTTTGATGCACGCTATTCTACCAGTTTTACTGAGAGCTTAGTTATCAATAGAATATCTACTTTACCCTGTGTTTACACGAGACAAGACATGCATTAGTTGTCGAAGAAGAGAAAAATGTTTGTGTAACGTAGGCATCCAGACAATCATAAAGACAATACCCTCTAATAATGGCCGTTTTTCAGTCAGTGGTGATCTTCGTTCCTTAGTTAAATTGTGGTTAAACATCGATTTGTGTTTTTTACTCTATTTTAACTATGATTTAACCACCCAATGTTGGTTGGTTAACTTATAGTCAGAACCATATTATTTTGACAATCAAATTACTGACTGTCAAAGTGAGAAATGAAGATTGTATAACATACATGTTTCAGATTTGCATATTTGTACACATACGTTGAGTCTAGATCGTTAAATTGTTGCGCCTATATAGTTTTTTACACATTTTTGTTAAAATGACTTTGATTTTATGCATCTATTTCTTATTTTACATAATTCCATTTTGTTTGTTCCCCTTTGTTGTTTTGGTATTTATCCCAAAACGCACGTTTTTTCCAATAAGAATACAAGGGTTGCCATATTAGTTGACAATATGGCGACTTACGTTAACTCACCACTGAAAAACAAAATGCAAAGTTAACCTCTAATTAACTTAGAATTACGATTAAGTAATCCGATAGTTAACTACCCACTTAAAAACTGGCCATAAGGTAATCAATGTCAGTGTCGATTCATCTAAATTCAATATCATTTACCAAATTCTACAAATAAAATTAAATATTTCCAAATTGTGGACTCTCTTGCGATTATGTTTTCCTTCTTTTTCGCAAATTTAAACAAAACTTCACAGCTTACATCAAAATCATTTGCCGAATTTACTGTTTTTGAAAAATCTGAGACCGTGAGAGAAGTGTGAGTGTTTAAGTAAAATAATTTGAATATATTGCTATTGTCTCCGCAAAATTGTCTCGTTTAAACGCCAAGTAATACAGATACATCTTCAATCAATTAGCCGTAGAGGTTACTATTTCCCCATACAAGTTTAGCACTTTGCAAGGTCAACATCGCTGAAAAATTTTCCTACCCCATTTCGTTTCACCCCACATCATTCGATAATTTTCAGTTCACCACTAGGGGAAAAAATTACAAAAGTCCAAACAACAAAACACTCTATTTATTTATATCAGGTGGTAGCGCTAGAGCAGCTGACGTAAGTTTTTTTCAAATTGTTACCTCAATTGACTTAAATTCAAATGTATTTGATTTTTGTACTTTGCTTGTATTTTTGGTCTACATTTGCCCTTAATTTGGCAGTGATGTGAAACCAAACAGGCATTACATGGCTATTGTAGTTGTCCTGTTGTAGCAATAACAATACCTGATACTAATACATCTTGACGACACAAATGTAGAAAATAAAGCAATTGTAATAAATATGATACATAGATAAATAAAAACCATAGAAGGTTCATTTCATACATAGATACATTTATTCTCTCATCTGACGTTTCATTTCACACTCTTCGTCGTAGGTGCATGGAAATGAGAGAAATTACCTATGGCGAGAAATTACCTACGAACATACCTATGACGTTTAATTTATTGAGAGAACAAATGTGTCTATACTATATTCGTCTATGGTTCATTTGCTTTCATGCTGTTTCCGTGCGACCATTTTTCACTCGGATGCGACGAAAAAGCACTCAAATATCATTTTTATTTCGATTACGTTGTTTAAATTTGAAAATAGAATATAAATACTAGAAGAGCATATAGCTTTTGATATTTGTTGACAATGCAAAAGTCAAGAAAGCATGGTTATATAGTTTTTTCAATGGATTTTTCCACGGACATTTGCCCATATCCACCATTCCGACGCCATCTAGAAAATTTCCCTTTACTTTCAAATCCACCACTTAGATTTCATCATCTATGGTTTTTTATTTATCTACGTATGAAATGCAAAAAATTAACGTATGAAGAGGGCCATTTCCAGTTTTTTGATCCCTGGATCCCTATAGACATAATAAAATTACATTATTATATTTTTTAAATTATTTTAAATTCGATTTTTCTGTGCCACACACATTTTCCAACAGCGATGTGACACGTTACAAATTAATATTATAGCCTTTTCATACTAGGCTACATCTTACATCTTCAATCAATTTGCCAAAGATAATAACAATTTTCCATACAAATTTGACACTTTGTGAGCTCAACATCTTTCAAAATCTTTGAAAAATTTTCCTATCTCATTACGTTTCACCCCACATGATTCGGTAATACTGAGTCAATCACTAGAAAATTTCAATCACTTATAAAATTTGCAATCACTAAAAAATTTCAATGACAGAATGTTCAATGTCAGAAATTCAAAAACCAAAACAAAAGATGTATTTATATCAGGCGGTAGCGCTAAAACAGCTGATTTAAATGTTTTAAAATAATAGCTTCAACTGACTGTTTTTGTTTTGTGTACTAGTATTATAATTGCTACCAACTTTGCTTTGAATTTGGCAGTGGTATAACACCAAACAAATATAAAATAGCTATTGTCGTTGTCGCAATAACACCACCTAATATAAATACATCTTGTCGAAATAAAAGTAGGAAAAAAACGATTGCAATAAACATAGAATAACACATACGTAGAAGGTTTTATTCGCTCAATAAATTAAACGTCATAGGTACGATGGAAATTACACAGTGGAGGGTGGAAAATATGGGTTCAATAATACCAGATGGTGGCAATAGTATACAGCGATCCGCAAAGGAACTACACCCGAATTTCGTGTTTTTGTGGCAAACTAGTTGTGTTAAATACAATACAAATGAATACCAACGTTAAAAGTCAACAAAAAAGTGCAAAATACATTAAAATTTTTCAGTTCTACACCAAAACGACAGGAAATAGTTAAGTGAACATATTTTGTAACTCCACCTGGTGTATGTAAATTTTAAATTTAATTTGCTCTCATTTCCACAGACCTACCGAGAGAGTGTGAAATGAAACGTCAGATGAGCGAATAAAACCTTCTACGTATGTGTTATTCTATGGCAATAAATATGAAATGTTAAAAAATAAAAGTTTAACGAATGTCATTCTCCATTCTTTCGACTCCTGGGTCCCAATAGACAATCCATAATATATACTATACTTCCTAAACCATTTTAGTTCTGTTTATTTTTGATCACAAAAATTTCGCTGCAGCGATGTGGCATTTTAATAAATGAATATTAGAAGATGACAGATGGTAGATGTTGCAAGGTGAACGCTTGCTTCATTTTTTCAATATCTTCCATGCGTTACCCTAAAATGTATGCTAGTGTGAATGGGCTATAAACTGCATTATAAAACGCAATAGAAACATACGACCTTATCTCGAAACACGCTATACTTCACTTAACCCCGAATTTGTATTTTTTGTATCTCGTATGTCAGACGCAACAGGGCACCCGACTGAAATGCTCAATAAGGAAATAGAAGAAAATACAAATCTTGACCGAGTTGTCCCCATTCATGAGACAAACAAAACTGGCATTGCTCAATCAGGCAAACGATAGTAAAAGAGTTACTGCCTTATTCATAAAAAGAACATTAATGTAGCTCTAAAGCATTGAAAGCTTGAAGATCTGGCGAAGGTTTTATTAGAACCGTATTCATAATGAGTATTTTAACTAGGGAACAGATAATTGACTGACAACCCTGTTTTATGTATTCTCACAGTGCTTGTGATGTAAAAACAAGATGAACAATAACCGATAGACCGAATGAATTTTTTTTATTTAAATGCGTCCATGTATTTTTACCAAATTTTAAACATTAATGGAAAGAACTATTCAATAAAAAGATCAATTTATATTTTCTATATTCAGAAATTTGGAAGAAGTGTCAAAAAATCATATTGAATTGGATTTTAGTTTTGGGTAGTCGAATATAAAACCGGATAATAGGTTGCAGTTTCAATGTTTTGATTTTATATACGTCACTATGTAAACAAAGGTTCATTTTGGTTAAAAATTATAAAAATTGGAACGAAACTACATATTTGGTTGCTTAGCAGGTTAATGTGAGACTATAAACGCTGCAAATATACGCAAAATAAATCCAATTGTTTATATCGCATAAATATTTAAGTACGGCACACGTGACATGTCAAACAATTATTTCTTTTGTGTATTAATGCGGATAAAATAACCTTAAAGAAGGGTTAAACGTTCAACAAAAATGGGGACGTTAGAGAACTCTTAACAGATGAATTTTTCGATTATGAATTCAATTTTTGGGCTTTACCTTCTTAAACCTTTAACAAACTCACAACTTTTTATAAATAAGGCCGTTAAGTTTTAAAGGGTCTCCTATAAAAACTGTCATAAAGTGAAGACAAGTAAGATTTAATTTGGTCTGCCGACAATTTCTGCGTGTGTGGGCGGATCCTTCTTTTGGATAAGATGCGTCTGCTGTACCAACATCTTCATGAAATGAAGAGACATTCTCTTATGAGAATGTTAAACGTCTTAGTTTTAAAAATCGATCTTGTACTGTAAAACTATCAACATTTGTTGTATCTTTTGATGTTTTTCTTTACACTACAAATGTAATTTTAATAATCAAACATTTTTGGAGATGTTTTAATGCTTAAATAATGTGATATGTTGATTCGGCAAAGCGATGAAAGAGTAGAGTAAAAATTTACTCACGTAGTGGAATGCCAACAAAGAAAACGACTGAAGCGTCTTTGTTTCTCTGTACTTCTATTCATCCTCTTTGAAAATATACATACGGAAATATACATACCGATTGGGCAGTTATGGCTTAAAACTCTCTAACGCCCACGCAAAGTGATATCTAAAATACCATTGCTTCATTCACTGTGAATATGTTTGCGTTCACTTGTGATTCGTTCCCTGGGAATTGTACGATAAGGTCTAAACTTCACTTCCAGTTACCTATCACTTATTCACCAAACTTCCTATCTTCCCTAGAAGTTTTCCAACTACCAATTCGTACAGTTGTTGCATATAGACGGCCAGAAGTTGTGCGCAATTTGGCAACCCTCGTAAAAGAGATTCGTAAATTCGATACGATTCACTCAAACGCAGTTCTCTCCATCGTCCATTAAGCCAGGCGGATTCTATGGCACAGATGATCGAAAAGGTACTAGGCCAATGACGTAGAATGAGAGAAAAGAAGACACGAACTAATTTTAAATAGTGTTTATTGATACTAATGACAGCTTAATTATGTTTTATGTTGTTTGCATTGAGCAAAAATACGCATTCCCTTTGATTTCTGTCCGTTTTATGCCCAACGAAAGTGTAAACTTGGTAAAATACAACAGCAAATAAAACACTATGAAATGACCTACTACCTCGTCGTCATGAAGAGGCATCGTAGAGAGTAATGGAAACTCTTAATTATTACTCTATGATTAAGCCTCGTTTTCAGTGCTTATGAAATTTTCGTAAAAATTTCGTCATTTATCTCTAAACTGAATATTTTATTGCGAAAAGTGGCTATCTATCTTTGATTTACCTTGCAAATATTTCATTTGTTTATCCTCTTCAAAAACGATGGAAACGACTATGGAAAAAGTATGAAATAATCAAGATATATCGCGAGAGAGAACCGCGTTTGTGTGAATTGCTACCACTTTTTGGTTCTCTTCTACCAGGGTTACCACACTGCGCACATCTTCTGGTCGTCTAATTCTTGATCGTCTGGCCTCTTCGCACTCCATTTTATTTTTAACTTTAGTTTGTTAAATTTATCGGAATGTCAAAATTCCGGTGCCTAAGAATTATCGAACAATTGTTTTCGTACGTCATACAAAAAAATACATTTTTTGAAAAATTAGATTTTTGTGTTACCAGAATGTTAAGAACACAATGGTAGTCAACTATGACTTGTAGCAGATATATATGTGTATACATATGTACCAAGATATTGCGAAATGCCCAATTGCTGATTCAAGATTGCCGATTGACGTAGATGGTGTTTGCGTCAGATGGCGAATTAAGGAAGTGTTAACAGTGACAAGCTAAAATAGCTGTACGGAATCATAGATATAGGAATTAACTAGATATCGCACATGCCGTGGGAAATTTCTTGTTCAATGGGATATTTTCTAGATGGAGCTGAATGCAATAATTACGTTTGATCCAAAAAAAATATACCTTGCAGGATGTATTTAGAGCGGGGGCTAAGTGTGGTAGGCAACATTAACAGGGATTTTGTTTTTGTATTGTGGTCCGTTGATATCAAATTCAACACAAACGAACAATAACAGTGAACAAAAAGACACGTAATCAACATAACAAAATTTGGACTTGAAAGTGGGGAACACAACGACATAAAAAAATAAGTAAGTTGTTCGAATAGCACAACCTGGAAAATTACACTTTTTTTGTATGTATCAAATTTCCCACAGTGTTGAATATACGGCAATGAAAGTTACGAGAAACTTCTATGAGAGTTACTTCCATGAGAGTTAGTGGTAGTACTTGACAACGCCTGTGCGATATCTACTTATTTCCTTTATCTATGTACGGAATTACCATCAATACAGAACCACAAACCCAATTTCATTATACAATACATATTTTGTTCAAATCGGCAAGTCTCTTTGGATTTTATTGCCTATAATTGAGTGTTACTGTATGAGGTCACTTTGTTTTTCAATATTCTATAATCAAAAACGTGATTTATTTGTTTTCTGAAATAGACTTATTAGCACTTTTAAGCTAATTTAAAGTTTGACAACCCTAAAAGGCAGACAATATAAAAATAACATACTGCAAAGATGATAGAAATACCATAGATAATTCATTCGCTTATTCACCATCTTCACATGCTGTTTTCATACGACCATTTTTCACTCGAATGCGATGAAAAAGCACTTGTTTAAATTTGAAAACAGAATATAAATAATATAAAAGAATATCGATTTTGATATTTGTTGACAATACACATAGAATAACACATACGTAGAAGGTTTTATTCGCTCAATAAATTAAACGTCATAGGTACGATGGAAATTACACAGTGGAGGGTGGAAAATATGGGTTCAATAATACCAGATGGTGGCAATAGTATACAGCGATCCGCAAAGGAACTACACCCGAATTTCGTGTTTTTGTGGCAAACTAGTTGTGTTAAATACAATACAAATGAATACCAACGTTAAAAGTCAACAAAAAAGTGCAAAATACATTTAAATTTTTCAGTTCTACACCAAAACGACAGGAAATAGTTAAGTGAACATATTTTGTAACTCCACCTGGTGTATGTAAATTTTAAATTTAATTTGCTCTCATTTCCACAGACCTACCGAGAGAGTGTGAAATGAAACGTCAGATGAGCGAATAAAACCTTCTACGTATGTGTTATTCTATGACAATACAAAAGGCAAAAAAGCATGGTAATATAGTTTTTTCAATAGTTTTTGTTTCCAGGAAAATTTGCCCATTTCCGCCATCTAGAAAATGTCCCTTTACTTTCAAATCCACCACTTATCTTTCACCATCTATGGTTTTTTTAATTAACTACGTATGCATACTGCCAACTTTTTATTATAAATTCACTATCTACCATAAATAAATAAAAACCATAGGTGACTCATTTGGTTAATAACAATTTTCACCAGAGGGCACATGCTGTTTCCGTACGGCCATTTTTCACTCGGGTGTGAAGAAAAATCACTCAAACAACATTTTTAATTCGATTCTTTTGTTTAAATTTGAAAAAAGAATATATATAATAATAGAAAAGCATATCGCTTTTGATATTTGTTGACAATACAAAAGCCAAAAAAGCGTGTATATATAAAGTTTTTTCAATAGTTTTTTTTTTCTAGGGAAATTTGCCATATCCACCACTCCTGCGCCATCTAGAAAATTTCCCTTTACTTTAAAATCCACCACCTATCTTACACCATCTATGGTTCTTTATTTATCTATGCTATCTACCCTCATATTTGCTGTGATTTTGGAAGTAAAATGTAGATGTGGAAAATTAATACTGTTTTCAATTAATTTTTTCTTGCTAGGAAGTTTGTCCAAAGTTTGCCCCGAAGATGATACATATACGGTGTTCACGAAGGACTGCTTATCAGCTTATCAGCTCATGTGCTTATCTCGCCAACAACAAAATACATTGAAATAAAATAAGCAAACTTTGAGCAACCTGTGCCTTTGGCAAAAGCTTATCAGCTTATTTTTAGTGTTGGAAAATACCAAAAATTTAACTTGCTGACAACACTAAAAACACGAAGTTTTAGCAAATGGCATCTCAAATTTTCTTTATTAAAAAAAACAATCAAAATGAGCGCAAGTCGGGGGGTCGGGGAAACCTATGTGTACAAACGCAAAACCATAAATATTTGCATCGTATACATTTCTGACTACTTACCTTTAATGAATTCAATTTCCAAAGTACTCATATTGACTCTGAAGTCCATAATTTGTTGTTTAATGCTCTGCTTAGGCATTTTACAACAATTTCAATTGTACATTGATGGTTTTGATTTCATTTATCGAACAGCTGATTGAAAAAAATAAGCAGATAAGCAGATAACTAACATGGAAGGGTGTTCACGTAGCCCAGAGCTTATTTTTCATCTTTTCAGCACATAAGCTGATAAGCAGCCCTGCGTGAACAACCTAATAGATAAATAAAAACCATAGACGATTCATTTGCTTAATCAGCATTTCCACCAGAGGGCACATGCTGTTTCCGTACGACCATTTTTGACACAGATGCGATGAAAAAGTACTCAAACATAATTTTTACTTCGATTCTGTTGTTTAAATTTGAAAATGAAATATATATAATATAAAAGAATATCGATTTTTTTGTTATTGGTTGACAATACAAAAGGCAAAAAAGCATGGTTATATAGTTTTTTCAATAGTTTTTGTTTCCAGGGAAATTTTTCCATATCCACCACTCCGGCGCCATCTAGAAAAGTTCCCTCTACTTTCAAAACCACCACTAATTTTTCACCATCTATGGTTTTTACAAAAACGTTTTTATTTATCTATGCACATTGTCAACTTTTTATCATAAATTCACTATCATTTTTGCTTTGAGTTTGGAAGTAAAATGTAGATGTTGAAAATTAATACTGTTTTCAATTCATTTTTTTTTTGCTGGGAAGTTTGCCCCAAAGATGATAGAAATACCATAGATGGTGAAATATAAGTGGTGGATGGTTGAAATGGGAAAATTTCCCTGAAAAAGGAAACCATTCAAAAACTCTTTAACGAAGCCTTTTGTATTGTCAACAAATAACAACCGCAATATGCCTTTCTATTATCTACAATTAGTTTTTAAATTCAAACAAACTAATCGAAATAAAAACTATTTTTGAGTCCTTTATCGTCGTATCCGAGTGAAAAATGGTGGCTTGGAAACAGCCTTTGCCATCTGGTGTAAATGGTGAATAATCGAATAATCTTCACATGCAAACACATTCTACCACACCACCTTAAAAAATAATTCGAGAATGCCTTATGCTGATATAAAGAACGTTCTTTACACGTTCGTATCTTTTTCACTAAACAAGTATGACAGAATATCTTAGCTTGGTTGGTTGGTTGAAAAGGCTGCAAGACAGCACGCTGTCTAGCACACTTAGGCTAAAGAAGCCCATTGTGATACCTGCAGTTTCCTCCATAGCAACTATTGACTAGTCGTCCAGTCAATTTGCCCTTTCAATAAATTTGTCTATAAGATCTACAGAAATATCCTGTAGGGTTACGGTGCTAACTAGATGTGTTCCGAATATCCTACTTCTAAGTCCTGCCAGAGCAGGACTATCCAAGAGAAGGTGTTTCGTCGTTTCCTCGTCCTCTTCCATCCAGCATCTACAGAGAGTGGAGTTTCTATGTCCCAATCTTAGGGCGTGTTTTCCTACAAGACAATGTCCCGTAAGTGTTCCTGTCATTGTGGATAACCTGCCTCTCGGCAAGTTAAGTAGTTGCCTAGTCCTCTTCCTGTCCACCTGTGGCCAGAAGACCCTGGCTTGTTTGCAAGTTGAAGTAAGTCTCCACTTATCTTTGAACATATTATCGGCACACTGCCTGATCTGCAAACGGCAGGTAAAGATGGGAATACTAACACCTTCTGTGCCGTAGTGCCCTGTCTTACCCTATCAATTATAAAAGTGTATATTCACGGATAATGGGCTTTTTCGAACTTATTTAAAGGATTCAATACATATTTAGAATGCATAACTAGCACGTAGGTTTCTACACATTTCGACAATAGACCACAACTTAATTTTGTACCTGCCCGAGTAACACTTCTTTTCATAGCTACAAGGATGATAGTACTTTTGCAGGCCTTCCTAAAAGTCGTTTGAATGACTTCTGAAGGCCTTGCTCTCCTATACTATCATATGTAAATTTTAAATGCAACAGTAATATCTGGAAGCTTCCCCATTAAGCATTTTAGAATACCTCTGTTGGGTTGTTTTACGCAGCTAAGGTATGTGAATCTTGGACGGCGTATACTCACATGAAAATACCATTTACCCTGACATCTTGTAATTTAACAATTTCATTACACATTATTTAAATTTCCAGAGCCAATTTTTTTTGTTTGCATAAGAAAAACAACAAATGGTGACACCACCATGACCTGACCTTACCGACAATATGGAGCACAACTTTGAAATACAATATTGTATTACAAAATATGTATGGACTAGTAGGTACTGATGTATTCATGTCAGTTCATATGTACTAAGTACTCGTACATAAACACAATTTATTTTTCTCTGTACCAACACAGTGTCATCACGATTACTACATACATATGAAGAAATACTATTATAATGACTTAGTACATTGTTTTGTACGTATGTCGCATTACAAATCGCATTACTTTTGCGTATCAAAGTTCATCGTTGAGTGACATCCAACGTCGGAAAACATATAAAATGATGAATTTTCATTTTTATTTAGATTTATAGGGGTATAATGACATATAAGACATAATAAATTATTCACATAAATATACAAATGTACTTCGTTTGTCTGTGAACTGAAGGTAAAACAAAACCTTGTTTATTAACAAGTGTTTATATTAAAAACTACAAACATATTTACTTCACTTATATAATAAATACTACACAATAACCGACAATTTTACAATTATAAAATTTTAACATTTCATAGAGGCAACTTAATTTTATAAAATTATTGAAAATGTTTTAATCATTTAATTATTTTTAAATCAGTTGTATTTTCTGGGAGATTTGACCAAATGTTGTTGACTAAATACACAAGGAATCGAAACTTCAACGGCCGGTAGAGGACTATAAGCACCCTCGTATAAGAAAATGTTTGACGTTTCCGTAATCAGCTCCCTACGATTAAAATTCAACAAAAAAAAACGCGGTTTTCAATTCACCCTAATTTACATGCACCATAAGAAATATAATTGCGTTAGTGAAAGCCAGCGTATTCCACAACCGAAACTGATTTTTTTGGACATCCACGCATATGATAGCAACACCATAGATGGTGAAATATAAATGGTGGATTTGAAAGTCAAGGAAAATTTCCTAGACGCCGCAATGATGGCAATTGGTAGATTTCCCTGAAAACAAAAACTATTCAAAAAACTACTTAAGAAGATATTCGCAATCCTAGTAAAAGAGAAAGAAAAAGTGATAACAATTCACTCAAACGCATTTTTCTCTCGCGCCATATTTTAATTATTTTATGCTTTGTGCATAGTTTATGTAATTTTACTCAAAGACGATCAAGAATTAGACGACCAGAAGATGTGCGCAATATGGCAACCCTGGTAAAAGAGAACCAACAAGTGCCAGCAATTCACTCAAACGCATTTCTCTGTCCCATCATATCTTGATTATTTCAAACTTTTTACATACTTTATGTAATTTTACTTCAACATGGTTGGAATTTCTATAGTTAGATACAATAACACTATCAAAAAGCAGATCGTGTATTGAAATATCCAATGAAGAGAGTAAAAGAGAGAGGTAGAGAGCAGAGAATGATTATCGCTCCACTCGTTTTGTATGTTGGCATTCGAGTGAATAAAAATTTTGTACTGTTTACTTTAGTCAAAGACGATTTACAATTAGACGACCAGAACATGTGCGCAACTTGACAACCCTGGTAAAAGAGAACCAAAAAGTGCTAGGAGTTCACTCAAACGCATTTCTCTCTCGCGTCATATCTTGCTTAGTTCATACTTTTTGCATAGTTTATGAAATTTTACTTCAACATGGTTGGAATTTGTATAGTTATATACAATAACACTATCAAAAAGCTGCTCGTGTATTGAAATATTCAATGAAGAGAGTAAGAGAGAGAGTAGAGAAGTACTAGGGTTTCACTCTTTTTGTTTTGAGTGAAGAGAAATTTTGACTGTCTACTTGTACATCGTTTTTGAGTCTACCACAGCCTATAGCAAATAAATCGAATTACTGGGGGTGAATCGCAGGCAGGTGGTACTGAAGTTCATCAGAGAGCAAACATAGGCAGTATCATAGATAAATAAAAACCATAGATGATTCATTTGCTTAATCACCATTTTCACCAGAGGGCAGAGGCTGTTTCCGTGCGAACATTTTTCACTCGGATGCGACGAAAAAACACTCCAACATCATTTTTATTTCAATTCTGCTGTTTAAATTTGAAAATAGAATTTAAATAAGAGAAAACCGTATCGCTTTTGATATTTGCTCACAATACATAATGCAAAAAAGCATGGTTATATAGTTTTTTCAATAGTTTTGGTTTCCAGGGAAATTTTCCCATATCTACCACTCCGGCGCTATCTAGAAAATTTCCCTTTACTTTCAAATCCACCACTTATCTTTCACCATCTATGGTTTTTTTTTATTTATCTATGGCATTATTATGTTTTAATACCTGAATATAAATAAAATGCACTTCAATATGAGCCTTGGACGTATTTTAGGGTAACTTAGGTGAATTTTTGTTGATATGGACATATCCAACGATTTCTCAAAATAGTCTACCACGGCCTATAGCAAATATGTAAATCGAATTACTGCGGTTGAATCGCAGGCAGGTGGTATTGAAATTCATCAAAGAGCGAACATAGGCAGTATTATTATGTTTTTATACCGAAATATCAGTAAAATTCACGTCAATATGAGTCTTGGACATAGATAAATTACAACTATAGATGATTCATTTGCTTAATCACCATTTTCACCAGAGGGCACGTGCTGTTTCCGTACGACCATTTTTCACTCGGATGCGACGAAAAAGCACACAAACATCATTTTTATTTCGATTCTGTGGTTTAAATTTGAAAATAGAATATAAATAATAGAAAAGCATATCGCTTTTGATATTTGTATATATAGTTTTTCCAATAGTTTTCGTTTCCAGGGAAATTTTCCCATATCCACCACTCCGGCGCCATCTAGAAAATTTCCCATTACTTTCAAATCCACCACTTACCTTGCACCATCTACGGTTGTTTATTTATCTATGAGTATACTGAATTGTCGGCTACTGTCAAGTGGTGTGGTTTCAATTATAGTTATTGTCCGAAAGAGCAATGACACAACTTAAATCAAACAAAACTGACTAGCGGGGTTTTATTGTTAATGTTATTAACCTTTCGAAAACCCACGAAAATATATGGTTCCATTTAAACACTGCCTCCAATTTTTAATTTAGTTCAGACATTGTTAATCAAATAAAATAGATTTTTTCTTTGAACTTCAAATATGTATTTAAATACTTCTCGAATGTTCAAGTCATAAATTATATTGACGGGCAAAAACGATATCTATTCAAAGCAGAGCCCAAAACCGGCACCAAAATGTGCGCTGGTCGTTAAACACTTAATTACTGTTGTTAGTTAATTTTTTTCAAAGTTAAGGTTAACTTTGTTATACGATTGTTAAAAAACAAATGGGGGTTCTCTTCCCAAAATACACGCACGACTCAAAATGTAGAAACCGGATTTTTTTATTGTTAATAAATTATTTAATATCTGAGTGTATTTTGTTGGTGTTATTACTAAATATTATTTTATTACAAGAATTAAGTAACATTTTAAAAAGCTGTTTTGTATCTCATTCTATTACAGATTTTTAAATTTTAATGATATGATAGCGGCAGAACAAACATTTAAATCCAGGAGCTGTTTCAAGAATTCCGTGTTTTTGTTGTCAACAATTTGTTGTGAATAATAAACCCCAACCAACCCACAATTTCAAAACCATTTTGAATAATTTTAAAAAATAAGATCATATCTCAAACCTTTAAGGTCATTCCAACGTAATTATGGAGCTGGAGATGGAAACGAGTAAAATGCTAAAGAGCAGTGGTGTACGCAGTATTAATATCGAATTTAACGATCTCACCTATCAAGTCAAAGTGCCAAAGCAAAAAGGTAAGTCAGATTTATTATTTAACTTAAGTTGTTATGGAAATTTTTAATGAAATATTCTAAATAGTCGCAAGATGTTTTGAACCCACATTCACAAATAGATCGGTTTGAAGTTTGTGAAACTTTATCTTCAGCAGTATATCCCTTTTAGGCCGAAAAAATTGAAGCATGTGAAATACTAAGCGTGTTTTTTTATTTCCCGCTAAACTAATTTTTCAACGACTTTGTATGGGGAGCCGCTTAAAATCGCTAAACCCTCCATACAAAGTGGTCGAAAAGTTAGTCTAGCAAGGAATAAAAAAGAGGCCTACTATTGAAGTGGCCAAGCAATGAGCAGCTAAGCGGCGCCCCTCAGGAATAAAACTTGTTCTAAATTTTAGTTGGTTGTGGAGCTCTTAATTTCATCTGTAAAAAGTCGACCGCTATTTTGGAAAGACAGATTACCAAATTGTAAAAACAACAGCAAATCTAAGAATTTCACTGACATACATCAGTAGTACCAAAATCTGTCTGGAAATTTTAGTAGCGTCTACATATATAAATAGTTAAATTCTTCGTAATGTAGCCTTGCTCGATTTACAGGATGAACACCACCAACTCGTCTTTTTCTTAAGCAGGGAATACATAACAAATATGCTTGTACAATTGGTTTGAATATCGTTGGCCATACACAACAAACCGATCGAAAAAAAAAATTACATGAGGTGTCACGGGACACCCGGTTGGAAAGAAGTTCCTTTGGCTATATATTATGTACTAGTTAGTTCCAACACGCCTAAGGCGCCCGTTGAAAAATACGATAATTTAAAAGGATCTTTAAGGAAAGATACTTTTTGTAAAATGATAAACTTTTTTTAAGAAAAATAATTTTTTTTATAGAATGTATTTTTTTTAAAAATGTATATTTTTAGGTCCTGTTTGTAAGAATATGTGTTATATTTTCCCGAAAAGTTAATTTTTTAAAGAGAGGTACTTCTTTTATTAAACTTTAATGTTTTTTAAGAAAATTTACTTTTTGGTAAGAAAAAGCCGTGAGTATGAATTTTTTATAAGAGAATGTATTTTTTTAAGAAATAAGAATTTTTTTCAAGAATAGGTACATTTTAAGGGTAAATACTTATCTGAAGAAAAGTTATTTTATAAGAAAAGGCAATTTGTTGTACGAAAATGTACTTTTTTTATGAAAAGGTATTTACTTTAAAAAAAAATACTTTTTTTAAGAAAAGGTACTTTTTATAAGAAAATTTACTTTTGTAAGCAAAGGTACTTCTTTAAAATATGTTACTTTGTATTTTTTTGAGAAAATTTACTTTTTTAAGAAAAGGCACTTATTTAAGAAAATGTTCTTTTTTTAAACTTCTTTCACTTTGGCTTTTCTAAATTTACTTTTTATTGGGTTCAAAACTACACTATATACTAAATTAGCTGGACCCGGCAAACTTCTTTTTGCCTTCAATGATTTTGTAATGCCAAAGTGTGAACAAGAATACAATGGGCAAATAAACCTGTAGTTGTCTGGAATATTATTTAAAATTTCAAGTTGTATGGGCGGTGGTGCCACGCCCTGTATCCAATCTTTTCCAAGTATAGCCAAGGACTATTAGCAGGTCTTCGGTATCTTATTGTTAAATTTTTATAACAATCGGGGTATTAGAAAAACCATTAGAGCGATGTTTTAAAAGGGGGTGTGGCACCGCCCACTTACACCTTGATTGTAATTCATACTGTACGAACAACTTATCACATTCATACCTCTGATAGTTCATGAGGTGCAGCCGTACACAGTTTCAAGATGTGTGCCACGCCCACTATTGCGATCCATTTTTTGTTGGATCACGAATTTTGCTGCCAAATGCATCTACACAAATTTTCAAGGCGATTGGTGAAGCAGTCCTCCAGATATTGCGTTTTCAAAAATAGAGTCCAATGGGCGGTATATCAAAAATTCAAGTACCCTATTTTCACCACCGACCACACAGCTACATTCTGTGAAAATTTCAAAAAGATCATTCCAACCGTTTTCGAGGCTATAGGGTACTAAAGAATGCAAACAAAAAACAAACAAACACAAAATCTGATTTTTCTAATATAACTCAAAATTAATCATTACCATTGAAAAAAAATCTTTAAAACTCATAATATAATCATTAATATATCAGTTTTGTAATAAAACTCATAATGATTACGGTCCCTGACTTCAGTGGATGAAGGAACAACAGATGAGGACGGTTTCGGAGATAAGAAAAGACTGTCCAAATTATCCAAGTTAGGAGTCACTGGCACAATTAAATTACGTCACTAGAAGTTGTTTTTCCGTCACGAAGAGCACGGGATGTCTTGAGTCCATTTAAAAGTATCAAACATATCCTCCAACGATTTATTTTTCAAACTAAGAGACAAAATCAGAATTTAAAGTTTGAAATCCTTTCTTTACCTCCTTAAATAGCTTATAAAAGTCAACTTCGAATTTCCAACACGTCCAGCGAAGCCCGCTTTCCTTAACCGTAATTATATCATAATGCCTTCTATTGAAGCCAGCACACTTCACATGGGCATGACTACCACAAAGCTAACATGAAAGAAATCAATCCTCATATATGTCCCGGACTGTACAAATCTTTGCCACATACTCCATTGGCATATTATGTCTAAAAGTATGCAATAAAATAGAATAACAAAACGATTTAGAAATCCTAAAAGTATGCATAATAATACTGGCTTGTATACAGGGTTATAGCACAATACGGTTAAAAAAAGTTGTTTATAATTTTTTCATTTAGTCCCCATCCCGCAACGTGCGATAAGGAACTTCGTTCCAAAACTTATAGCCTGTTTCTCAATGTCGAATGAAAACATAAGCGAACGAAAGACAGTCACTCGAATTCGATTCAATTTGGGTTTCGCTATCTCTTAAGTTTTCGTTCTTATGCGTCTGTCAATTTGTATGTGTTACCTATTTATGCATTTATGAATTGCCAGATCGACATTTTTCATTTGATTAAAATTTTCTTAAAAAATACTACTTTATTGTGTAGGCTTGAATACAACCCTGCCGATCTATTGTTGATACCGATTGTCAGTGGAAAGCAAAGCAAAACAAACAAAACAAAGTAAACAAACAAAAGTAATCTAACAAATTGAAAAAAATTAAAACCAAATGTTCCTCCATTCCTCCTCCACCGAAAATTTGCTGGCTCCGAAAACCGTTACTCCGCTGGCAAACTCTGGGGTTTTTTTTCTATATGGTGGACCAGTGCCTGCAGCTGCTGCATCGTTGACTTTTTCAGACTATAATTTGCCATGCATTTTAATTTGAAAGTTTGTATTTGATTTCCTTTACTTTTCACATTTCTTTGCCACTCGAAAACAAAACAGCAAGTGACTGAATTTGACACTTCCATTCGCAGTGTTGACAACTCATTCGAAATAGAGAACCCTAATTTTGTATGAAAACCTTTACGTATTCGAAATGTTCTTTCGACTTGTCGTTCGAGTCGTCGTTCGCATAAAGTTGAATTAGTGAAACCCAAATCAGATTTCTTTCGCTTACAAACGTTGCGAATGCATTCTTTCGACATCGAGACACAGGCTATTAATCTCAGCTGTGAACGTCGGTGAATAGAAATGGGAAATAAAATTACGGACGATGCCATCGCACTTTTAATAGCACACTTGTGTACGAAGATTTCATAATATTTTGTTCCACGATTTGTTTTTTTCTTGACTTGTTGACTTTTCTATAAACTTTTCTAAAAACACTTTGTTTACACTCGCCAGTTATATCCCTCCCTATATGTTGACTCTCCGACGATTCAAAGAGAAATGAGCAAATGCATGCACACTAAGCCATACACGACAAACATGTTTGAACACCAATCGGAAGTATTTGATAATTTTCAAATACATGCAGTCGGTTTTGTCAACAACGCCTTACACGAGAAAAATGGTTTCAAACACACACCGATCGAACAAGCATGCTTGTCGTGTATACCCTGCTTTAAACTCATTAACTTCTTATAAATATGAATACGATTTGGTATTCATTCTATAAATCGAGCAAAGGTACATTATGGTGAATTCAACCATTTATATAAAAATCTACCCACATTTCTAGACAGATTTATGGAACAGATTTATGTGAAATCCCTTGATTTGCTGTTATTTTTAAAATTTGGTAATCTACCTTGCCATAATAGCGGTTGACTTTATACCACATTCACTTTTGCCTTCTTTATTCTTTGCCGCTCAGAAACCGACAAAAGATTAGAAAAAGTTTTATTCCTGAGTGACGCCGCATAACCGCTCCCATGCCGCGCATTGCGTGGCCACTTCAATAGTATTTTGTATTTTCTATGTCCTTGGCCTAAGGCACTGGCCGTCCGTCTGTTCAACTACATACGGCACTAACCAAAATTTGATTTTGTCCAGAATGACATTTTGTCCCGTAGGTGGAGCCCAGCTCTTGTAGTACATGAGATCGTGAGTTCTTGTGGATGTTTTTATGTTGAAATCGCGGATCAGCCTCAGTCCGTTGTTGGAAGTGTTTGCTTGTCTGCCAATTTTGCCAATAAAATCACCAAGAACAATCTTAATGTTATGGCCAGGGCAGCGGTCGGTCTCATTAGGGCTGTTTTTTATTCCATTAAGCTATTGCCACTTATGACTTTCCAAAAACACGATCCACACTTAATACTACGAAATCTGGCTTTTTGCTGTAATGGGTAAAAAAAATGCGATACAACACGTTTGTGGCCAGTGCCCAGAAATGCATGGTAGCAGCAGACGTCGTTGTAGGCACCAATAACAGGCATTTTATTTTTGTTATTCTTTTCAGTTGTCAAACTCTACACAAATATATATCAACAATACAAGAATAAAAAAACGTATAAAACAAACTACATATGAGTTTGACAAGTGAAACGAAAAGTGACATGGAAATATTAAATCGACTATACCTGATAGATAATTCTACCATGAGCAATATGTATAACATTTACTGCGCGTTGTCATAGAATAACACATACCATAGAAGGTTTTATTCGCTCAATAAACTAAACGTCATAGGTACGATGGAAAGTAAACATTGGATGGTAGAAATATGGGTTCAATAATACCAGATAGTGGCAATAGTATACAGCGATCAACATAGGAACATCAACCGAATTTCCTGTTTTTGTGGCAAACTAGTTGTGTTAAATACAATACAAATGTATACCAACGATTAAAGTCAATAAAAAAGTGCAAAATATATTTACATTTTTCAGTTCTACACCAAAACGACAGGAAAAAGTTAAGTGAACATATTTTGTAACTCCACCTGGTGTAAGATAATTTTAAATTTAATTGCTCTCATTTCAACAAACCTACGATGAGAGTGTGAAATGAAATGTCAGATGAGAGAATAAGTTTATCTAGGTATGTATTAGTCTATGCGCGTTGTTGTGAACAATTAAATTCCAATTTTATATACAATCGAGAATAAAAATGGATCCTTAAAATTTAGAGATGTAAAAGTATATGTACGTAGTTTCCATTAAATAAAATAATTTAAATGAATGTTTTGAGTTTCATCTTCTTGATAACATTTTCATTCACAAGAAACGATAACAAAATTTAACTAAGATGAGATTTTGGTGCCATTTCTTGAAATTAAACATGTGGCAACATTGTCATCGCTCAAGTCGGAATTAAAGTGGGAAATTGAAATGACGCTTAATATCGTCTTAATATAACTTTAGATGGGTAAAAAAACACACTTATTATCTTTATATGCCATCGGAGCTGCATGTACACAAGGTAACGAAATATTGAAGCATTTCGCATGAAACTACAAAGTAGATGTCGTAGCCTTTTGCCAACTGCAAATCTGCAACCAAACTCAGGCTTTTTTCGCTTTTGTGTTGCCATTTTGCGGTTTGGCATGGTACCTACTTCCAGGATATGTATATATTGCAGCCACTCATTACGGATCATACACTAACTAAGGTAGTGTTCTTCGTGGGGCTGACGGACTTGGTTTTTGGTATTGTTTAATTTTTTACCTGCCTTTGTTGGTTTATCCAAATTCTTAGGACAGATTAACTGAGCTTGAATGACTATTGTTTGCTGATAACCTATTAGTATGACTCTCAGGTTGCTCATTCAAACCCTTCTTGCTTTAGCTACCATCAATCAGGGGTCTGGAAATGACATTACCAGCAGATACTTGGTCTAGCAGAAGTAGGGAGATGCACTCTCGGAACAATTCGGTCGAGACAGCCGAATTAGCTGTAACCGAATTTAGATGTTGTCATAACCACACTAGAGGTCATCACAGCCGAACCCGAGCTTATCTCAACCGAATTAGAGGTTACCAAATTGTGGGTAGTCACAGCCGAATTATAGAATTATATGTCGCAGCCGAATTAGAGGTTGTCACAGCCGACTCATAGAATAATACATGCCATAGAAACTTTTATTCGCTCAATAAATTATACGTCATAGGTACGATGGAAGGTAAACATTGGATGGTGGAAAATATGGGTTCAATAATACCAGATAGTGGCAATAGTATACAACGATTAACAAAGGACCAACAACCGAATTTCGCGTTTTTGTGGCAAACTAGTTGTGTTAAATACAATACAAATGTATACCAACGATAAAAGTCAACAAAAAGTGCAAAATATATTTAAATTTTTCAGTTCTACACCAAAACGACATGAAAAAGTTAAGTGAACACATTTTGTAACTCCACCTGGTATAAGGTAATTTTAAATTTAATTGCTCTCATTTCCACAAACCTACGATGAAGAGTGTGAAATGAAACGTCAGATGAGAGAATAAGTTTATCTACGTATGTATTATTCTATGAGTCGGTATATTTTGCACTTTTTTGTTGACTTTTATCGTTGGTATACATTTGTATTGTATTTAACACAACTATTGTTGCACAAAAACACGAAACTCGGTTGTTGTTCCTTTGTTGATCGCTGTATACTATTGCCACCATCTGGTATTATTGAACCCATATTTTCCACCACCAATGTTTACTTTCCATCGTACCTATGACGTTTAATTTATTGAGCAAATAAAAGCTTCTACGGTATGTATTATTCTATGAGCCGACTTAGAGGTTGTCAGAACTGAATTTAGAGAGTGACAGCTGAATTTTGAAATTGTTGTCTATTAATTTAGTGATGATATATTTCCTGTATTCTCATAAATAATTACAAAGCGAGGAATTAATTTATATGGTGTAATCTTTTGGGTAATACATTCCTTTTACATCCATTTCTGACAGTTGTCAACCAATCTGATGAGTTGTGTTTGTCTATTAAGGTCCTAAACCCTCTCTATAAGAAGACGATTGCAAAACATCTCAAACGACCGACCTTGAAAAACTGAACTGTTGACATCTGCTTGTACGTACTTCGCGCTGATACATGTGAGCATTTTCTGCAAATATGAAGGTTTAATGCAGAAATAATAATTGCAATATTATTACTTACCTTTCCTAATAACCACAAAACAACAGTTGTAGTAAATTCTTGTTGTTTGTTTAATATATTTGCTTCTAGAATTTTAAGCGTCTAGTTTGAAATATATAGAATTCTATTGTGGTAACGAATTAAAAAAAATTCGGTTGTCCCAACAGAATTCATGAGAAATTCGGCTACAGCAACTAAATTCGGTCGCTGCAACGGACTTAGGGCCCCATTCTGTTATTGCGACCGAATTGATACCAAATTTGATAGTATTAACAAATTCCGTTGTTGCACCCGAATTGATGCAACACTCGGTTGCTGTAACCGAAATCGGTACCAAATTCGGTTGCAGCAGCCGAATGTGGCAACAATTCAGGTGTAGCAACCGAATTTGGCAGTTGTGTTAAATACAATACAAATGTATGCCAACGATAAAAGTCAACAAACAAGTGCCAAATATATTTAAATTTTTCAGTTCTACACCAAAACGACATGAAAAAGTTAAGTGAACATATTTTGTAACTCCACCTGGTATAAGGTAATTTTAAATTTAATTGCTCTCATTTCCACAAACCTACGATGACGAGTGTGAAATGAAACGTCAGATGAGAGAATAAGTTTATCTATGTATGTATTATTCTATGGTAAAGTATAAATCATAGAGGAGTTTGGGATAGATTATTTTATTCTCTCATCTGACGTTTCTTTTCACACTGTTCTTCATAGGTTTGTGCAAATGAGAGAAATTCGACGAAAATTAACTTACAGCAGGTGAAGTTACAAGAACTGTTGACTTAAATTTTTCATTTCGTTCGCGTATAGAACTGTGAGATTTAAATGTATTTTGCACATTTTTGTTGACTTTTATTGTTGGTATACAATTTGTATTGTATTTCCCACAACTATTTTGC
Source organism: Phaonia tiefii (assembly GCA_963931995.1). Taxonomy (NCBI): domain Eukaryota; kingdom Metazoa; phylum Arthropoda; class Insecta; order Diptera; family Muscidae; genus Phaonia; species Phaonia tiefii. The sequence goes on along the minus strand of OZ008368.1, from coordinate 234,400,940 downwards.
CACAAAAACACGAAAATGCTGGTATTATTGAACCCATGCTTTCCACCATGCAATGTTCACTTGTAACCACACCTATGACGTTAAAAATATTGAGAGAATTAATTCGTCTATACTAAATTCGTCTATGGTACTACGAAATGAAAAAAAAACAAATCACCTGTTCTTATGTCACAACCTTCTTGAGCAGCCTTGTTTTGAACATACACAGTAACAATTTTATACGCGTTTGTCAAACCGCAGTGACAGAATTCTGCACTTGTTGTAAAGAGTTGCAACTTACAGATATTCGAATCCGAGCGAGAGCGAGTTTGTTCATCTCTAGAATTTGAGTCAATGCCAAAACACTCATCAGAAGAGGAAAATAAACAAAAAATTGTCTATACATCTTCTTGCCTCATGAATCAAAAACATGAGCCAGAACATATGTATGTAGACTCTTTTCACCACAAAGCCGTTATTTGCCAAACTTCAAGCACACATGAATGCTAAACACTCAACCTCTCCCACCTAAACACAAACAAAGCGTTCAGCTCACACTTACATATTTGCGGTTTGTTTTCTACAATAGTAGTTAGTCACCTTCTGTATGTTTTTGTTTGCGTATGATCGTCTAAATGCAAAATAATATTGACTGAATAATTAACATTTTTAGAGATGTTAGTAAATAATAAATAAATCAATATAAATATTGATTAATAGTTTTCAAATCACTTTCGTTTTCAATGTCAAGTTTTTGTAATATGTAAGTATAATAACTTATATGGAAATACATAACAATGATGCAGCACGATTTGATGTGATTTCGTTTTACGTCAATTGCAGGTAACGATGGTGAATACATGAGCATAAGTTGTCGCAAGTCACATTCGCTGAATTTTAATGCGATTAGGCGTCGTACAACATGAACGTTTATGATATGAAATTGACACTAATGAAACACAATGATAATGGGTCATATCGACTTATATGTGCACTTTGTGTACAGAATAGTGTACAGTAGTTTTTCCAAAGGCATGTTTAGACCATCATACTTGATCGTAAGATATGTACAAAACAAATGAATAGAAAGGATTCGATGTAAATGTGAAATTTCCATTTAGAACAGAAAGAAATGCCCATTCGACAAAGTTCGCGTTGTTTTATTATGAATTATACTTGTTAATTTTTGAAGTACAGATTTTGTTACCAGGTAAGGCTTTTCGTCGCCAGCTCGTCTGCCTTATGTGCCCTAAAATGCAATAAAAAAATGGTGTCCCATAACATCCCATGAAGGGTTTGAGGAGAGCTTCTCACAATCAATGAGATGTGCGCTTTCTAGTTTTGAACGGTATTTTGAGAAGCTTTTTCATGACTAAGTACTCGATAGTGTTGCCATCACTAAGCGACCGTAAGTGACCGTCATCGAAAGAAATGTAAGGTGGTCTGAGCAGGGATCGAACCCACGTTCTCATGTACAAGTGCCGCGCGCACTAACCATTGCACCACCGACGAATGCCATAGTGCCCAGAAATCTACGTGATCAATGGCTGCCAACGGCTCCTACACTCGAGTACCGTTTACGATCTGACCTTTTGTGACGATCGTGATACTCGTGTTTCCATGTCGTTCCCTGAGGTTCACACAAAAAAAAAATACATATGTGTCAAGGGACACCCAGTTGGAACGAAGTTCCTTTGGCTATATATTATGTACTAGTTGAAAAATACGATAATTTAAAAGGATCTTTAAGAAAAGATACGTTTTGTAAATTGATAAACTTTTTTTAAGAAAAATAATTTTTTTTATAGAATGTATTTTTTTTAAAAAGTATATTTTTAGGTCCTGTTTGTAAGAATATGTATTATATTTTCCCGAAAAGGTAATTTTTTAAAGAGAGGTACTTCTTTTATTAAACTTTAATGTTTTTTTAAGAAAATTTAGTTTTTGTAAGAAAAAGCCATGAATATGAATTTTTTATAAGAGAATGTATTTATTTAAGAAATGAGAATTTTTTAGAATTGGTCCTTTTTCAAGAATAGGTACATTTTAAGGGTAGATACTTATCTGAAGGAAAGTTATTTTGTTTCACAATAAATTTACTCGTTAAAGAACAGGTGGTTTTATAAGAAAAGGCAATTTGTTGTACGAAAATGTACTTTTTTTTATGAAAAGGTACTTACTTTAAAAAAAATACTTTTTTTTAAGAAAAGGTACTTTTTGAAAGAAAATTTACTTTTGTAAGCAAAGGTACTTCTTTAAAATATGTTACTTTGGATTTTTTTTGAGAAAATTTACTTTTTTAATAAAAGGAACTTATATAAGAAAGTGTTCTTTTTTTAAACTTCTTTCACTTTGGCTTTTCTCAATTTACTTTTTATTGGGTTCAAAACTACAATATATACTAAATTAGCTGGACCCGGCAAACTTGTTTATGCCTTCAATGATTTTGTAATGCCAAAGTGTGAACAAGAATACAATGGGCAAATAAACCTGTAGTTGTCTGGAATATTATTTTAAATTTCAAGTTGTATGGGCGGTGGTGCCACGCCCCTGTATTCAGTCTTTTCCAAGTATAGCCAAGGACTATCAGCAGGTCATCGGTACCTTATTGTGAAATTTTTTTAACAATCGGTCTATTAGAAAAACCATTAGAGCGATGTTTTAAAAGGGGGTGTGGCACCGCCCACTTACACCTTGATTGTAATTCATACTGTACGAACAACTTATCACATTCATACCTCTGATATTTCATGAGGTGCAGCCGTACAAAGTTTCAAAATGTGTGCCACGCCCACTATTGCGATCCATTTTTTGTTGGATCACGAATTTTGCTGCCAAATGCATCTACACAAATTTTCAAGGCGATTGGTGAAGCAGTCCTCCAGATATTGCGTTTTCAAAAATAGAGTCCAATGGGCGGTATATCAAAAATTCAAGTACCCTATTTTCACCACCGACCACACAGCTACATTCTGTGAAAATTTCAAAAAGATCATTCCAACCGTTTTCGAGGCTATAGGGTACTAAAGAATGCAAACAAAAAACAAACAAACACAAAATCTGATTTTTCTAATATAACTCAAAATTAATCATTACCATTGAAAAAAAATCTTTAAAACTCATAATATAATCATTAATATATCAGTTTTGTAATAAAACTCATAATGATTACGGTCCCTGACTTCAGTGGATGAAGGAACAACAGATGAGGACGGTTTCGGAGATAAGAAAAGACTGTCCAAATTATCCAAGTTAGGAGTCACTGGCACAATTAAATTACGTCACTAGAAGTTGTTTTTCCGTCACGGAGAGCACGGGATGTCTTGAGTCCATTTAAAAGTATCAAACATATCCTCCATCGATTTATTATTCAAACTAAGAGACAAAATCAGAATTTAAAGTTTGAAATCCTTCCTTTACCTCCTTAAATAGCTTATAAAAGTCAACTTCGAATTTCCAACACGTCCAGCGAAGCCCGCTTTCCTTAACCGTAATTATATCATAATGCCTTCTATTGAAGCCAGCACACTTCACATGGGCATGACTATCACAAAGGTAACATGAAAGAAATCAATCCTCATATATGTCCCTGACTGTACAAATCTTTGCCACATACTCCATTGGCATATTATGTCTAAAAGTATGCAATAAAATAGAATAACAAAACGATTTAGAAATCCTAAAAGTATGCATAATAATACTGGCTTGTATACAGGGTTATAGCACAATACGGTTAAAAAAAGTTGTTTATAATTTTTTCATTTAGTCCCCATCCCGCAAACGTGCGATATGGAACTTCGTTCCAAAAATTGTGAGGTTAACTCTGTTTGAAAATCAATCTACGATAATGACGACGAAGTCGAAAGTGGTGCTAAATATTTTGGGTCTCGATTAAGAGATATTCCGGCCCACCTATTCTCCCCAGCCCTCATTCACTGTTGATTTGTAAATCCTGCCTATAGCATTATTGTTTTGAATTCAGTCAGTTCTCTGAGGAGACGGTCAGCAGCCCGTCAGCTTTTCTATTATGAGCTAGTGAAAGCATCTGGCAACTCGCTGAACGTGAAGACCGCTATAAGTGGACATATTCCTCATAGAACCGAAGTTTTCATTGAAATTATTACTAAATACAGTACTACATGGGCTATAGGATGTTCCAAACCCTTTAAGTATCATGTGGTATCACCAGCGGAACTTCCGGCTTTTCCTATTGATCCCCTGGCTGTCAGAGTTGACTGATAAACTTTGGATACATACTTAATTTGTGGAGGGATACAAGAGTGGTGTTTAGTTTTAAAACTGGGAAAGGCCTCTAACATAGCTCCTAAAGACCGTAGACCTATAAGTCTGTTATCGTTCCTACTGAAGAGTTTGGAACGGCTAATAAATGGACACTTACGGGTGAGTATTAATGTAACATTGTTATCTGGTTGTTGAGCTACTGCAAGGGCAGATCTACAGAGGCAGCACAGGAGACATTGGGAAATCATTGGCTACTAAGGAGGATACTTTGGTAGCCTTTCTTGGTATTGGGTGTGCGTTCAATTATGTCAAATCATATGGTGCTTGTATATGAAGTGCTCAACAGGAGACGCGTCACATCCAAATTGGGCACCTCGAGTTCTACCGCGATGGTAACACAGGCACACATCAAGTAGGGGTTTAATCTCCACTTCTATGGGTCATTGCGCTGAACGGAACTTTGGTCATTCTCGAAAATATGGTTGGTAATGCGGCTGGCGTAGCATAAGGGGCAAGTATCCAAGTGCAATACATTTAATTTTCGGTGCAGCTTTTGGACTTTGGGCAGATGGAAGGGTAAAATGTATTAGGTGTAACTCCGGTCAAGACGATCCCTTTACTCGAAGGTATAAATTACCTATCGTGGAACCTATCACATTAAATGGTTCTGATTCCAGAGGGTTTCAAATACCTGGGCGTTATTTGAGGCATCAATCTTAGTTTCAGACCCAACTTAGGTAGAAGGGGGAAAAAGTGGTAAAGCGAACCACAGACTTGTTATTCATGAACATGAGCTTGATCGATAAACTTTTATCTGACTGATGAATTTTAAAAAATTATTACCAAAAATTGCTGTGAACGTGATAGTGATGCGAGTAACTTTGATTACATTCTTATTTGGTATCAAGAAAGGCGGTAAACCGACAGCTATCGCTGATGTTCATGCTTATGAATGACAAGTCTGTGGTTCGCTAAAGAGAGCTACAGGTTGTAAATGGAAACTATCAGTGGTTCTACACATCTGAGATGAGACCGATAATACTTTATGGGGTTATCGTCTGGTGGCAGGTACTTGAGAAACCCACCTGTTGTGCACTACAGATTAGGAAATAGAGAATGGCAACGATGTGCATCACGGGTGCTTTGCGCATACCTTCCACTAATAAACTGAATGTATTGATATATTTTTTTTGCCGGTGGACAATATAGTCAGACAGATTGCTTACACATTTGCCATCAGGTATGGATTCATGGAAGTGTTCCCAACATTCAATCGGAAATATCACACTTGTATATCGGAAAGAGATTCATGGAACAAATGAGTTCCTGATAGAAAGAGTTATGTGAATTTCTATATGGATGTTACTCTACTAGGGAACTGAGGTTGTGATTTTCTCGTAGACTATCTGATAATTCCAACGTGTATCAGGCGTAATAGTCCAGCAGTCATTGGGGTTAGCGTCTTCTCTACAAGTCAGGCGGTCATCAAGTCCTCGAAATCAATATTCTTGAACTCAACATCTAACCAGGACTGCCGCAGGTCTCTTAGCCCAGCACTACGATATTCACCTCATATGGGAGCGAGGGTACAGGGACATTTCGAGTTTTAATTTCAGAGCGTGTGAACTGACCAGACTAGCGACTACTTTACAGGTTCCACCGGAACTGGTATTTACCGATATTGTATTTTATCTTTTTGGGCATCTTAAAGTGAGGATTATAAATGAAGTCCTTCTTCGGCCTTTCTGCATAAAATGTTTGGGGTTGTCTTTAAAAGTATCGCCACAATCTGCGTAAGAGGAAACATTCAAACAGGCCCGTTACAAATTATGAAGTTTTCTTATGTAAAGGGGAATATCGCTAGAAAAAACCGGAGCGGCGGGCAATTGGCCGCTAGAATAGAATAGTTTTTATTTAATTGGTGGCGATCATACGAACTCTTTCATTGAAAATTCTTACAAGCGACTTCGTGATCCGAGGCATTCTTAAAAAGTCTGCAGACCTGAATTCTGCGGCAATCTATAGGTATGTTACCATGTTTTCTTCTAGCTGGCATGTAGAGGCCCCCCATAAGCTTTCCAAAAGTCCAATGGACATACACGCTGAAAAAAACGGCTCCTGTAACATTATGCAGGATCCATGTATATGTTTGGAACAATTGCATTCATTATTTGCATGAATTGAAGATCTACTGCTTTTTTAAATTCTTTATATTAACTTCACCCTTTTCTCGTGATCCAATCGAGCTGAAATTTCGCAGGCAAACTAATGGCGACGACAAAAATGAATTATCAAAATATGGGCGGGATTGGACAAAGGGCCGTGGTACCTCCGATACAAATCACAAATCCATCCATTATTTCTGCTCCTGTTAACGGTATTTGAACAAAATTGGGTATGTTGGTTAGGTGTACATACGAGTATTCTAAGATCTGCTGCAAATATGGGCAGGATTAGACAAAGGGGCGTGGCCATATAACGGGTCCGCCATCTAACGTTTTTTTTCAACTAGTGCTTATTTCGTGAATGGTAACACTTAGCTCATGTCTGATTTGACAGATAATTAGTTTTATCCTTCCGCTGAACGAATATGGTTGTGTATACGCTTGAACAAAGCTGAGAAATATTGCGACATTACTTTGAAAAGTGGGCCTGCGATCGACTTACAGAAGATGCCGATTTTGCCAAAAAAATCATCTTTTCTGATGAAGCTCATTTTGATCTTGGCGGGTATGTAAACAAGCAAAATTGTCGCATTTGGGGCACAGAAAACCCGCACGCATACATTGAAAAGCCGATGTACCCAAAACGAGTCACTGTTTGGTGCGGATTTTGGTCCAGAGGCATAATTGGGCCATTTTTCTTCGAAAATGAGCAAGGAGTGGCCGTTGCAGTCAATGGCGATCGTTATCGGACCATGTTGAACGAATTTTTGTTCACAAAAATTTAAGATTAGGATATTGGCAACATTTGGTTTCAACAGGACGGCGCTACGTGCCACACAGCCGAAGCTACACTCGATGTTTTGCGCCCTGTTTTTGAAGATCTCATTATCAGCCGCAGAGCTGATGTCGTTTGGCCACCTCGGAGCTGCGATTTGACACCATTGGACTATTATTTGTGGGGTGCCCTCAATGATAAGTGTTACGCCGACAAGCCGGAGACAATTGACGCTTTGAAGGACAATATTCGTGAAGCCATTGGTGAAATACAGCTGCACACAATCGATAATGTGCTTAAAAATTGGACCGATCGTGTAGGCTAATGCATGGCCAGCCGAGGCAGCCATTTGAATGAAATTATTTTCCATTATTAACCGGAAGGATTGTACTTTCAAATAAAAAAGAAATTTGAGAAAATATTCAGTAGTTTTTTTTTATAGCATTTTCAAAAAAAAAAGTTATTTGGCGGACCCTTTATAAAGAATTTGTAGTCAAAAACTATGTTTTTGTTCCTTTGTTGTCTGCCACGTTTTTGTTTCCAGCAGTTTTCAACAAACAAAGCCATGTTTATGTCATTGTGGGTCAATATGTAATATTGAATAGCAAACACAATGTGTTTGGACAGAAGTATAATATATTTGTGGCATACTACAAACACGTTATATTTGCATCCAAACAGCATAACAGGCCTCTTGGCAGTCTTACTAGTGGAAGGCAAAAAAAATGATTTTCATTGATATACAAACTTTCATTCTTTAAGCAGACCAATTGTAAGGTCTGCTAGTGGAATCCAGAATGGATGATCTATTGATCTCCTGGCTAATCAAACAATAATGGCGTGGAGTGAACGAATCCGAACCCAAATTATCCCGGCTGAGTTTGAATTAAAGGAGAATGAGAATTGTTGCAAATGTTTGACAAAATTGGGAATTTTTTTTTTCAATAACTAAAGCTCTAAAATCGGGTCAGTCAATCAAATGGACCCACATACATATATTGCGAGTCTCCTATTTTGGCGGTGGTGTGAGCTTCAGAACATTATTTGTTGCGGCGGCGCATCAGTTAATTTTCGGTCGACTTCCTTCTCTGATGGTGTAGGTGGCTTGCAAAACAGTTGAGTTCTTTCCATAGAGTAATGACGTATAGAGCTGCCATTGTTCTCATCTGACATTTCCTTTCACACTATTCCTGGTGCGGTCGGTGCGATAGAGAGTTATTTGCATAGAGTAAATATGGGTAGAGAAAATCTTTCACTCACCAAATTTCTGACATTTGTCCTCGTGTGATGTATACGTTTGATGTTGAAAAGAATTGCTTTACTAATACCAGATAGAGGCAATGGTTCAAAACGACGAACAAAATAACAACAACGGCATTTCGTTTTGTGCGTTAAAATTAATGTGTTAAATACAACACAAATGTATGCTAACAATAACAGTCAATAAAAAAGTTTAAAACACATTTAAATTTCACAGTTTTTCACCAAAATGGCATGAAAAATTAAAGCAAGAAGTTATTGTAATTCCACCTGGTGTATATCATTTTTCGTCAAACATCTCTCTATCACACCGACCGCATCACGAAGAGTGTGAAAGGAAACGTCAGATGAGACAAATGGCGGCTCTACTACAAATTTACTCTATGGTTATTTGACTTAAATTGACTTACACCAGGTGCAATTACAAAAATTGTTGACTTAAACTTTTCATGTCGTTTTGATGAAAAACTGTGAAATTTAAACGTATTTTGGACTTTTGTTTTGATATATTTTATTGTTGGTATATATTTGTGGTATATTTACACACAAATTTTAACGCAAAAATCGAAATGCCGTTGCTGATTTATTGTTGGATGGTGTGAGCCATTGTCAATACTTTCCAACATCCAACCGCCCATCTGCAACAAACCCAATGTCATCAATTTGCTGAGAGAGTTAGCGTCTCTATTCGTCATTACTCTACAGTTCTTTCATTCTGGTTGCATTTTTTGGTACTTTAGCAGTGTTGCATCAAATTGTACACCAGTTTATAATCAGGTTAAAAAATAACCTTCAGTTGTTACAGATAACAATTTTATGACTAATCTTCTGTGTAAATGGGGCATTACTTTGTGGTTTACTACACCATCGAGCAACCCGTCTTAATTTTTACGAAATAAGTGTCATGAATGTCAAAAAAGCGACTCCAAATTAAATTGTTACTATATTGATGTAGGGTAAATTATGTAAAACGTATAGTTTGTATATTTAATATTCCTATTGAATGTGAACTAATTTATGTTAAATGCATACAAAGGTGAGAAAACCTAGTGGTTGGTTGAATGTGATACATCAAATGACTGGCAGCGTCAAAAGTGACGTTAATAGGCTCATGTGCATATATATGCAAGTGGCGCATTTGAATGCTATTTGACACAAAAAAAAATGTTATTTTCAGTCAAGTTATGAATAATATGTACATCATCCAATAAGGTACAGAGGCATGTTAAATATTAGTAGTAAATATTAGTATTAAATATTAGCAACTCACAAACATTGTGATATGACACTAGTAATCTTTAAGATGAGCTTGACTTCTCAATTCAATTTTGAATTCCTCAGCTGCCATTAACTCGATGTGCTTCTGTTTTTCACGGTGAACACATTCGTATTAACATAGCTATAATGTGTTATTTTTAGGAATTTAGAAATTATCTGAGTTCCACGCGAATTCGATAGAGTCAATAACCCCTAGGAATGCAAATATTTTAAAATATAATTATGTTAATTTGTGTTAGCGTTTTTGCGTCTGATTTATGTTTTGTATATAGTATTAAGGAAATTCAAGATCTTGGCGTAGCACGCGCATGATATCAAACCCTTGCTATCTACATCGAGAGCAAAGAATTTGCTATACGAGGTTGAATTTTATGTTTCGGTATAAGAGAACAAAAACAAATATTAATCATCGAAAATCACTTTCTTGTTTTTCAAAATATTTATACACTTTTGCATGCGTTTGACCCAATTGTCGAAACACTTTTGCCACTCTCATTGAGGTATCTCCAAAACATGCATTCTGAATGCAGCAACCGCTTCTTCAGGTGTCGAAAAACGTTGACCTCTCAGTTTGTTTTTAACGTACGGGAATAAAGAGAAGTCATTCGGTGCTAAGTCAGGACTATACGGCGGATGACCCATCAAATCGATGTTTTGGGTGCTCAAAAATGCAGTTGTTCCAGCCGATGTGTGAGAGCTTGCATTGTCGTGGTGAAGAGTGATCCGTCTTCGGCGGTTGGTTTTCCTGATTTCTTGGAAGACAACTGACAAACAAATGGTTGTGTACCACTCAGAATTCAGTGTTCTGCGTTGTTCTAGCGGCATAGTTGCGACATGTCCGGTTTTTCCGAAAAAACAGGCGACCATTGGCTTGGAAGTGTTTCGGGCGCGAACAAGTTTTGTTGGATTTTGCTCATCTTGAAACACCCATACAGTTGACTGCTGTTTACTTTCGGGCTCATACGCGTAAATCCAGGATTCACCACCTGTCACGATGTCATAGCCGTGTTTCGAAGCACCCCGATCGTATTTTTGGAGCATTTCTTTCGACCAATCGAAATTTTTTTGACAGTCAAATGTTTATGCAATATTGAATGTATGCTAGTCCCACTAATGCCTAAGGTTGTCTCAATCTCACGATAGCTCACATGACGATCTTGCAAAATCAGTTCGCGCACAGCATCAATGGTTTTCGGAACAACAGCTGATTTTGGACGACCTTCACGAAATTCGTCTTGGAGTGTACTACGACCCCGATTGAATTCACCATACCATCGATAAATACTGGTCCTTGATGGAGCTTCATCGCCAAAAATTGAATTAAGATCATCCATGCACTATTGCCGAGTTAATCCACGTCGAAAGTTGCAAAAAATAATCGCACGAAAATGTTCACGATTTAATTCCATTTTTGGACCGAGATGAATCTTTTAAGTTACTGTAAACAACACAAATAGCGGTCGTATGTCAAAACGTTCTGAGTACGCATAACCTCAAAAATTTCCAACTTTACGATAGAGCTGTCAGTTGCCAGATTGCAACACTAGGGTTGCCAAATCCGGAAACATAAAATTCAACCTCGTATTTTATGTACCGAATGGTACTTCATAATTGAAATAGACGGCCTGATCTTTCCTGTAAGTCACTTTAACTTTCATTCAAGTTTCCGACATTGTCTCTTGGTCAAATTAAGAATCTGACCATGATTGAAATATGAGATTATGATATCAGTTGATTTTACTTTCTTTCATATCCTTGTACATACGTTAGGGTTAGGTTAGAGTGCCAGCCTGTATGACAGTCTCACTTAGACCTTGTAGTCAATTGTGACAGCTTCTGCAAGTCATTTCTCAAGACTTTCAGTTTCTCTCCGTCAGCCGTCCAATGAGACAATGGCCCGTCATAGTTACTTAGGTGGCCTCAAACAACACAATGGGATCAAGGACCTTACAGAATGAGGATAACATGTTTCTGCAACCGGTCGATCCTCAGCTTGGCCGTCGGTGGTGCAATGGTTAGTGTGTGTGACTCTTGTTCATGAGAACGTGGGTTCGATCCCTGCTCATACCACCTTACATTTCTTTCGACGACGTTCACCTTCTCAAAAATACCGTTTCGGAACCGGTGTAAAACTATAGGTTCCAATCAGTGAGTGGAAAACTAGAAGGCGCACATCTCACTGATTGTTAGAAGCTCTCCCCAATCCCTTCATGGGATGTTATGGGACCCCATGTTATTTTATGTTTTTCTTTCCACCAAGGGTTGGTCATCCTATTTCTGGATGTCCTTCCAGTACGTCTTCCAATACATTTCGCAGTGGTTCATTCTAATCCATTCTATTGGCATGGCCTACCCAGCATAAACGCGCTACTTAGATTCGCATAACTACCTCGTGGTCGGGATACAGACTAAACAGCCCGTGGTTCTTCCTTGTCGATACTCGCCGTTTTCTATTATAGGACCATAAATTCTTCGGAGCATTTTTCTCTCGAAGACTCTCAGTGATATTTCATCAGCTTGCGATATGACCCAGGATTCTGCGTCATAAAGCAAGATAGGTTGTATAAGAGTCTGATATAGTTGGATCTTCGTTTGTCGAGGGAGGGTCTTATCTCTGAAGTGCCAGTGCATAGCCCGAAATAACACATATTTGCATGAACAATTCTCCGTTTGATTTCTAGGCTGACGTTATTGCTTCTGTTCACTGCAGATCCGAGGTAAATGGACGAACTTATTTGAGACGTCCGGTCTCGATACCAACAGCGGAGCATAAGTGTGTTTCAAGTCTATCCGGGCCACATCTGCTTCAAATGTACACAGTTCCCTACTAATGACCACCTATCGATAGTTGCCATAAAGGCACAATTCCTCAAGAAGTGCTCGCAAGTTGCTAGAGGCATGTCCATCTGTTTCAGTTCCCCTGGAGCATGTAAGGTAGTCCCAGGGTGTTTCGATGAAACAGCTGATCGACCTGTTCATTTTGCAAAATGCATTCTCACGATTCCGCCAAACCGTATAGCTATTTCAGATCTAGCCACAGATCTTCATCAGCGGTTTTTGGAATGATGCTATTTACAAATTCATCAAATTAAATGCAACCGAAAACTAAATTCATATGAGAATCCCTTATAATGCATGTGTCCGGAAAATAACGCAAGCACAAACACACAGGAAAACATTTTAAAAAAGCAGAGCTTCCAGAGCACCAATATCTAGAAAAGAATATCTTATCAAAAAGTGGTTCGGTCCAAGTGTAATCAACATTGCCTGGAATCCCAGACATTGTGTTGAAAATGACGCTGTATCCGAAGCCAATTTTTGAAAACAGTTACAGTTCTCCGAGACTAATAGTAGTAGCTGTGGATTGTAGTATGTATATATCTGTGCCGAAAAGGAAAAACGTCGTAAGTGCACTTAGGAAAATAATGACTAAGTGCACTACAAAAACCACTGGAGTCTCAATTACCTCCAGATCCAGTTTTTGTTTAATTTGACTTATGTATCAGGAAGTCATATACCAGATAATGTCTACATATCTAATTAAATGTCAGACCTTCTCACAGAAAGTACCTCCTAAAGATGCTTACCTAAAAAAGTTGGAAATGCACATAAGTCGTTTTTCCTTTTCGGCACAGATATGTAGATATGTCGACGTTTGTTTAAATATTTAAAAAAATTCAAGAAATTATAAATAAATCGAATTTTAGCACATACAAATATTGATACTTAAGTAAAAATTGTTTTCACAAACAAATAAATAAATAGAAAATTAGCAGACTTTGGTATAACTGTAAAATATAAACACATGGAAATCATCTTGCTATCACCTGCATAATTCTATCATGAACCGGACGAATGATTGTTTCTCGGGGCTCACACACGGCAATTTTACTTGCGCAAGTCCGGCGTTTATAGGAGAGAGAGAGAGGGGAAGAGAACGGAAGCTCAACTCAAGACTTGCGCAAGTAAAATTGCCGTGTGTGATCCCCGAGTTTCAGTTTTTATTTTGAATTTTTCCATAAAAAATACACCTACAGTTAGACCACTATTACACGATGAATTTATCCCTGCAAGCAAATTCGTGAACTTTATTTTCGTTGGGTAAGAGGTGTAGAGAAGTAAGAGAGGAGGAGAAAATGCCATGAAATGCCCTGGCATTCTGTTTTGGGGAATTTTTTTCAATTTCTCTTTGTGTAGTAGGCAAGCAACTTTAAAAGACGTAGCAACTTTAAAAGAGAACTGAAAAATATGCCCGCAAGAAATGGCATCGTGTAATAGAACTCTCACTCTTGTGTGTTCGTCCACCAAGAATCCAAATACCAAATATAATATGTAGTTGCTGAAGCTGTGTTCGGGTATACCGACATTGCGCAGTTTTCGGGATTTCATTACCATAAACAGCTGATTTTTATAAGTATGTCAAAACATATGTTTCGTGGGTTGACATATCGAGAGCTTTGAAATCGTGATATACCTTTCGCATGTTTTCGCACAAGTAGGAGTGTTGAGAAAGGAGATAAATAGTCTATTTAGGCGTAAGAAACGGCAGTGGAGAAAGCGCGAGAGTTAGAAAATTGAGACATACAGAAGGAAGAACGAAGCCCGAAAATTCTACCAAAAAGTCAAAAACGGAACTAATGGGTATGGTTCAGGACCCCCCTTCTATAAAGACAAGGACGGAAATCTCATCGCTGATTAGCATAGGATGCTGGGAATATGGAGAGATGATTTCTCCGCGCTACTGCTACCTGAGATATCCAATGATACCACAATTTGGACGACGACGTCGATTGCCTCCCTCTTAACCAAGACGATGTCAGAACAGCTATTGCCCGGCTTAAGAACAACAAAGCCGCAGGAGCCGATGTATTACCCGCGGAGCTGTTTAAGGCTAGTGGCGATGAGCTGAGAAGGTGCATGTATCAGCTCATTAGCAAAATTTGGTCAGTTGAATGCCCGACACATTGGAAACTAAGCGAGGCCTCAGGCAAGGCGACACTCCATAGTGCGATATCTGTAACATCTTAATAGAGACCATTATGAGAAAAGCTGCAGTCAACATGGATAAAACCATCACAAGCAAAAGTCACATGCTGGTCGCGTATGCTGATTATATAGATATCATTGGACGCACAGTTAGGGAAGTAACTGCGGTGTTTTCGAGAATTGAGAAGGAGTTTGACAGTAAATGAGGACAAGACAAAATTAATGGGTTCAAAAAATTAATGGCAGACCCTCTACGCGATTAGACCAAAGGGTAAACGTTGATAACCATTATAATTTCGAAGTGGTGGACGAATTTCTATACCTCGGATTTGCCGCAAACAAAAACAATAACATCAGCCTTGAGATCAAGCCGAGAATTGTACTTGCGAATATATGATATTTTGGGTCCAGCTATACCAGACTCTCATACAACCTGTCTTGCGCAGACGATCAGTAGAATGTATGAAGGCCAGCACGAAGGGTTTTCGAATCCGAACTCAAAAGAAGACGAAAATAGGAAGACCAAGACTGCGATGGAGGGATCAGGTTGACGAACCACAGCGTACACTTGGTATTGCCAACTGGAGAAATAAGGAAAAAGATCAGACTGGTTGGCGGAATATGTTATCTTCGTTTTGTAAGGTCTCCTAAGATCACCATGTGGATTTATACGGCAATAGTCAGACCAATACTTCTCTGTGGCATCGTAGTTTGGTGGAGGTCCCTCCAACAGAAATATATTCTGAATTCCTTGATGAAAATTCAAAGATCAACACTGATTAGCGTTAGTGGGGCAATGGGCACGACGTTAGGTACTGCACTTAGTGCTATCCTAAACATCTGTACTCCTGATATCATGGCCGAATCCACAGCCGCTACATCCCTGGTGAAAATCAGAGATTGTGGCGTTTTGTTATCGGGGCATTCCGGACACGCTGAATTACTACACCGGATCAACTCTATTGCCGTAAAAACGGACTACTGTATCCCGTACCTTCTACCAGCGACAAATCTTAGGACTTCTATTCCGAGCAGGAATACCTGGGAAAAGTCACTGGAAGGGGATGCCAGTAGTATCAGATTTTTCACGGATGAATCAAAGGTTGACGAGCAACTAGGTTATGGGGTCCATTCACCGGACCTAAATATAAATAGCTCCTTCTGCCTGATCACTGTAGTGTATTTCAGGCGCAAATTACCGCCATACTGGAGGTTCCTGAACTACTGAAAAGTAGTGTCACAACCCTCCGGAGAATATGTATCTACACAGACAGCCAGGCTGCCATAAAATCCCTGGAAACCATGTTTGCTACGTCCCTGACAGTGAAAGAATGCCACTCATCACTTAGGGTGATGGCAGAGTATTTTGACATCAGGCTCATCTGGGTACCGGGACACAGCGACATTCCAGGCAATTGCGTAGCGGATGCGTTATCTAGACAGGGCACTACGGAACAGGTTCTTCTGGCAAAAGAAGGTGTTAGTATGCCAATCTCTACCTGCCGTTTGCAGATCAGGCAGTGAGCCGATAATATGTTCAAGGACAAGTGGAGACTTAGTTCAACTTGCAAAAGCCAGGGTCCTCTGGCCACAGGTGGACAGGAAGAGGACTAGGCAACTACTTAACTTGCCGAGAGGCAGGTTATCCACAATGATAGGAACACTTACGGGACATGGTCTTGTAGGAAAACACGCCCTAAGATTGGGACATAGAAACTCCACTCTCTGTAGATGCTGCATGGAAGAGGACGAGGAAACGACGAAACACCTTCTCTTG
This sequence comes from Phaonia tiefii, assembly GCA_963931995.1. Taxonomy (NCBI): domain Eukaryota; kingdom Metazoa; phylum Arthropoda; class Insecta; order Diptera; family Muscidae; genus Phaonia; species Phaonia tiefii. The sequence continues at coordinate 234,384,478 of OZ008368.1, read as the reverse complement.
GATTGCCCCGCTCTGGGAGGACTGAGAAGTAGAATATTCGGAACACATCTAGCTAGCATGGTAGCCCTACAGGATATTTCTGTAGGTCTTATAGACAAATTTATTGAAAGGGCAAATTGGCTGGACGACTAGTCAATAGTTGCTATGGACGAAACTGCAGGTATCACCATGGGCTTCTTTAGCCTAAGTGTGCTAGACAGCGTGCTGTCTTGCAGCCTTTTCAACCAACCAAAGGTCCCTGACCCTCCGGGGTTGTTGGAGACCGGGTAAGTAAGTAAGGAGTGTTGCGACATACAAGAGCACACCAGAAAAACATAAAGAAATAATTTTTTTTAAAGTAAAATAAACTGAATTTCATTTCTAAGACAGTAAAGGGAGTCAACTTAAAAAAAAATGCACACGCAAATGAGGTTTTATTCTGCATATTATCTTAGATTTATACAAAAAAGGAACATTAGGTAAATTTTTAGCTAAAGGTAAATCTGGTGCATAATCTGGTAGTAGGTTTTCCTTTAGAATATTCTTGAACATTATGCCAGTCATTTTGCCTGCAATTTGGACAATTGGACCAACGTTGGATGCAGTAAAACACCCCCATACCATTACTGATGAACCACCATCTTGGTGTAACGTGACTTTAATTCTTGAAATGGCGGACGTCCGACACATGGTTTTTATAATTTTCGAATAGGTTGAAATTTGATTCTTCGCTCAAAACAACCAAATTCCAGAACTTTGAGTTTTTAAGAAGGTGCTGTTTGGCAAATCTCAATCTTCCCTTAATTTTTGATACGTTGGTTTTACAACTCGCTGTTCTCCCATTTAATTCTTCTCTTGTAAACGTCGACGAACAGTTGGTGCCAATATTTGTCTACCACGATATTCATCTATTTGTTGCCTGAGTCCAAAAGAAGTCAAAAATGGAAAGGACTTGCTCATCCTGACTAATCGCCTGTCATCAGCTGGTGTAGCTTGGAAAAGCTTCTCAATAAACCATTCGGAACCGGTATAAAATTGTAGGTCCCCATCAGTGAGTGTAAAAGTAGAAAGCGTATGGATTTAATTTGATGATGCAATGGATTTAATTTGTTTTTTATTGAACATGTCAACTGTTAAAATTATTAACATTATAAATTTATAGCATGAAACCATTTTAACTGCTACAAAACCCCTCGTTGCCTTCAAAACAACTATTTTATTTGTCCCATTTTATTAGGTACTTATTTTTATTGCACCGACTACCAATTAAATCACTCCACAGCAAAATGACTATGGTTATTAAGTTTTGCATAATAATATATAAGTAAAATTTTTAATAAGAACTAAATGTCATAATTGAAATTCTCTGGATTTCTATCGCATGCAAGTCTCTTCTCGTCTAGACATACAGCTGTTGGCTATTGTGTTGAAAATATGTGTTATTTTGAAATTACCCGTTTTACAAACACGCCAGACCAATTTTGTACTCGTACTAGCGGATGTTGGGATTATGATTGTTAATAATTCCGTGTTGTTTGTGAGTTAGAAATGCATTTGATAGATATAATTGGTTCTGAGGTTATTTGATATATTTTGAATTTAAAATGTTTGTCTGAATGTAAAAGACATAAGAAATTAATACAATTCGAGATACAAGCAACATTGTATCAAAATGACAACTATCGGTGAACGCCAATTTGTTAGTATAGAAACACAATTAATGTCGCTAGCGACAGTAATTGTTACTGTGCGTGTGCAAAATTTGTAAATTATGAACATCGCGAATGCACAAAATTAAAAAGGGAGATAGATATTCGTACAATTTGTTTGTATAAATGAAAACACCTGACCGACGTTCAATTCCCCTCACAAGAAACACAAAGTGGAACGTCCCCCCTAATCCGGGGTATCACGCATAACGTGCCTACCGATAGTTTGTAGTCGGAGGTATCTGACTATGTTTTAAAGGATGCCTGGGCGCGTCAATAAGTAATAGGCCGTCGGCCAAGTTCTTACCTGGGGACCTGGGGGTTACGGTTCCGAAAAGTATTTCTAAATGATATCGACAATTGAATTCTAACGGACAATGATAAAAAAAAACATTAAAATCGGACAGACAAGTAAAGTTCTGGAATAACCGCTCTACAGAGTGCAACAAACACGTCGCGCGGACGGCGAAATGATCGACGATCAGCCGCTAGAGTTCTAGAGAGGTTGAACAAGATCGATGACCGGCCCACGGAACGCCGATGAGTTCGGCTCGATAAAGTTAGAAAAACGTTTACAACTACCAGATGATCCGCCAAAGTATTAACGACCCAAGGTAACTGGAATCAGTGGACCGAAGGCGGTCATCGAGAGAGGGCATGTAGACGAAAACATCTTCCGAAATTGATGGTTGGATGTTTTGGTTGCCCTTAATGCCACGTACTTAGAGGTCTGTGGAGATTCTCCTGTGTCGCCTCTCGTCTGCAGTAACCCAGGTCGGTTCCAATACCAAATTAAGGTCATTGCGTTTGAAAATAACCGATCTACTGCGCAAATAAGCCATTGCTAAGGTGGGAGGAGTATGGCTTCGTGCCAAAGTAGATGTGGACAAGAACGACATCCCCACTCGTCCAAGAGCTCGCACGTGGATACCAGTGTCTAGCAATGACAGTGAAGAGTCTGTCATACGCCTAATAAGGGCAAGTAACAGCGGCCTTCCATCTGCCAATTGGAAGGTTCAAAAGTTGGAGGATGCTGAATGACTTCGGCGACAAGTCATGCTTGTCATTAACACCGAATAAGTTCCGTTTCTCAGAAAACTGAAGGTATCATTAGTTATGGCTTCGGTCAGATTCATCTTAGGGTATATAAAAGCGACCAGGAAGTAACACGTAACACCATACCCACTGAAAGTACACCGGCTTTGGGTGGAATAGACAGAAACCATTACATCCCATGAAAGGATTGGGAAGAGCTTCTCACAACCAGTGAGCTGTGAGCTTTCTAATGTTTCACTCACTGATTGGGACCTACAGTTTTACTCCCGTTCCGAACGGTATTTGAAGAAGCTTTTTCATGGCTAAGTACTCGATAGTGTCGCCATTACTAAGCGAGGTGGCCGTCGTCGAAGGAAATGTAAGGTGGTCAGAGCAGGGCACGTTCTTATTTGCACCACTGATGGCAAACCTGTAAATACTGCGGGGAAAATTACCTCACTGTCTGAATCCACGCTCTTTGACAAGTCCGCATGAAGCCTCCTCGAAGACACCAATGAGGTCAAAACCACACTGGTAGAGAGAAATGTAGCTGCGAGTGCTGAAGAAAATTCAGATTTGGCTGGCCCTGTGGATACAGCGACGCATGATATTTCATTGAACAAATCAAAGCTCATTGATGAGCTGTCAGATATCCTACTGGAAGACACCGTCGACAAGGCCAACCACACGGTTGTGGAGAAGGACATAGCTGTCGCTACTACAGATAAACCTCCATCACTCGAAAGCTGTTTCTGCAGCTCTCCTGCCCTATGTACAAAAATATGGAGTCGATGAACCATGGATAAATCATGGTAGGGTTTGCGAATTGAAGACCCATGATTACAAGTCTCTCGTTTTCAAAACCAAAGGCAGGGCGAGAACGTGTATACTTGCAAAAAATTGATTATATTTCTGTCATCTCATTATTGCTTTAGAGACATTCACGCTATCAGTCTGGAGACGGAGAATGACAACCTCTAGTTAGCGTCAGTCTACATGCCCAATCAAGATACTGGACCCCTCTCGTCGTTTCTGCTAAGAAAGTTAATTGAGGAGGCGGAGAAGGATAAAAAGTATATTGTTCTTTGTGAGGACGTCAACGCGCTCTATTCAATTTGAGGACTTACCAACATAAATGCTAGATGTAAAACCAAGGCGAGCCTTATCTCCACTCCTCTGGAATTTAGCATTGAAAAGTGTTGGAGGGATCAGGTTGCACAGCCGTAGCATATGCTGACGACCTGGTGGAGAGAAAATACCCCTCCACGAGCAGAGATGTTCTCCAGAACTTAATCAGGAGACTGTCTAAGTGGGCCACGGAGAATGGACTGGGTGTAAATCAAGAGAAACCAGAGCTGATACTCTTTACTAGGATGCAAAAGATTCCTTATAGTTATCCCTTGCCTCTATGTGAAGGATAACTTTGTCTAAAGGTTAGTGCAAGCTATCTAGGTGTGATACTCTACAGAATTCGATAATTTTAGTCAAGCACCATGGATAGGATCAGTAGAGCCACAGTGACCCTATATCCGTATAAAAAGTCCATCGGAGGATGATGGGCCTATCCAAGAAAATAGTTTATTGGATACATACAGCTGTTGTCCACCCAAAATTCCTTTAAGGCAATGTTGTTTGGCGGTCATTACTGGAAAAACTATGTAACTAAGTCTGTTGATAAAAACCCATGGCACCCAATGACAACGGTGTGTATTACGGGTGCCCTTCGTACAACACCTACCGAGGTTTTGGGGGTTATCCTATACCTATTACCACTAGATTTGCTGTGAAGGCAAATGGTTGCAAATGCCGAAGTCCGCCTAGGACGTTGTTCACAATGGACCATCAGCCCATATTTGAGGGATCTGCGGCTATCCACAGTAATAGCCGACTACATGCCACCCACTTCAACCTTTGACAGAAACTTATCCACTCATACTTACTTCGGACAGAAATGACTGTAAGGGATGCTTACCAGGTTATTGACGGTATCTAGGCTTCTATACTGAAGGCTCCAAACTAGATGGGAAGGTAGTGTTTGGAGTATATTCTAAAGAGCTGGGACCTTGCACAAAGACTACCAGACCATTGTAGTGTCTTTCAAGCAGAAGGCATGGCAATCGGGGAAGGTGCCCTTTGGCCGGGACGATACGTTCACCGTCATATCAACATCTACTGACAGTCAGGCTGCTATAAAATCTCTGTAATCTGTATTCCTGACGTCAAGAACTGAACACAACTGCCGCGCATCTCCAAATGAGATGGCCAAGCTATTCGATATTCACCTTATATACTTATAGATGCCGGGGCACAGGAACATTCCAGGGAACAATAGATCAGATGAGCTGGCAAGATTAGGAACTACCCTACCTGTTCTACTGTTTATGGAACATTTGGGTATGCCCTTTTCTGCATACAAGCTCATACTTAAAACCAAAGCTCTCAGACAAGCGAATGATAGATAACCAAAGCTCTCAGACAAGCGAATGGTAGATGGTCTTATGGCACAAATTGCAGGAACTCCAGGCAGGTATGGCCAAGTTACGATCTAAATCATGCTCTAAACTTGATATCGATTTCCAGACAAGATATCTGTATGCTAGTAGCTGTAATCACTAGACACTGTTTAATAGGTAGACACGCGTCTAGTCTTGGAATGTCAGCTCGCAATTATTACATCTCATATGTGACTGTCCGGACTTTTGTATGCGTAGGAGTAGGTATGGCCGTCGGTGGTGCAATGGTTAGTGTGCGCGGCTCTTGCACATGAGATCCTGGGTTCGAACACTGCTCAGACCACCTTAAACTTTCTTTCGGCGGCGGTCACCTCGCATAGTGGCGGCGACACTATCAAGTATATAGCCATGAAAAAGCTTCTCAAAATACCGTTCGGAATCGGTGTAAACTGTAGGTCCCAATCAGTGAGTGAAAACTGGAAAGCGCTCAGCTCAGTGATTGTGAGAAGTCGCTTCATGGGATGTATTGGGAAACCATTTATTTATTTATTTATGGGAGACAATATCTAGAATCGTACTTCATGTTGGAGCTGACAGACATTCGGTCAGACAAGCTGAATTATCCTAATTCCTTTCTAGAGAGTACTAGTTGGTTCGCCAGGAACCATTCCACATCCTGGAATATCGATATGAGATATCATATGGCTTGAACGCCCCTTAACCATATTAGGCCAATTTGCAGGTACAACGATGGGGACGTATTATGACGTCCCGTGGTAACACAACGTTCCCCATTGGACTGGGTGAGCCAATTGTGGCACCCAATTCTACCTATAATAACCTAACTCTATAGTGTCGAGGTCACTTAGCGGTATTGGCCGTCGCTAAGAGAAATTAAAGTTGGTCATTGCAGCGATTCAACCCACGTTCTCATGTATGAAAGTCACGCACGCTAACACCGATGGACATGTTTTGCATCCTGCCGAGGATCCATGAAATTGTAGAGAGGACTCTGAAATGTTATTATAGGCGAACGAAAGAAATGCCTGAGAGGTAATACTGACAAACCCAAAATCTTATGCTTCTGGTCGTAGGAGAACAATTATTTGGAAATTCTTCTAGATTATACAATTTTTAGGGTACGGGATACTGCCTCCTAGACATCTAGAAATACCTGAAACAACAAATCTGAGTTTTCGATTGCCATTTATTCCACATCCCATTGTGTAAAATTTTAAGGGACTATTGCAGCTTTAGTTACTCATTGGGATCTTGGACAGGTAATGTCCAAATTAGCTGTGGGCGATGTATTAACTGTTATCCTGACGGATCTACACCAAATGGGAGAACAAGAGTATTATTTATTATTAAGCAGAACTTCCCCTTCCTGACTATATGACTGATGTTCACGCATAAGTTAAGATGATCACGAATTGTGTGAGATAGCTAGCTAACGATAGTGGACAAACGATTATCCAGGCGGCGCTTAAGTTTTCCACCATTGGTAGCCTGAGAATCGTGTGGACTTCTGGGAACGACAATATTTTGAAGATTGAAAGGACACGCGGGCAGAACAGAATGACTTTCAAACTCAAGGAGTTAAGTCTGGACAACGCAATGCCTGATCAAACTATAAAGGCTGAATTCCAACTAAGGGCAAGAATAGACGACTAATGAAATTTGGACTGGACACTCCACTCGGAACGCACAAAGATGAATGAAGGGCATGTGAGGAAGATATTGAAGTGATGAAACTATAAAGGCTGAATTCCAGCTAAGGCCAAGAATAACCGAATAATTAAATTTACTCCACTCAGAAGGTACGCAGATGAATGCAGTGCATGTATGGAGGATATTGAAGTGACAAAACAATTTTATTACCATTGACCTGCTTTCCACCATACCATGTTTGAGATATTTCACGAGAGCGGGAACACTAAAGAACATTTTAGGTAGTACGAATTTTCTTGATAAAGACGAGGTTCTCCCCTGACTATGAAGAGCTCACTTGCTTGTTGAATTATATGTCCAGAAATTGGTCATGAGGGGTACACCAATGATTCAACTACTTTCCTCAACCTAACTTGACCAATGAAATATGGGTGTTCTAATGCAACAGCCACTTGGCCGTAGGGAAACGGATGAGAAGAGTAAAAATTAGATTATGAAAAGTAGCTGGGTTACAAAATGCTGTAATTCTCAAATGGTTTCAAAAAGAATCACTTGTTATTACGGAGTTATTAGCATAAAATCCCGAGAATATTGTTCATTTGTTAAGGTTGTTTTACACAATACTATTAACTTTCTGGGGAGGTACACGAATCGAAAACATAAATTCCAGACATGGATAGTCGAGGTAGGTACAAGTTCGAAAAATCCCTGGATGGGTGGACCACGTCGATTGACTCACGTTGGTATCGTAATTCAGAGGCTATTACCGTGTTTCTCGACGTTCCTGAAAACCCCACACATTCTCGAAAAAATCTGACATTCCCGAAAATCCATATACTTACTTACTTATCCCGTCTGGGACAACCCCGGGGAGTCAGGGACCTTACAAAACAAAGATAACATATTTCGCCAACCAGTTCGATCTTTTGTTTTATTTCTCCAGTTGGCTATACCAAGTGTACACAGGGATTCGTCAACCTGATCCCTCCACCGGAGTCTTGGTCTTCATATTTTTCGTCTTCCTCCGAGTTCGGTTTCGAAAACCCTTCGTGCAGGTTCCACTTCATCCATTCTACTGACATGGCCTAGCCAGCGCAATCGCGTTATTTTGATCCGTTTAACTATGTCAATGTCAGGATGAAGCTCATACAGCTCATGATTCATGCGTCGTCGATACTCGCCGTTGTGCACTATAGGGCCATACATTTTTCAGAGTATTTTTCCCTCGAAGACTCCTATAGATGTTTCGTCTGCTTGCGATAGGACCCAGGGTTATGCGCCATAAAGGAAGACAGGTTGAATGAGAGTCTGGTACAGCTGGACTTTTGTCACTCGAGAGAGGGATTTATCTCTAAGTAACATATATTCGCAAGCACGATTCTTCGCTTGATCTTAAGGTTGACGGTGTTGTTTTTGTTTACGGCAGATCCGAGATATATAAATTCGTCCACTACCTCGAAGTTATAACGGTTATCAACGTTGACGCTTTGGTCTAATCGCGTGGAGGCCCTGTTCGTTGAAACCATTAATTTTCTCTTGTCCTTCTCAATTCTCGAAAAAACCGCAGTAACTTCTCTAATTGTGCGCTCAATGGTATCTATATCATCAGCATACGCGAGCAGCATGTGACTTTTGCTGCTGATGGTTTTATCCACGTTGACTGCAGCTTTTCTCATAATGATCTCCATTAAGATTATAAAGAGATCGCACGATAGGGGGTCGCCTTGTCTGAGGCCGCGCTTAGTTTCGAAAGGTTCGGTAAGATTCTTACCAACTTTCACTGCGGATTTGGTGTTCGTCAAGGTCATCCTGCAAAGGAGTATGAGTTTTGCAGGAATACCAAGCTCAGACATTGCGTCATAGAGTTTCTCCGTATATCGATAAATATATGATAGGTGTCGATTTGTTTTTCGTGTGTCTTAACCAGGATTTGCCGTGGCGTGAACATCTATCTGGTCAGTTGTCGATTTTCCAGGCCTAAAGCCGCACTGGTATGGTCCAATCAGGTCAGCGATAATTGGTTTTAGTCTTTCGCACATTATACTTGATAGAACATTATATGCTATGGATAATAGGCTTTTTCCATGGTAGTTGGCACCGAGACTCGGGTCACCTTTTTCAAATAAAGGACATAGTAGACTGAGACTCCAATCGCTGGGCATGCCTTCATCTAACCAAATTTTGCTAATGAGCTGATGCATGCATCTTATCAGCTCATCGCCGCCAGCCTTAAACAGCTCTGCCGGTAATCCATCGGCTCCTGCGGCTTTGTTGTTCTTAAGCCGGGCAATAGCTGTTCTGACCTCGTCTCGGTTAGGAGAGGGGCAATCGACGTCGTCGTCCAAATTGTGATCGATTGTCCCATCTTCATTGAATATTTCAGGTACCAGTAGCGCGGAGAAATGATCTATCCTTATTCCCAACACGCTCTGCATATCTGCGGTGAGATTTCCGTCCTTGTCTCTACAGAAGGGGGGCCCTGAACCATGTCCATTAGTTCCGTTTTTGACTTTTTGGTAGAATTTTCTGACTTCGTTCTTCCTTCTGTATGTTCAATTTCAATTTTCTCACTCTCGCGCTTTCTTCACTGCCGTTTCTTACGCCTAAAGAGACGGTTTTGTTACATTATAATTTGTACTTATAATTGTACTTTACCATATCTCATATGAATTGATTGACAGATGTCAAAAAAGTATATCTCTTCCCCGTTGCAAAAATGCTTAAGTTTCTTTTTCTCTTCCTGTCTTTTCCTTTTGCTAAATGTGGACGCCAACTTAATGTGCTGAAACAAAATTAATTAAATAATGTAATAAAGTGAAGTTAAACTTATAAATCCGTGTGTTTTCATATTCACTGAACATAGGAATTCCACTTTCCGATCCAACAAAGGTTATGGGCCCAGTGATTGCCCGGATTTTAATTAATAACTTTTACCAACTGGAAAATTAAGCATGGCCAATTTACAAGGAAGTTATCAAGTGCCAAAATTAACAACCACCAATTATTTTAATTGGCGATTCAAAATGGAAATGCTTTTGAAGCGCGAGGGGTTGTGGACGGCCATAATTGTAGATAGGCCAGCCGACAACAATGCTAAATGGGACAGTACCGATCAAAAAGCCCACGCCACCATTGCCCTGTGTATTGGAGACGACCAAATTCACCACATTCGAGACAAATCAAACGCTAAAGACGCATGGGTTGCCCTAAAGGAATTTTATGAACGTGATTCTCCAGGTGCAAAAGTGAGGTTATTGCGCGAAGTGATGGCAAAAAGAGCAAATGATGATACCGACATGGAAGTACATATTAGCCAAATTAATGAATTGTTCCAGAAGCTAATATCGTTTGGTAAATCAATAACGTGGGAGGTTTTAACAACAGCTACAATGCTAGGCTCACTTCCAAGTAGTTATGATGGCTTAATAACAGCAATGGAGGCACACAGTGAAAAAGATCTAACGCCATCTTTAGTTTCTGCGAAAATTACAGAGGAGTACCGTAGGAGGCAAAAACGGGAAAAAGGCGTAACAGTAGCAGGCGAAGATGCACTACGTGTTTCGAATTTTCAGCGTAAGAGTGGGAGTAGCATTACTTGTTTCTTTTGTAAAAAGAAAGGACATATTCGAAGTAAATGCACAGAGTACTCTACGTGGAAGGCGAACAAGGCAAGCAGAGAGGAAAAGAAACCAAAAGCCAATGTTATAGAACAGAACGATCCTGATGAATGTCTGTTTTTTGTTGGCACGAAGAACTGCAACGACTGGATCGTTGATTCAGGGGCTACATGCCATATTGCAAGTAATCGCAAATTGTTTGACGATTTTGATGGTTCACATACAGAAAATGTTTCTGTGGCAAATGGTGAACTGGTTGCAGCATCCGGCAAGGGCAGTGTAATTATTTATCCATTAAATAATGAAGGACGATGCAGTAAGGTTCGCATCGAAAATGTGTTATATGTTCCCCAGATTGGTGGAAATTTGATTTCCGTACGACGATTAGCCGATAAGGGAATAAAAGTCACATTTACTAAAAACACATGTGATTTACGATCGTCAGATGACAAACAACTAGCGATGGGAGACGCAATAAATAATCTGTACAGACTACGTGTAAAGAATTCTGTGAATTGTGTGACAAATGAGAAGAAGTTTTGCATACATGATTGGCATCGAATCTTGGGTCACCGCAGCATCGATGCAATTCGCACCATCCAGAACGAGGGTTTAGTTGATGGAATGATTTTAACTGCGTGTGGGACGAGCTGCAGAAATTCGAATGATTGTGATGTCTGTATTAAAGGAAAATTGACCCGATTTCCATTTCCAAAAGAAGTCAAATATAGGTCAACAGAAGTCCTGGAGCTGATACATAGCGATGTCTGCGGCCCTATGCAGACAGCCACACCAACAGGTAAGCGCTATGTTTTGACTTTTATTGACGACTATTCTCGTTTCACCACTGTATACTTGCTAAAAGAAAAATCTGAGGCATTCCAGAAATTTAAAGAGTTTTATGAGCTAACAGCAAATAAGTTCGGACACAAAATTCGATGCCTGAGGACAGATCGTGGTGGCGAGTATATTAATAAAAACTTCGTAGACTATCTTAACGAAAAAGGTGTTAAGATTCAACGCACTGCTCCTTACACTCCTCAACAGAACGGCGTCGCAGAGCGCAAAAACCGTACACTAATTGAGATGACGCGCTGTATGTTATTAGATGCTAAACTGGAGAACAAATTTTGGGGTGAAGGGGTTATGACAGCGAATAATATACAAAACCTGTTACCATGGAAGTCAATAAAAAGAACACCGTTCGAAACTTGGTATGGTCGAAAACCGTACTATAACAATTTGAGACGATTTGGTACAAGGTGTTTTGTCCGCATTCAGGATGTGCAACGTCAAAAATTGGACCCAAAAGCAGAAGAAGCATTTTTCATTGGTTTCGACGCACAGACTAAGGCGTATAGGTGTTTTGTGCCTGAAAAAGGAAAAGTCGTCGTATCTCGTGACGTAAAGTTCTTGTATGATGAAAATGTCAGAAAAGACCCTACTGTTGAAAATGTCAGAAAAGACCCTGCTGTCGAAATTATAAGCGAGTCCAATTGCAACAATAATAACTGTATTAGTCCAGTGGCAGACGAGGAAAATTATGAAGTCGATGTTAACGATGAAGTCGATGTTAATCCTATTGAAGAAATCGAACCGCGGAGATCTGAACGACTGAACAAAGGTATTGCTCCTATGCGTTTTATAGAAGAAATCGGTATTGTTGTCAATGGCGAGCCATCCAATTACAATGCAGCCGTGGCGAGTTCTGAGGGAAAGCATTGGATTGCTGCCATGGAGGAGGAGTATGACTCACTCATTGCAAATAACACATGGGAATTAGTCAATTTGCCAAAGAACAAGAATTTAATCGGTAGCAAGTGGGTATACAAAATAAAGACTGATGCTGAAGGCAAACTACAAAAATATAAAGCCCGCCTCGTTGCTCAAGGATTTAGCCAGAAGTTTGGAGTTGACTATGACCAGGTATTTGCTCCCGTTGCAAAGCACGCTACATTTCGTATTCTTCTTTCTATGGCTGCTACAATGAGCATGGATGTTTTTCATTTTGACGCTAAAACTGCTTTTCTAAATGGTGAGTTGGAAGAAGAAATATATATGCGGCAGCCACCCGGTTTCGTTGACGCAAATAATCCGAACAAGGTTTGTTTATTGAAAAGAAGTATTTATGGGCTGAAACAGTCTGCTCGTGTCTGGAATCAAACATTGCATAATGTGCTTATTGAAGCAAATATGAAACAAAGTAAAGCTGATAACTGCCTTTATACTAACGGAAACAGCTTGTTCATATTAGTTTATGTCGACGACATATTGATTATTTCAAAAGATAAAAACGAGGTTAATCGTTTTGAAGATATTCTTCGTAAAAATTTTAATATTGAAAACCTTGGTCCCATTTCAAATTATTTGGGAATAAGGGTTACTAAGGAAAATCAAAATTTTTTTCTTGATCAAACAAAATACATCCTGGAAGTCGTGAAGAAATTTGACTTACACAATGCAAAGGATTCAAATATACCCTTAAGCCCTGCATATCACAAGCAACCAGTGGGTGAAATTTTGCCAAAATTGGATGTTTGTTGTACATATCAACAAATACACGCCCTGATATTTCAGCAGCAGTAGGCATATTATCTCAAAAGGTTTCAAATCCTAGCCAGACCGATTGGATCGAAGTAAAGAAGCTGATTAGATACCTTAAGAGCACATCAAGTTTACAACTTCAGCTTGGAGCAGATTTAACCGACACACAACTAACAGGTTACGCCGACGCAAATTGGGCAGAGGATCGTCAAACGCGTAAGTCTAACTCCGGCTATGTTTTCCTACTAAATGGCGTTATAAGTTGGTCGTGCAGACGTCAAGATTGTGTTGCACTTTCAACCACCGAGGCTGAATTTATTTCATTATCCGAAGCTTGCAAAGAAGCCATATGGATCCAGCGAATACTCAAAGACATCAACTGGATATGCAAATTACCAACAACTATTTATGAAGACAATCAAAGTGTCATCAAATTAATAGCTGACGAAAAGCTAAGCAATCGCTCAAAACACATTGACACAAAAATATATTTCGTCAAGGACCATGTCGAAAGGAAACTTGTCCAGGTGAAATTTTGTCCTACTGAAGAGATGCTGGCTGATCTGTTCACCAAAGGCTTACCAAGAGAAAAATTTATTTTGTTTCGAAACTTATTATATTTAAAGTAATTACAAATTAAGGAGGAGTTTGTTAGATTATAATTTGTACTTATAATTGTACTTTACCATATCTCATATGAATTGATTGACAGATGTCAAAAAAGTATATCTCTTCCCCGTTGCTAAAATGCTTAAGTTTCTTTTTCTCTTCCTGTCTCTTCCTTTTGCTAAATGTGGACGCCAACTTAATGTGCTGAAACAAAATTAATTAAATAATATAATAAAGTGAAGTTAAACTTATAAATCCGTGTGTTTTCATATTCACTGAACATAGGAATTCCACTTTCCGATCCAACAGGTTTACCTCCTTTCTTTTCTCCCTATACCGCTCAGTTGCAGCCCGCATTGCAATTGACTGAAGCATTGCCATACGTGCAGCGTTCTTTTCATCATTTGCAATGCGACACTCTTCATCGTACCTTGGTTTATTGCGAAGCGGTTTTTTGAAACCAAGAACGCTTGTTGCGGAAGTTTTTATAGAGTCGGAAATGGGTTTCCACTGCGCATCAGGATGGTCATCGGGAGGGTGTGGGTTCTGTGCCAAAAGTTGCGAGAGCTTCCTTGAGTAGACTGTGGCTACTTCTGGTAATTGCAGCTTTCCGATGTCCAGCTTCCTCTGCGTCGCTTTCGTACGATTTTCGCTCTACTTAATCTTGTGCGAACTTTTGCTGCTACCAGGTAGTGATCGATGAATCGATGTTAGCTCCTCTGATCACTCGTACGTCCATTACACTGGATGAGTGTCTTCAATCAATTACCACGTGATCAATTTGGTTCTTCGTTCTTTGATCAAGGGATACCCAAGTAGCCTTGTGGATGTCTTTATGCTGGAATCTTGTACCACTAATGACCATGTTTTTTGCCGCGGCAAAGTCAATCAGTCTCATACCGTTGTCGGAACTGTCAGCATGTAGACTGAAATTGCCAATAGTTGGATTAAACACATTCTCCCTTCCTACTTTGGCATTAAAATCTCCTAGTACAATCTTAATGTCATGGCCAGGGCAGCGGTCATACGTTTCCTCTAGGAGCTCATAGAATATGTCTTTGGCATCATCATCTTTCTCTTCTGTCGGGGCATGCACACATATTTCGCTTTTAAGCGGATTGTGGCTATACGTTCACTCACAGGATTGAATCTAGAGACTGGATGTCGCAGTCTTTTGCCAACTACAGATACGCAACCAAATTCATGCTTTTTTTTCATGGCAACTGTAGTATATATCGCAGTTTCTTTTACTTGTGCAGCCATGTCCTGTCCATCGCATTTCCTGGATAGCGTTAATGTCAGCCTTATAACTTTCGAGGACATCTGCCAGTTGGATACTTGCACCGGATCTATATAGAGTTATTACATTCCAAGTGCATATCCGTAAATCGTGGTCCTTAACGTTTGCGGGGGTCGTCAACAAATAGGGGTTGTTTATGTTTTCTTGTCCGTTTATGTATTTTCACTGCCATTATAAACGGTGGCGGGAGGCAAACCCAGTCCACAATGTTTTTGCATTTTACCTACTGCCAGGATATTTGATTGCAGCCGCCTATATTTAAAAGAAAAATCTAACATTCTGAAAAATCAAGACTTATAACTCAATAAGTCAGGATAGGAACTATTTTCTTCAGGATTGGCGGTACGGTATATACTAAATTATTTCGAGAGTGGTGAGGATTGAATGAAACTTCTTCGATATTCTAAACTTAAGCCGGAATGTCAATATAATCTTTGCAGTATTCCATGGATCCCTTAACGGGATACAGAAGTGTTTACCAAATTCATTGAGCTGTGTCTACTGTTTTACACCGATTTCAAAATAATGCGGGTAATTTCTGAACGGAGCCACGAACAAATGCACATCTCATACGCAACAGTTCTGCTTACTTATTCATTCACCATCAGTCTTTAAAGCTTTAACTTAATACATCCCTAATTCCTTACCCTTTTTCTTTCCAGAAAGGAAAAAAGTACTTAAGGGCATATCAGGGACATTCCGATCAGGAGAATTAACAGCTATAATGGGTCCATCCGGAGCGGGCAAATCATCATTAATGAATATTTTAACGGGATTCACGTAAGTTCGCGTATCTTTTGAAAAATTCGTCTATAAACTGTTTTTTCCTATTCCAGAAAAACTGGCGTTACTGGTACCATACAATTTGGTAACGCGCCTAAAGCCCGAAAGCTTTGCTGTTATATAATGCAGGACGATCATTTCTATGCCTGGTTCACCGTTGAGGAGACCATGATGTTGGCCACCGGTTTAAAAATCTCAAATAAATCAATGAATATGAAGGAAAAGAAGTTATTGGTAAGGACGAACGTAATTTAGAATCACATTGGGAGATTGGAATTTTATGTTTCTATGCAACCATAACAGATTGAACAAATATTGGACACCTTGAAGTTAACATCAACAAAACATACGCGCTGCTGTCGTTTGTCAGGTGGTCAAAAGAAACGTTTATCCATCGCCTTGGAACTTATCGATAATCCTGCCGTATTGTTTTTAGATGAACCCACCACGTAAGTAAACTGAAGTGCTAAAACAGCTGATAATCTATGAGAAATGAATTAGATACCATTTATGTCTCTATCTGGCTAATTTACACATTCCTTTTCAATCTCGTATATTAATTTGTTGTTCATTCTTTTCAGTGGTCTTGACAGTTCCAGCTCCTTTGATACCATTAAGCTTTTACAAACACTGGCCAATCAGGGACGCACAATCGTGTGCACAATTCATCAACCGTCCTCAAATATTTACAGTCTCTTCAATCAAATTTATGTCATGGCTCAAGGCTTTTGTACCTATCAGGGAACACCCGATCGCACAGTGGACTACTTCAAAACGCTGGGTTTGGAATGCCCACCGTATCACAATCCCGCCGATTTTTGTAAGTCAAGACATCACTAAGCCACTAACATTTTATAAGCGTTATATTTTAATTTCTCTGTGACCAGTACTCGAATGTGTCAACGGCGATTATGGGGACTACACCCAAGCTTTAGCAGAAGCAGCCCAGAAACCAGAATGGCGCCATGACTACAATCGGAGGACGTCTGTAGATATCCCCAATGATACGCAAAGGGTTAAAATGCCAAAAGCTGCCTCAAGTGAAGCAAATGGTAAACAAATGAATTCCAAATCATCGGAGGCAAGTAGACACATGTATCCACCGCCAGAATGGATGCGCTTATGGCTTCTGATAGGCCGCTGCCATGTACAAATTTTCCGGGATTGGGTAAGCTATGAAGGGAAATGGGAGCTCTTGAAATCGTTTACCTTAACACATTACATTTTGTTCCATTGCAGTCCCTTACCCATGTCAAGCTGTTAATGCATATTTTGTGTGCCGTTATAATAGGTCTACTTTTTGGTGATTCCGGTTCCAATGCGGATAAGCAATTGTCCAATTTCGGCTCATATCTGGTGCATACTTTATACCTATGGTATACCACCATAATGCCGGGAGTTTTGAGATGTAAGTCGAACTATTGTATATGTACATATAAAAATTATGGGACCGATTGTGACGTGCTAGAACTTAGTTAGTTTTAAGCAGGGTTGTGAAGATACGTCAATTTCCTTGAAACCGGAATGTAACTCGAGAAGGTCTGTACAAATCCGTCGTCGTCTCGCGTGCCGAATTCTAACATAAACAAATATACAAGATATATCCCTCTCCTTACGTTCTCTCGATGACGACGAGGTAGTAGGCCATTTAATCGTGTTCGAGTTGCTGTTAAATTTTACTCTTTGGTTGGATATACAACGGACAGAAATAAAAGGGAATGCGTCTTTTTGTTCGATGCAACCAACATTAAACATAATTTGGCTCTCATTAGTAGCAATCGAACAGTATTTAAACTTAGTTGGTTTCTGGTGGCTTATCGCTCTCTCGCCTATCCATTCTGTTTTCTATCATTTCCGTACTACATAGTCGATCAGCTGTGTCATGGATGTCAACATTTCTCGTCACTCAAATGCCAACAAACAAAACGAGTGAAACCCTAGCCATTCTCTGCTCTCTCTCTCTCTTACTCTCTTCATTGAATATTTCAATACACGAACAGCTTTTTGATAGTATTATTTTATATAACTATACAAATTTCAACCATAAACAACATAAACTATGCAAAAAGTATGAAATAATCAAGATATGACGCGAGATGCGTTTGAGTGAATTCCTGCCACTTTTTGGTCCTCTTTTACCAGGGTTGCCAAATTGCGCACATCTTCTGGTTGTCTAATTCTTGATCGTCTTTGGGATACTCCCTGATTCTAAACATTGCAAACCGATTGTAATCTGTTTTGCCCACGATGAGATAAAAGTTATTTTGAGCAAACCTGCAGGGCTTGAATCCGAAAAATTCTGTCTGAATTATAGATCAATCCCAACTCAATCAAATTTGGGCAATTCCTATTCCGAAAGGCAATACCACGAGATTTGCCGGACAAATGGTGGCAACTTCAGCAATCCGCCTAAGTCGTTCCTCGTGATGGATCACCAGTTCCTATGGACCTGTGACAATCTACATTGTAAGTGGGGGCTACTGAAACCCGAGTCGAATTTTGAGAGAAACTTCTCCACTCATTTCCCAGAACTGTAAGGAATCTCAATCTATAAATAGGTTTCTACACGAATGGCTCCAAACTATGGTTTACAAAGGCTACCAGAGGTAACAACATCTAGTCTGACAGTCAATCTACCTTCACATCCCTGCAACTTGTATTCGTGACCTTAAAAATGGTTAACTACCGCGAAACTCTAAACAAGATGGCCAAACATTTTGGAAATCAACTTTTATTTAGTAACGGGGCACAGAAAGTTTCCAAGGAATGGTAGAACAGATATGCTGGCGAAACTAGGGATGACCGTCCTTGTTCTACTTGAGTACTTGAGTATGACCATTTCTGCATGCAACCACATTTTAAAAACTAAAGTTCTTGGCCAGTAATTGCAGGATACCCTGAGGTGCAGAACCGGAATCTTCAGAAATGCTTGATATCGTTGAAAGGATATTCTATTTAAGTAGGTGTGATCGCCGGGCACTGTTTGATTTGCAAATACGTTTTTAGACTTCAGCTGTTGTGGGGATGAAGACGAGAGCGAGAGTGTGAAACCTTTTATATGGTGCTGCCCGGCCCTTCGTCTGAGTAGGAGGATTTTTTTAGGATCTAACAGTCATTCCGAGTGTTAGTGGCATTATTTATATTACTAAGGGTGGTTCATTTTCATCCTATTCCTCGAACGAAATCTTTCGTTCATGTTCCAGTCGAAAGAAAATCGATTTGGGTTCCAAACTCTTGTCATTTCAAGTCGAATGAAAAGGTAAAATTGTTCAAATCTTTTCAGTAAAAATTTTGGTTCCTCTATTTCGAATCTGCTGTCCGTTGGGAACACACCAAAATTTCGAACCAAAATTTCGTCTTAGAGGAACCTTTTTTTGAGTGAGCTTAGCTTTTCGCTCGAGATCAGGGAACAGGCCATTAGACCTTTTATTTAATTTTAAATAAATTACTTAAAATAGAATTGGAAGTCGGAATCTTGATAATGACCCGAAAAGAAAGAACACTAT
Organism: Phaonia tiefii; assembly: GCA_963931995.1. NCBI lineage: Eukaryota > Metazoa > Arthropoda > Insecta > Diptera > Muscidae > Phaonia > Phaonia tiefii. The sequence goes on along the minus strand of OZ008368.1, from coordinate 234,365,272 downwards.
TTGACATTTAATTTTTAAAGATAATTTCATTCAAATTTGCCCGCGCCGGCGCTATAGCTAGTCCATTCGGCAGGTCCAATTTGATTACGCGAGTAATGTTTACGTAATGTGTAATGTTTAATAATTACGCGAGTAATGTCCGCTTCCAAGTCTATGATTTCACATAACGCCAAAAAAAATCCAAAGGTGTAATACCACACGATCTAGGCGTCCAGTTGACAGGTCCGGAACGCGAAATTAGCCTCTCTCCAATATGATTTCTCAACAAAGCCATTGCTTCGCGCGCTTTGTGTGCCATAGCACCGCCTTGCTGAAATCAAATCAATCAACAGCTGAATCATTTGGAGACGTTGTTGCGGTGTGAGTTTTTCCATTATGACAGTATAACATCAATCACGCCTGATCTGTGAAAACCCCTCTAAATGAATCACACGTGAGTTGATTCGTCGGTGATTAATCTGCCTCACTTCTTCACCCACCTGCAAGTACACTAGAGTGGAGAAACATCTGGCTTAAACAATTATTATCCGCAATAGTGACATTTCTAAGTGCCACAATCGGGAAGTAATATGCCGACACACAGTATTACAACGGACCTCAAAGGACTAAATATGTTAAAACTGGCAACTCTGACAACTGATATAAACTTCAATGTAGTAATTCCTTCTTTGAGGCCTGACGAACAGAAAGTCCACGACAAAATTGGTGCGCTTTGGGCTTAGTTAAAGCAAAAGAGACACCTGCCATACGACGTGCCAGGTTTTAGTTTTAATCGCAATACTGCAGAGGGTTCAACGAATGTGCTGCATTGGCATTAGCGGTGCAATAAGGACTACCTCGACAACGGCCATGGAGACTATTTTATGTATCTAGCCAATCGAGATTAGAGTCAAATACAAGGCCACCCTTGCGGCAAACGCCTGCAGGCAACAAGTGAATGGTTCTTAAGTCAAAACACCAACGGATAACGGGGGCTTTATTCGGTTACACGCAAGATACCAGTGAATCTGGACGAATACCTGAGCTAAGCATTAAGGCGAATTGTGTGACTTTAACGCCTACTCAAGACGCCTTGCAGAATGGGACCCTGCCACACATGCAAAATGGGACTCGCTGGTACACCGATGGCTCAAAGTTAGGGGAAAGAACGGGTTTAGGCAACCGAAAAACCGCAACCGAATCCCATCTACGCCTCCCGGACCATAATACAAACTGTCAAGCGGAAGTTCGGGTGGTTACGGAGTGTATCAAATGGTTCGGCGATAATACAAACCCAGTCGAGGCAAATATCTTCACGGATAGCCAAATGACAAACAAGGCAATACGAGTATTATCGGAAATTGTCAAATTTCGAACGGTCCTTGATTGTAAGGAGGTGATAAACGATTATTCTATGCGCGGCAGACACAACATCATCTGGGTGCGGGGCACAGTGGAATATTCGGAAACTCCAAACGGTGAGCTTAGAGAGAGAGAAACACTTTGGGGTGACGAAGTCTGAGTAAAGTAAATGGGCGGAGTCCAATGGAACCAGGAAACAGTAGGCAGGCTGACAAAGATCCCATGCTGAGACCTAGATGAATAGACGACAAAAGGTTTACTGAAACTGGGATAACCTGAATTGAGCAAGATGATGGGGGTCTTAAAGGGGCATTCGGGATTACGGGCCCACCTGTACCGTATAGGACTAGTGGCGAGTAGTGAGTGCAGGGCATACATGGAGGACGATGAGACGATGGAGCATTTCCTATGGCACTGTCCGGCCTTCACACAAGCTAAATTAAGATATCGTTCGGACAGTATAATACCGAACATGACCAAACTTGTGGGAATGGACTGAAACAACTTAAGGAATCTCGTGAATAGCACCGAATTCCTATGAGAGGTATAGTAGATTAGTAGGGTGAACTGAGAGCGCACAACAGGTTGAATCAGCGTCTTAAGTGTATGTCAACTGACATGGGAAGGATTAGAGTGCTCTCTTTTGAACACTCAACATCGCACCCCTCTTTTCAAACTAACTAAATAACTAACTATTCCCTACTAAACCCATATTCCTCTTTCTCCAAGCTCCCGGAGGAATTGACGTTCAGTAAGATTGCAACTCATTCGCGAATTCCTTTGTTGTATAATTTTTATGTGTTATAACCCGTATACAAAGAGCAGCTCAGTACCAGCCGTGACCAAGGGTGAAGATAAATAAGCGTTGGGTTAGATGGAGTCTTACCCCCGTATTCATAACGAAATGTTATTCACTGGGTGCACTCTCCATACAACGAGTGAATAACTACAACGTTTTTTTAGACTTAGACACTCGTTAATCCAGAGTTGATTCATAACAACTTCCCATCTACTGTCTAACTGTAATCTGAACCTGTCTGTTTTAGCTGAATACACTGCAGCTGTTCGTCAGAAGTTAGCATGAAATAGGTCGCTTCGTATCCACTCAGTGGAAATGTTATGAATTAAAAATCGTTGGTCAGATGATAGTCGGATGCTATCTTTTCGTTATGAATACGTTGGTTAATTTCTTGAAGCGGCAAAGGCAGAGATATTATTTCCATCGTTTTCGTTGTTTCAATTGCGTTTAATGTTCTCAAATTGCTGTGTCCAGTTAGAACACTCGCGAATCCACCAATTCCGCAGGTTTGAGCATATCTTGGAAAGTTCACATTATTTTCAGGCTATCCATGCAGATGGTCCAATATATATATATATATCCTTTATTTATTAAACCAAAATAACAATATTAAACAATTTTACAATACAAAGTTTAAATACCAAGTTCATGAAGAACAACGAATTCTCTCCATCGATTTCTGTCTCTGGCAAGTGATATCCGAGTTCGCCTGTATTCTCCTCACCGCTTCCCGGCCTTCGATAATCCTGCTGGTTCCATTAAAATGCCGCTCTAGCAATATTCGATGCTGGATGTCCAAGTATATAGCCGATTGAGTCCAATTTCGTATATCCAATTCAATAGGATTCAGAAATTGTCCTGGGCCGGTAGGTACGGAGTATCTGTCTCAGAAAACGATTGACAAACGTTTGGACCTTCTTCATTGCCAGCTTCGTCAAGCTACAGGCTTCACACTGCAATTGAATACACACTCTTTCGGCTTTTCCGATATCCCCTTATCACGCCAGATTTTGTGCAGGTTTAGGAATGTGTTGCACAGAACCTTTTCCTATCGAAATTTTAAAAACAATTAAATTTCCACTGGAAACTGTGTACAAATTTCTGAACTTTATTGTTCAATTTCTTTTCGACTACTGATTTGTAATGTTTTCTTTTTGTCGCGGGCCACCAAATCCATAACATAGAACGATAGTAAATATGAATAGAGAATGTAGGAGAAATAGCAACAACAATACAACAGCTGAGTGATCAACTGAAGCAAACGACTTCGTCAGCGCTGTTGTTGTTGTTGCTATATTCTTTTGCATCGATAATGTAAACAACAAGCGAAAACACCACAGTTACTTTAAATGCAAAATCTTAGGTACATATGTATGTGCATACAGATGAGCGTACATACATATAGAGCAAAAGAAGTAACAATAACAACAGAGCGACTTACCGAAACGAATGAAGTAAATATCTTCGACTGCGCTGCTGTTATTGTTATTACTTATTGTATCGATGTCGTAGGCAAATAGCAACAACAACAGTCACACCGGTTAAACCAAAATAGAATACAGTATGAATGTTGTTGTTGCTGTAATATTATAAGAAGCAAAAAGGGATGTTAGGGTGGCCCGCAATTATGCGATACAATAATTTAAAAAATATAATTTAATAATTTGATGTTGGCGATCTCATCCGACATGCTCCCCCCGTTGAAAGGGCTCTCTTTCAAGCATCTTGGGAAGGTAATGGAGCCACCTTATGAATGGGACGCCGAAAGCAACCAGACTTCGTCTTCAACTCGACCACTCGAACTCGTCCATCAGTGCCGGCTATAGATTTGAGCACCCGAGCCAAGAGCCATTGTTGTGGGGGAGTGTTGTCCTCGTGAATTACGACTAGTTGCCCTTCCGTGATGTTAGGTTGTATGTGGTACCATTTTGAGCGTTGTTGCAGCGATGAAATGTAATCACGGGACCACAAATGCCAAAACTGTTGCTTTAAAAATGAAATACGTTGCCAACGGTTGAGCGACGTTTGTTTGGTAGCATCAAAGGTTTGATCTGGTAAAGCGACTAGTGATGAGCCAATGAGCAAATGGCCTGGTGTGAGCGCTTCGCCGTCATTAGGGTCATCTGACAGTGGGCAGATTGGGCGTGAATTCAAAATTGCTTCGACTTCGATGATAAGGGTTTGCAATTCTTCAAAAGTGAGGTAGGCTTGGGCAACGTTTTTTACGAGGAGTGTTTTTACAGATTTCACGGCAGCCTCCCATAGGCCACCGAAGTGTGGAGCACGGGGGGGTATAAAACAAAATTCAAATCCGGTTTGTGATGAATATGCTTGTATTTCGTGAGTTATTGTTTCACTAAAAAACAATTGCTTCAACTCATGTAGCTTATTGTGAGCTCCCACAAAATTAGTTGCGTTATCGCAATACAGCTTCTGTGGTATTCCTCTGCGACCAACGAAACGCTTGAGGCACAAAATGAAGTTGTTGGCGGACAAGTCTGACACCAGTTCCAGATGCGTTGCCTTTGAACTAAAACAAACAAATACAGCAATGTAAGTTTTATATGGAACTTTACCTCGAATGCGATATGACGTTGAAAATGGGCCACAAAAGTCCACTCCAGTGAATAAAAATGGGCGTTCTGCTCGCAGGCGATCAGCTGGCAAATTACCCATAATTTGCTCCATCAATTTGGGCTTGTAGCGGAAGCAGTGCACGCAATTTCGGACAACTTTCCGAACTACTTCTCTAGCGTTAACTATCCATATCTTCTGCCTCACGATGCCCAGTAAAACCTTCGGACCTGCATGCAAATGTTTTCGATGTAAATGATCGATGTATAAGCTGACGAAGCGATGGTTTTTGGGCAACAAAGCAGGAAAACGAGCGTCATAGGGTATGGGTGCATTAGAAAGTCGACCACCAACTCTAATTAAAGTTACAAAGCCATGGCCGACGTCAGTTTTATGCAAAAATGGTGTTAATTTCTGCAGCGATGGGTTGACTACTCTGCCTTTCTGAAGTGAGGTGATGTCATCTTGAAACGAATCTTCTTGTAGATGAGCCACAATGCGCCAAAATATGTGGTCCAATTCGGAGGGGTTAATATGAACTAGGTCCTTGAGCATTAACGCACGGTTTACTGGGCATCTGTTGAATAAACGAAAAATATAAGCAATTATACGAATAATTTTAGAATATGATGAATGCTTATTGATTATTTCCTCTATGATTGATGGTGAGACGTCAGAACACTTGAAAACTGCAGCCTTTCTGCACTCAATTGGCTCCATGGGTATTTCTTCTTCTATTTTAGGCCATTTTGATGAATTTTGTTGAAGAAAAGTTGGACCACTAAACCATATTGTGTTGGGCAACTCTTCCGCACTGCAACCGCGAGACACGATATCTGCCGGGTTACTTTTTGAAGGAACGTGTCTCCAAATAACATCTCTTGTTTGTTCTTGTAGCTCTGAGACACGATTTGCGACGAAACATTGTAATGTTGACGAATGTAATTTTAGCCATTGAAGAACTATTTTGGAGTCAGTCCAAAAATAGTTCGATGATACAAATTGTTCAATTTTGGGTTTGATTTTGTGCCAAGTTTTGCTTAATAAAACGGCAGCACATAATTCAAGGCGAGGTAACGACTGGGCTTTAATTGGAGCGACCTTTGACTTGGCAATTAGTAGAGTTGTTTTATAAGTACCTTGGTCGCTTACTCGATAATAAATACAACAACCATATGCCCGTTGAGAAGCGTCGGCAAATCCGTGAATTTCACCTTGCACGTTGGGGCACGTCAAAACGTATCGAGGCACTTCAATATTTTGAATAAACTGCAAATCTTTCTGTATGTCAATCCAAAGAATTTTAAGTTGACCGGTGATAACGTCATCCCAAGCGTAGTTCTGGACCCAAGTTTCCTGCAGTAAAATTTTGCAGCGAATTACCACGGGACTTAAAATTCCGAGCAGATCGTACACTTTGGCCACAACGGATAACATGGACCTTTTTGTTGGAGCAAGAACTTCGGGCAACTCGAATCTGAAGCAAAACAGGTCAGCCATCGGCTTCCAAGACATACCTAAAGCTTTGGTGACGTCATCTTCAGATATTTTAATGATGATTTCATCGTCGTGAGTATTTGAAATCGAGCTATAATTACTATTCCATTTAGCTAACTCGAGCCCATGTAAACGCAGAATTTGAATTAATTCAGCCTTTTTAGTGAGTAGCGTGTCGACATCGTTTGCGCCAGTGAGTACGTCGTCTACGTAGAGGTCTTCACGAAGGACCTGTGAGCCAAGAGGGAACGAGCCACCATATTTTTCTGCAATGAAAAACAAACTACGAATTGCTAAAAATGGGGCAGACGACAAACCATATGTGACAGTGTTAAGTTGGAACACTTTTATTTCTTCCTCTTTGCGGCTCCTCCATAATACGAGTTGATATCTTCTATCCCTTTCATCGATACGAAACTGGCGATACATTTTCGAAATATCAGCAGTGAGAGCATATTTATTTAACCGAAAAGCAAAAAGTGTGGTGATTAGGTCTTGCTGAATTGTAGGGCCGACCATGAGTATATCATTCAATGAATGATTCGACGAAGTTCGAGCCGACGCATCGAAGACGACTCGAAGTTTTGTTGTGGCGCTTTGTGGCCTGAGAACACAATGATGAGGGATTACGTAATTCGGGCTACGTAGCGAGTTTTTATAAGATGACATATGTCCCAATGACAAGTATTCCTCCATAAACTGCACGTACATCGATTTTAAGACCGAATCACGTCCTAAGCGTCTTTCGAGCGACAAAAAACGCTTTCGAGCATTTTCGAATGAATCACCTAACTGATTAGGCGATTTTTTGAATGGTAAACGAAGTTGAATTCTGTTATTGCGATCGATGCAAACGTTTTCTACGAAGTGGCGTTCACATGATTCTTCTTCAATCGAATATTTTGATGGAGAAGTGGTATATTCTTCCACTTCCCAGAATTTATTTAGAATTGAATCAAGGTTGCAAGTTGACGTGTTCGTTGCGAGATTACAGGTGCGCAACGTTGACGTTAAAGTAGAATCAAACGTACCACCGACAACCCAACCAAACTCTGTATTGGTTAGACCAGGCATACCGTTTCCCAGCGAAATACGGCCATCGAGCAACAAATCAAAAAATATCTCGGTGCTGATAAGCAGATCTACATGCTGTGGCTTATAGAATAGAGGGTCTGCAAGTGCCACGGAACTGGGTATCTGCCAATGTGACGTTTGTATGTACTCACCAGGTTGTCGAGTAGCTATCGATTTTGTAATAGCAAAGCTTGAGGACCACTGGAACATAGTTACACGGGACTTGATTGTAGTAGAGATACATGACCTGATCTTGGTTCGAACTTCTCCAATTCCGGATACTTCTTGATTGTATGGCTTAAACTTTAGCTGCAGTCTTTTAGCAGCTTCTTCTGTAATGAAATTTATTTCGGAACACGAATCAAGAAGAGCTCTTACCGGATGAAAAGTGCCACAGTTATCCATTATGAGGACTACCGCAGTTGGGATGATTGCGCGTTTACACGATCGTACTACCAAGGAGGTGGGGTTATGGTTAGTTGATATGAGTTGAGAGTCAGCCTGTTGAGAGGTTGATGGGCCAGCTTGTAGAAATTTTGATGGTCCACCTTGCTGAGATGTTGATGGTCCACCTTGTTTGGGACCACTAAATTTATGTAGTAATGTGTGATGCATCGAGTGACAAATTCTACAACGATATGTGGATGAGCATTTTGATACTAAATGCCCCTTGCGAAGACAGTTAATGCAATGACTATTTTGCTTTACAAAGTTAAAGCGTTCTAATACCGTGAGCGACGAAAACGAGGAGCAAGTTGATAGATTGTGCTCTAATGAATTGCAGTACGCACAATTTGAGTTGGCATTTAAGAATGTATGAGAGGGCCGACTAAAACTTGATTTTGGTTTAGCACCTTTGGAATTTTCAGGTATATTTGCTTTTTTCCCATGGCTTTCCAAAAATTGGCAACGATGGCTTAAAATGTCATAGCACGCATCCCATGATGGCAACGATTTAAAGTCCTGTTTTTCGTCGTAGTTCATTTTCGTGTCAGAGTCCAATTTCGATAAAACGATATGAATCAAAAGGCCATTTAAAGCATCCATCTCTGACCCGAGCGAAAGAAGGGAGCCACGAATTGCAGACACGGTATCAATCATATTTCTTAGCGAAGCACTATCACTCCTAGACATCGAAGAAATGTTAAACAATGCATTAATATGCTCCACAAAAATAAGCACTTTGTTGTCGTAACGCTCTTCTAACCTCTTTAGCGCCTTTGGATAATTTTCCTCCGTCACCTGATATGGTTCCACCACTGCTAACGCTGGACCCGAAAGACAATTCAATAGATAATTGAATTTATCAACGCCAGTTATCGATGAATTCTCGTGAACCATATTGTTGAAAGTTGCGATGAACCGTTTGTAGTCCGCATACTTTCCTTCAAATCGAGGTAACTTCAACGCAGGCAAACGAGATGAATGTGAGCCACCAGGTATTGAAGAGTTGAGAAAACTGTGGTCCATCGACACAGAACCACGATTTTTATTCAGCAATGTCACTATTTTCGCTTTTGCCGCAATAAAAGTTTCCTCCAAATCACTTCTCGAATTGTCGGTGGAGCAAAGTTTTTCGATTTGACCTTGAATATAACATATTTGTTTGAAATATGACTCTAAGATCTGTAGCCGACAGTCCAAAATGGTGGCATCAACTTTGTCGCCATCTTGGACCACTTTTTTTTGGATGTTTGTGATGTTTCGCTTCATTGTGGACCGTTGTTGCTTGAGCGACGCCAATTCCGAACCGCTAGCAGCAACATCCTCAGTGACTGCATCGACACCGTCTTTAGACATTTTCATGAAGAGCCACACTCACCAAATAAAAACAATTTATTTATTCCGTTGGGAAAAATGCGCGAAAGCTTTATCGGACGCTTCAAATTTTAAGATTTTCCACTATGTGCCACGATAGAACGACGCTAGAATTTCGATCCAAAAAGATTCTGTTAAAGAAATCACTGTCGTATGATTTCTCCCACAAAAATTCACTAATATAATAAGACACTGTTCGTAGCAGCAGCAGCAAAGTGTCCCCAATTGTAGCACGGAATTTCCTGTGATGTGATTATCCAACGACGAAACGATGAAAAACTCCGTAGCTCCAAACAAGACTGTAAAATAGGGTCTGCTCCACGAAACACTGAGTCCTGTCTCGGTCGCCAAAATGTTGCACAGAACCTTTTCCTATCGAAATTTTAAAAACAATTAAATTTCCACTGGAAACTGTGTACAAATTTCTGAACTTTATTGTTCAATTTCTTTTCGACTACTGATTTGTAATGTTTTCTTTTTGTCGCGGGCCACCAAATCCATAACATAGAACGATAGTAAATATGAATAGAGAATGTAGGAGAAATAGCAACAACAATACAACAGCTGAGTGATCAACTGAAGCAAACGACTTCGTCAGCGCTGTTGTTGTTGTTGCTATATTCTTTTGCATCGATAATGTAAACAACAAGCGAAAACACCACAGTTACTTTAAATGCAAAATCTTAGGTACATATGTATGTGCATACAGATGAGCGTACATACATATAGAGCAAAAGAAGTAACAATAACAACAGAGCGACTTACCGAAACGAATGAAGTAAATATCTTCGACTGCGCTGCTGTTATTGTTATTACTTATTGTATCGATGTCGTAGGCAAATAGCAACAACAACAGTCACACCGGTTAAACCAAAATAGAATACAGTATGAATGTTGTTGTTGCTGTAATATTATAAGAAGCAAAAAGGGATGTTAGGGTGGCCCGCAATTATGCGATACAATAATTTAAAAAATATAATTTAATAATTTGATGTTGGCGATCTCATCCGACAGAATGCAACACGGGCCTTTTCAATCCTCTCTCATATCCGTAGCTGAGCCTCAATTAACAAACCATCAACTGTTAGTGGAATGGACCCTTCCGTTCGAATACGCATTAGACTTGTCTTCATAGAAACTCCACTGAATGTCTGACAATGCTTCCGCATTAGCCGCCTCCATTACCTCGTCCATAAGTAGAAGTTACGTGGGGGACAAGACACATCCTTATCCAACTCCCGCAGGTCCGGTAACCCATTTTCGGTTAAGGTGGGCCACATTGAGTTAAAGTGCACACAATCAAACGCTAGTCCAAAGTCTATGAAAAGTATATACAGAGGCGAGTGCCTCTCACGTAGTCGGCGCACGAACGTCCGCACAATTTGCCTCACCACCCGCGAGTTCCGCAGAAGTACAAGGGTCGCCATTACCTTGCCTAGTACAATCCATGCATTTCTGATGTCCGGCGTAATGACATCTTCTAACGCCGATGCAACGGCTGCGGTGCAATATTATCAGGACCAGAAGATTCGTGACTCTTCATCTTTTCCAGTGCCGCCTCGATATCTGCTTCCGACTGGGGTTCTGTTGAAATATCCCCCCTCGGATTGCGACGTGAGTATGCTGCGCAGGCATACACTGATATTCATTATCAGGGATTCTAGATTGTGCCGTATCGAATTTACGTCGTATCGAATTCACGCCGTCTTTCCATTTGCAGATCTGGTGATGATATCCCCGTGCCATCATTATCTTTTACCGTTGCCATACTCTTAATGGTGTTGCCGCTCAGCTATCCAATGGAGAGTTCGAAATACAGAGGTTACCTTTACTCGCAGACCTTTCGGCATCCTGCGCTATATTGGCCTGATAATTATCGTAATCCGAACGGACCATGTAACCGACTCTAAGTGTTGATTGCCGATAGTCTGATTTTAATTGTCTCTTCAACGTTGGTGTCTTAGATCATATACGTATATTGTGCAGGCGTTCACGATTCCATATTTCGGGCTAGGATTCCTCACTAATCCAAGGTTCATTCACATATCTTTTCCCAACAAGGATCTCCATCACAGTTTCCTTCAGCGTTCAAACAATGCCCGACCACGCACCAAATTAGAGCCTAGAGTTTGTTCGCACATCATTCACTTATGCTTTCCAGCTGACGGACCGTGTTCTGCCACTAATACATTTGACAGCCGCTGGACGAAGACGGTAGGTTCGCACTAAGAGTTGGTGATCGCCATCAATTTCAGTTTCGACGTCCAGGAAGGAAACCAAAACATATTGCCGACAAGTATATGGTCAATTTGTTCGAAGGATCGGCCATCAAGTGATTCCCACATCCACGGATAAACCGTTGCGGGCGAGTACATAAATGCATTAGCCTGTCTCCATTGGCATTCCCCACAGTTCGAAGACCAAGTCCCTGCATCACTTGCCGCTGATTGTCATTGCCTAGTTTGGCATTGAAATACTCCAGAAATATTCTAATGTCAGCAATTGAAAAGACGCCTACAGTAAAATCCTGTTGGTTATAAAACCTGTCCTTAACATTATCTCCATCAGTCTCAGTAGGCGTATACACGTATCACAGAATTTCGAATTAAACCTCGCAATGACCATGCAATCAGATATAACCTTAAACGACATTAAAGCATTTCTAGCCTTAGGAGAAAGAAGAAGGCCGACTCCGTTTATACGTTGCGTATCATCGCCGGAGTACATAAAGCAGTGACCAGATGGAAATCGAGATTTGCCTCTATTAAGCCAACACATTCCGCTTATGCCTAGGATGCCCACTTTGTAGGATTCCATAACCCGTTTAACCTGCTCTCGTCTCGAAATCCCAGAAAGAGTTCCCACATTCCACTTACCAATCATAAGCCGTTTTCCATAGCCATATGTCGTCTTCGAGGGGGGATGTTCTTCCCCTGAATCTATTGACACTCCTGTAATGACTGAAATTAAAGACGGGTGATTCATTAGACCACCGCATCCGATTCGAGTGCAGATATACACTAGAAATCTGCTCGAGCATGACAACACAAATACCAAGCAGGACCGTTTTATTTCAATTCAAGTAGTGTCAAGAAAAACACACAACATAAACATAGTAAAATAACCAAGTAGTAGCAGTACTCGTTTGTTGTGGTTCTAGGCAGCAACAACAGGCATTTAGTTTTTGTTTCAATCGCTTAAGTTGTCAATTTATACACCTAAGTATTTCAACAACACAGGATGACAAAAAAGTACAAAAACAAAGTACACATGAGTTTGAGACTTTAAAGGATTAATGCCATGAAAAAGAATAAATCAGTTGTTCAAAAGAGTTTACCTTACTTATTCTACCGCTAACATAAATATAATTCAAATGCGGGTAAAATACAAGTTAAACGAGTCAAGAGTATACCAGTCCAAGTATGAAACTATTTAATTACTTCGATACTTTCCCAACTTCCGGCAGTCTAAAGCCCCATATTCAGTTCTTGCGAAATTTTCGTAAGAAATTTTGCCATTTATCTCTAAACAGAAAATTATGTTGCGGAGAGTTATTATCGAAATGTCATAATTCCGGTCCCAAACAATAATCAAACAATTGTTTTCGTACGAAATAACTTTGGCGTAACAACCCTGCAATTGATTTTGCTTACGAAATTGTCGCAGATCTGAGTACCAAGCAAATGAAAAGTGAGCGAAATTTTCGGTTCATGCAATTTTCATTACTTTTTATACACGTACTTCTTATGGCAACGAAAATTTCAAAAAAACTGAATACCGGGCTTAACAAGCGACAATGTCAATGATGGAATTAGAAAAATGTGATTAGAAATTTTTTCCGAGTAATATTATCAAGAGTGAGCACTAGTTGCTTTTTGTACTAACGAATTCCGAGACCTACGTGGAAAACATATAGAGAATGAGAGCAATCTTTAATTTTAAAAATTTGCATGTTAATTGGGATCTACACAAATAACTTTACTCTAACACTTCATTACATTTTGATCTTTTTCACTGAATATCCCTTTTTTTAAACAAGTTAGTTGGCAAAATTTACTCCCAGTTGATGTGTTTTGCACTTTTGGCTTGACTGTGGCAGCAAAAGTTTGAAAATCATACCACGCAACCCAGTTACCTATCACCTTTTCTTCTTTGAAAGCGTCTTCTCTATTTGTTCTCATTTCTTCTCTATTTGTTCTCTATTTGTTCTCTCTAACTTGATCAGCTGTCTCATCGATACCCCTTGGCATAGACGAATATAGTATAGACATATTTATTCTCTCATCTGACGTTTCATTTCACAGTCTTCGTCGTAGGTTTGTGGAAATGAGAGAAATTAAAATTAAAATAAACTTACACCAGGTGGATTTACAAAATATGTTCACTTAACTTTTTCATTTGTTTTGGTGTAGAACTGAAAAATTTAAACGTATTTTGCACTTTTTTGTTGACTTTTATCGTTGGTATACATTTGTATTCTATTTAATACAACTGGTGTGCCACGAAAACACGAAATACGGTTGTTGTTCCTTTGTTGGACGTTGTTTACTATGGCCTCCATCTGGTATTATTGAACCCATGGTTTCCACCATCCAATGTTTACTTGCAACCATACCTATGACGTTTAATGCATTGAGATAATAAATAGTGGTCTTCATGAAAGCTCGAAAGAACCTCGTAAACTTGAAAACATCGTAAACTTGCACAGCAAACGTCAAAACAAACAAATTTCCCATACAAAGCGACTTGCTCAAAAGTGGAAAGTTTTCGAGGCAAATTTGCTGCGCAAACGTGGGATGGAGAAACGTGTAAACTTTTGACATTTCGTTGTCATCCGACTAGGATGGATAAATAAATTGATAGCACTAGAACAGTAGAAAAAGTAGACTTAGTACATAATACATGCAATTGCTACTGCTACCACCTTATGTATCCATCTTGGTCAGGTGATATGGTTTTGAGCACAACTACGCTGAGCAACTTTACTTGGTGCCTCATGCAACGGTGCGAGGGAAACTTGCGCTGAGCAAAAGTTCTCGGCTTTCACGTTTGCATGAATGCCGCTAATATGTATATACTGTATTCGTCTATGCCCCTTGATCTCATCGATACCCCTTGGTACAACCATAGACTAATATTTATAGTAGACCTAATAGTTCTCTCACCAAATTTATGAAATTTAATTGGGTGTGATATTTACGTTCGATGTTGATAATAATTGCTTTACTAATACTAGATAGAGGCAATGGTTCAAAACAACGAACAAAATAACAACAACGGCATTTATTTGTGTGTGTTAAAATTATTGTATTAAATACAACACAATTGTATGCTAACAATAACAGTCAATAAAAAAGTTTAAACACATTTATCACACCGATCGCATCAAGAAGAGTGTGAAAGAAACGTCAGATGAGCCAAATATTGTCTCTAGTATGAGATTACTCCATGGCATGGTAAAATTATCTATCGGGTAAACGAGCCAGCCCAGCTGATTTGTGGCTTTTTCATCTCTTCCGACGGTAAGCTGTCAAATTCGATGTTGTTTCTCTTTGTTTGTTAATAAAATTCAAAGAATTTCAACCAAAATGCAATTTAATAGCATAGACTTTGTATCAAGTAAGACAATCTTATAAAATTTTTCACATTTTGTGTACATAGTGGTTTTCATTATTCAGCTAATTTGACAGCTTAACCACGGAATTGCTAATGTGACTACCTAATAGATAATTCTACCATGCCCTATGGGTACTACACCTTGAAACACACGAATGTGTGTTTGCCCCATAGAATAACACATACATAGATAAACTTATTCTCTCATCTGACGTTTCATTTCTCACTCTTCATCGTAGGTTTGTGAAAATGACAGCAATTAAATTTAAAATTAACTTACACCAGGTGGAGTTACAAAATATGTTCACTTAACTTTTTCCTGTCGTTTTGGTGTAGAACTGAAAAATTTAAATGTATTTTGCACTATTTTGTTGACTTTTATCGTTGGTATACATTTGCATTATATTTAACACAACAAGTTTGCCACAAAAACACGAAATTCGGTTGTTGTTCCTTTGTTGATCGCTGTATACTATTGCCACTATCTGGTATTATTGAACCCATATTTTCCACCATCCAATGTTTACTTTCCATCGTACCTATGACGTTTAATTTATTGAGCGAATAAAAGTTTCTGTGGTATGTGTTATTCTATGGTTTGCCCATGGTTAAACTAGGCAAAGATGTGTTTTTTTAACAGCTGATTTAATTTTTTTTCTTACCGTGGCACTTGCCAACTGCCACTACATATGTATTTTGTTGTTGTACTTCGTTGTTTACTATGATTGTTGGCATACATTTGTGGTGAATTTGACAGAAGACAAGTGCACAACCAAAACAAACTTAATGTTGTTGTTGCCCTCAATTACGACAACGTCTCGTTCTACTACCATATATTTGTACAATTGGTTTTTGTTTAAGGTGGTTTTACACGACATGTATTTTACATATCGCATGCCACTTTTTTGACCCGTCTGTTTTTCGTATCCCTGTCAAAATTATTTTAAAAAAAATCCAATGAGTGTTCGAACTCACGGGCGATGTGTTAACACCTTTTTGCTACACGGTACGTGTTCGATTTCTATGAACACATTCGTAAATGTTACATTGGAAAATAAAAAACAGCGTTCAATCATATGATGACGTTACAGTTAAATAATATTAATACTTAAAATTATTTAAAGACCCAGTGCAAGCACATGTGTCATTATTTTCTTGCTCAATACTTTTTGTTTTATTCCCACAAAAGTCAAAGAATTCAAAGCAACCGACACTTGTACATACATACATACATTGTTATATTCGTACGATATAACCGAAGATCAACATAAAATACTTTTTTAATATTACTCCAAATTAATACTCCAAATTAAAACACTTCAATCTCGGCTCGCCGATATCGGATCGCCTTAATTTTTGGCCTAAACTCTTCGTCGAAACCCGCACTAGCTTTTTAATCCAAAATTAATAAAATCGGCTATGAATTTCCGGAGAAAATCGCGTGGGAAAATTATATGAAAATCGCCCAATAATCACTTTCAATACCGACTGCCAAGCAACGAACAAACAAACGATGATTTACTCTTACAAACCTAACACTTGCGTATGTATTAAATTTATAGTTTACTGCCCTAGAGGCGCGCACACATCAAAAATAACACGACTCTTAATTTTTTGTGTTTAAACGTTCCCATGTAAACTATATGGCATAATCTCTGCTTGTCATTAACAGCTGATGTTGGCATGTCACAAAACATAATTTTATAAATTTTGTGAAATGGATTCAAGAAGAAAAACTATAATTACAGCGCGCAGCGTTATTATTTAATTTTACCACTCCATGAAATTGTTCTCCTACCACAAACGCTTTGTTGTTTATCAAAAAAACAGCTGATGCGATACGGTTTTACATGCAAAAATAGGACACGCCCTATTTCAAAAATTTTGCCATATTTATTGTATGATGCATTGTTCATATGGCATGCTTGACAGCGTTCACATGAAATTCATAAATTTGTCATCTGCCAAAGTGACATGCGATATGTAAAATACATGTGTTAAATGCAACAGAAATGTATGCTAACAATAACAGTCAATAAAAAAGTTTAAAACACATTTAAATTTCACAGGTTTGCACCAAAATGACATGAAAAATTAAAGGAAGAAGTTATTGTAATTCCACCTGGTGTATGTCACTTTTCGTCAAACATCTCTCTATCACTCCGACCACATCAAGAAGAGTGTGAAAGGAAACGCCAGATGAGCCAAATATTCTCTCTAGTATGAGATTACCGTCGGTGGTGCAATGGTTAGTGTGCGCGGCTCTTGTACATGAGATCCTGGGTTCGAACCCGGCTCTGACCACCTTCAAATTTTCTTTCGGCGGCGGCCACCTCGCATAGTGACGGCGACACTATCGAGTATCTCGCCATGAAAAAGCTTCTCAAATTACCGTTCGGAATCGGTGTAAAAACTGTAGGTCCCAATCAGTGAGTGAAAACTGGAAAGCGCACAGGCCAGTGATTGTGAGAAGTTCTCCCCAGTCCCTTCATGGGATGTAATGGGAAACCATTTATTTATTTATTTTATGAGATTACTCTATGGTTTTTGTATTCCCTGCTAAACTAATTTTTCGACGACTTTGTATGGGGTGCCGCTTAAAATCCCTTAATATCACCTAGTTCCCCATACAAAGTCGTCGAACAATTAGTTTAGCAGGGAATAAAAAAACAGGCTTATTATATAAATACAAGTATAAAGCTAAATTCAACCGGTTTTTTGAAATCGCTTCGATTAACTTCGGAAAAATTCGCTTACGATCAAGTCAAATAGTATTTGTTTCTTATAGTTCGTTTGCTTTGTTCTTGAAAATAAAACCGTAAGACAACTTGCAAGTGAGTAGCTTGATACTACTCTATAGTATTCACCCTGTATTAGGGTGTATTTTTTTATTTTATATTTTTTTTTGATTAATTAACTAATAATATTATGATGGGTTATTAACTTTTCCGTTTCTTTTCAGTTCCTCAAGAAATAGCGATTATTAAAAAAGAATCGTTTAATAATTGGTACAAATTACGAACATTCTATCTTGCCACATTGATCACTTCGACACCGGTTCATGTGAGTACAAATTTTTGATTTTGAAAATAAATCAATCTATGTAATTGTCATTTATTATCTTACAGATCATATTATCCTCGGTATATATAACAATAACGTATCTAATGACCGACCAGCCCCTGGAATTGGATCGTTTTGTCAAAATGATGTTAACGGGTATGATGGTGACAATATGTGCTGATGGATTGGGTATCTTCTTGGGAACGATATTGAATCCAGTTGTAAGTAATAACATATTTTCCGCTCACATCGAGATATGAAGATTATAAAGAAACAGCTAAACTTCATATACATTCACTAAAGCTTAATTTAATATTGGGAATCATATCGTTCATTTGCGACAAGATTGTCATAACTCAAAATTTATCTTTTATCTTTTTTGAAAATATTTTCCCTATCGAGTTCTATCAAATGAATTAATTCTCATATCAAACTTTTTTTAAATTAGGCGTGAGAGTGGTTTTAATTTAACATTTTGCATATAACCATATACAACTTGAAATTTTTGAAGTGGTTTCTCGAAAATATGTTTTTTGAGTTATGAAGGTATTGTCGCAAATGAACGATATGTTTGGCTGAACGAAATCTTGAAACACGATTACCATGTGAACATAACCTTAACTATTTGAATTGGATTATTAACATTGTACTTTCCCTCGAACAGAATGGCACATTTGTTGGTGCTGTCACCACCTGTTTCATGTTGATTTATTCCGGGTTCTTGATCCTTTTGACACACATGTCTGACTTTATGCGAATGATTTCGTATATTTCACCTATACGTTATGGTCTGGAGAATATGGTACTCGCTATGTATTCGAATAATCGAGCTGACACTGTTTGTCCTGAACATGTTTTATACTGTCATTTTAAGTAAGTAGAATGGCGTATTCCGGACTGTGGCGAATATCCAAATATTGGAGTAATGTTTTGGAATTTGTATCGCACACTTCTAACCTATTATTTTTTACTCGAAATCTAATGAGCCGTCATTTTTTTCAGAAATGCTGCCACTGTTCTAAAAAGTTTTGGCATGGAAAATGGCAACTTTGGTATGAATTTGGGTATCTTGGTACTGCAGCTGGTTGTTTACAAGTCTTGCGCCTACTTCACCCTAAAACGACAAATTAAACGTCAATAAAATTGGTGACCGGGTGCGAACCGGTAAACTGCATGCATCAGGCACAATTCCACTACCACAAATTAGTATTTAACCAACCTGATTGTTTGACGACAATGTTTTTTTTCCATGTTTCTAGATTAATTATAATTTACAATTTACATGAATAGATAAATTATAGTAGTTACAATCGCACATTATGAATGGCCGCAATGGGAAGTTAAAAAGCGGAAGAAGTATGTGCTTTAGCCTATTGTGCCTTACCTGATTCGGGTGTAGTAGAAGGAATATTTAGCCAAATTTTTGAATCGATCGACACACTACTCTTAGCAGATAAGTTATACACCAATTTTCAGAATTATAATTAAATTGAATTGGATTTATTGATTTGTCTTAGGTCCCCATGTAAAGTGGCCGTTATATATTAGAAATTTTACGGTGTTTTTATTTTTATATATAATTTCGAATATTTAATTAGGTTAACGACACATCGTACAACAATTACAAAAATATCTACATAGTTTTAAGCAATTAAAAAAAATCGAGCATTTTGTTGTCGATGTAATTCCAAATGTTTTGTATTGTAATTTTAATTAAGTTTGGTTTATAAATAGATTTAGAAGATAGTTGATACACGTACGTACATTTAGTAATTGGAGTGTGATAACATTGTTGTAGTTTATTGATTAATTATTATTATTATTGTTGATTTTTCTAATTGAACTTTTTTCAATGTACTTATCAATATTTATATGAATTCAAATGTTATTACATACATATGTGGATTAAACTAAAATATATCGAATTATTTCATATAATTATTAATGAATTTAATATGTAATAATAAATGTAGAAATGAATTCGATCACATTGTTGTTAATTGTTGTAGCCGGGGAGGAAGGCTTTTTTTTGTTTTTTTGTTTTTTTTAAATCGAGCGAACCCATCGCCGCCACTCTTACCCGCCCCTACCGACCGAGAGGTCCACGTCCCCATAACGTGAGGACAGCGTACACATTATAGACCGGTCTATAACGGGAGAGCAAGGATCATAAGTTCACACGTTACAACCAACTACAGAAATTCTTCACCAGTTGGTATTACACTAACATAAGTAAGTATAAAAGCACATCACGAGATATTAACATAACAGACTTGCTAATATATAATAATTACGAGCAAAACGAAAACCAAATTATAAATCAGACCAGATAGTAAGGATAAAGTAAATTAAATTTACATATGTATGTTAATAAATATACAGCACTAATGCAATCGGTTCAAATGACAAATTATGCTAGACTTTGTCGTTTCCCAACTACCTGTGAAATCAATAAACTGATATAGCTCATTAAAGTCA
This sequence comes from Phaonia tiefii, assembly GCA_963931995.1. Lineage (NCBI taxonomy): Eukaryota > Metazoa > Arthropoda > Insecta > Diptera > Muscidae > Phaonia > Phaonia tiefii. Next base: position 234,345,012 of record OZ008368.1, on the reverse strand, counting down.
CGACACATTCTCCCAACTGGATCAAAGGACGCATAATTCGAACGCTGAAACTCGATGTGAATGAGGTTATAGTACCTCGTGGGTCTCAATGGGACATTTACGAAAATCTTAGATAACAGAAATTCAGAACATCAATTATCTTCAAAACTGTAATAGGGTTTATCATAGTACGTCTACTACTAAGAGTCGGCAATCTGATCAATGCTAGTCTACTGCTATACGAAGGAAGATTATGGTTCGGGTTCCATTGAAGATTTCTCAGACAAAAAATGAGAAACTGTTTCTGGACCGATTCAATCATATTAACATACAAATTGTACTGGGGGTCCCAAACAACTGATCCATATTCGAGAATAGGGCGGACTAGTGAAGTAAAAAGATTTTTCGTAACGTAGGGATCTGAAAATTCCTTTGCCCAACGTTTAATAAAGTTCAGAACGCCATAAGCCTTGTTCACCATCGTAATTATGTGGGAGTTGAAATTCAATTTTCTGTCCAAGAGAACACCAAGATCAACAAATGAATCCACCGATTCAAGAACATTGCCACCTAAAATGTATTTTGCCGAAAATAATGATGACCTAGAGAACAGCATATGCTTACATTTCGTAAAATTAAGCTCCATCAAATTGGTCTCGCACCACGTCTGGAAAGTAGACAAATCCCTCTGAAGTAAAGAATATTGACAAGGATCCTTGTAAGAAAAATAGATCTTCACGTCATCAGCGTACATTAACAATTTAGAGTGCATTATGGAGGCGGGTAAGTCGTTAATGAATAACAAAAATAGAACCGGCCCAAGATGACTGCCCTGAGGCACCCCAGATGACACAAAAATAGATACCATCTGTTCTCTGTTCATTAAATAAGAACTAATCCAATTCAGCATGTTACAATTAAAACCCATTGCTCCTAGTTTATATAATAACAAATTGTGGTTAACTTTATCAAAAGCCTTACTAAAATCGATAAAAATCACATCAGTTTGATCTCCATTAATAAAGCCGTCAATAATAGAAGAGGAAAACTGAAGCAAATTAGTCACGGTGGAACGACCCTTCCGAAAGCCATTTTGACATGGATCTAAAATAGAGGAAAACCTGATGAGAAATTACCTCTGTGACTAACTTCTCAAAAAGTTTAGGAATGGCACTCAATTTTGCAATTCCCCTATAATTTGCAACATTTACTAAACTACCAGATTTGTTCACAATGAGCTCTTATCAGAAACAATTTCGACTTCGCAATCTGAGTCAGTGGGTGCATTTTTTTAAATACTCTCAATTTGAGTGGCAGATTCGTAAAATTTATAATGCAAATTGGTATTTTTGATGTGTTAACATCTATAAGCACGGATAGGGCAATCTATCATAGTGAACACATGCAAATAACACACAGCGTTAGCATCACATACGTGGTTGTTGTACAACAATAGTGTCTGCGAGAAAACAAGTATGATTGTATTGATATAGCGGCAGCAAACAAACAAGCAGGTCGTCGTCGCCAAAGAGTATTGAAAAGTATAGAGAAGTTATGGAACAACTTGTATGACTCAAAAGCACTGGCGACATCTTTCGTTTGATTCAAAACGTATTACTCTCTTTTTGTCGTAACTTGATCCATTCATAATTTTGATGTGAAACATTGATGCCTTTTGAAACATTTATGCTTTTTGTATTGTTTTATGTACAAACATTGTCGAAATGAATATATTGAATTATTCTATAAAGAGAATAAGACTAGTTTATTCTCTTTTACTCAGACTCTCTACATGAGATCGGAAAAAGAGTGCAATAAGTTCTCTATACTATTCAATACTTTTTGTCGTCACTCTGTTTATTACAAAACAACAACAATTATATCAGTGAGATACAAATATTTCTTTATTTATTTTAACAATATTACATCTAATGTTAAAGCAGATTTCAGAAAAAATAAAGTGTAATAGCAAGAGAGCCTTCAGAATAAAAACTATTCTTTTTTTTATTTTTCAATGTTACATTTACTAGTGTGTTCATAGAAATCGAACAAGTACCGTGTAACAAAAAGGTGTTAATTTTTTTTAAGAGACGATCTTACCTCTGAAGTGCTTTCTTAGCCCGAAATAACAACCGCAAGCATCTCACATCTCCCAGATTTCTCCCAATGACGTCTTTTGCTGATGATAGTTTTATTTGTTTTGACTAATAATTAACCATTAAAATGTTGAAGAGATCGCACAAAAGGTTATGGCAGTACCCGTGGTCTCGTATTAACTGGTTCAGTGAGATCTCTACCAATCCTTACTGTGGATTTCGTGTTGGCCAGTGCCATTCTACAAAATTGTGTCAGCTAACCAGGAATTCCAAGTTTCGACATAACTTCGTACAGTTTCCCCCGTATGGGGCTATCGAAGGCAGCCTTATAATCTACAAAGAGATGGTATGTGTCAATTTGGGTTTCTTGGATTTTTCTCCAGGATTTGTCACAATGTGAATATCTGGTCGATAGTTGACTTTCCAGGCCTAAAGCCACACTGATAAGATCCGAAAAGAACGGCTTTATTCTTACGATCGAGAGGACCTTGTATGCTATGGATAAAAGGTTTAGTTCACGATATTTGGTATATATGTATGTATACTCCGGTCGTCTTTCTTGAACACATGATACATTATGCTAAGGATCCAATCGTAGGGCATGAATTCGTCTAGATTTTGCAAATGATCTGATGTAGGCACCTTTCCAACTCATAACCTCTTTTTCTTATTAAATAAACTTTTCCTTCTACCGCTCCGTCGGGGATCTCGTTACAACTGACTGAAAGATTACCATACGTGCAGCGTTCTTTTCATCACTTGCCATGCGACACTTCATATACAATGGTTTGTTTTAAGGCGGGTTTTCATAACCAAACACGGTCTTGTATTTCCAATGTGATTTAGGATCATGAGGCGGGGATGCGATCTACGCCAATAGTTGAGAAAGCCTCTCTCCATATGCCGTGGCTATCTCTGGTCCGATGTCCAGCATTCTATATGTGTAGTTTCGCACGACTTTCGCTCTGACTAACCTTGTGCGAACCTTTGCTGCAACCTGGTAGGGATCTGAATTCATATTAGCTCCTCGAATCACATGCTCGCCCATTACACAGGTAGAGTGCCTTCCATCAATTATCAGGTGATCAGTCTGGTTCTTCGTCTGTTGATCAGTGGATATCCAAGTAGCCTTATGGATGTATTTATGTTGGAATCTCGTACTACTGACAACCATGTCTAACAAAATCTAACAGTCTCGTTCCGTTATCGGAAGAAGGCTTACCACCTTGGAACATGTCCAAAAGCGTATACATATATTTTGAAGTAAAATAAATAATAAAACAAATTTTTTTTAGTCATATACTATTTTTATTCATTTTATATGAGCTAATTAGAAAAACGATAACAATAATAACAAAATAAAATAAAAACAAATTCACACATTTTTTTGATAGAAAAAACGTATTATACGCTCCAAAAACGTATAGGTGGCAAGCCTAATCGGAAGTGATAGCTTGTGACTGAATTTACCGATGGTTGGATCAAAAACATTTCCCTGCCGACTTTAGCACTAAAATAACCTAGAACATTCGTTTTGTCACGACGAGGGCAGCGGTTTCCTCTAGGCGCTCATAGAACATATCTTTGGCGTCATCGTATTTTTCTTATGTCGGGGTGTGTACACAAATTTGCGATGTGTTCAAGGATTTCACTTTTATGCGGATGGTGGCTATACGTTCTAGACTTGTGTCGAACTCGTTCACTAGTTCTCGAACTCGTTCATTTAAGGGGCCCGGACATAACAATCACGAACATACTCGCCGTATCGAACATGTGCATTATGTTCATGTGAGTGATGTCTGGTCACCCTAAATAAACTAGATGGTTCATGAACTGCCGAACTCTAATATGTTCACTAATGGGGTTAACATTGAGACAAGATGTTGCAGTCTTTTGACAACTACAAATCCACAATCGAATTCTTCCAGCTGTAGTATATCCCACAGTTCTTCTACCTTGTACAGCCATGACCTGTCCATCGCATCTCATGGATAACAGTAAAGTCAGCCCTTGAATTCTTGAGGACATCTGCCAGTCGGATAGTGCCACCGGATTTGTATAGTGTTTAACATTCGAAGTGCATATCCGGGGCGTCAACAAATAGGGGATTTTATATTTCTCATTTTCTATTGTCATTTCCAACATAACGGTAGCGGTAGGAAAGCCCATAGATTAATTTACATATATATAGATTTGTTTTCCATCTCATCTGGCGTTTCTCTTTGCGCTTCTTCAATGAGGAAACGAACTTCTGTCAGATGTTTTTGCTGTTTAATCACAACAATTTGTGCGAACATCGAACAAAATCCTCCATTTTTAGTTTTGTCATCGTTTCCTCATTGAAGAAGGGCAAAGAGAAATATCAGACGAGGTGGATAAAAAATCTATGTATAAATTAATCTATGCATGCAACTAACCCCAAAGACGACCAAGAAGTAGATCGTAAAGTGGAGTTCAGATTATCAGACGGATTTGTAGATCTGTCGAATCTGAAGAAAATTTGTGAATGTGAACAGCTGTTGTCAGATAAATCTGAAGGTCTTCAAAACAGTTTGAAAACCAAACGATTTATTTGAGGTTATCGATAAAATAGAGAGCGAGAGATAAAATGGCAGAGAGAATAAATTACGAGAAAAGCTGAGAACTGCGAATTACATAGCATTTTTGGAATTTAATGTGAAATGCAAAAAAACAAATCTTCATTGTGTAATTTAATTTAATCAAATTAAATATTTATAACTAAAAAATGGTTGGCACATAGGATGTGTGTGCGCTTAGTTTTTTTTTCTAGAAATTAGTTTGTGTAAATCCATATATAATTACATATGTATGTGTGGATATGTGTACGTGTGCATAACAAATGTTCTCAGCAGTGTCTCCTCTTCCCTTTCGCTTGCAGCGTGTAATCAATGAATTGTTGCGAGACATTTGCAATGCAAACCGTTGATGTTAACTCTGTGCCGTGTTGTTTCAAATGAAGTCTGTCAGATAAATCTTTCTGTGTGGACGAAAAACCGATATTTTATCGATAACTATGTCTGTCAGATCTGTCTGATAATTTGAACTCCACTTAAAAGAGAACCAAAACATGGTCCAATTCTCTCAAACGCATTTCTCTCTTGCGTTATATCTCGATCAATTATATCTTGATAATCGATTATTTCATTCTTTTTGCATAGTTTATGTAAGTTTACTTCAACATGGTTGGAATTTGTATAGTTATATACGTGTATTGAAATATTCAATGGAGAGAGAGATTAGAGAATTTTTAAGGCTTCACTCGTTTTGTTTGTTGGCATTGGAGAGAAGAGAAATTTTGACTGTCTACTTTAGTAACTACATCGTTTTTGCTAAACCTATGAGGTTAAAATTATTGAGAGAACAAATTTATCTATTCTAATTTGTTCTAAGAAATCGAAACTATTCACTCAAATGCATTTCTCTCTCGCGTCATAATTTGATTATTTCATACTTTTTACATCGTTCTTAAATATGGTTGGAAATTGTAGTTGTATACAATAACATTATCAAAAATTATTATTATCTTTGTAGGCATTCCTCTCCATGAGTTAAAGTTCTTTTCCACTTCTATTCATTCAAAGAGGATGAATCCAGATAAGGAATAATAAAAAAAAGGGGGAATTTGGCAACCCCTATTGAAGAGAACCAAAAAGTCGATGTGACTCACTCAAACGCATTTCTCTCTCGCGTCATAACTTGATTATTTCATACTTTTTGCATACTTTATGTAATTTTATTTAAATATGGTTGGAATTTCTATAGTTAGGTAGAATAACATCATCTAAAATCTGCTCGTGCATTGAAATATTCAACGAAGGGAGTGAGAGAAAGCAGAGAAACGAAGCGCTTTACTCGTTTTCTTTGTTGGCATTCCTCTCCGTGAGTAAATTTTCTTCTCTACCCTTTCATCCTCTTCGATTCATTCCCAAAGACGATTTACAATTAGACGACCAGAAGATGTGCGCAACTTAGCAACTCTGGTAAAAGAGAACCAAAAAGTGCTAGGAGTTCACTCAAACGCATTTCTCTCTCGCGTCATATCTTGCTTATTTCATACTTTTTGCATAGTTTATGTAATTTTACTTCAACATGGTTGGAATTTGTATAGTTATATACAATAAAAATATCAAAAAGCTGCTCGTGTATTGAAATATTCAATGAAGAGAGTAAGAGAGAGAGTAGAGAAGTACGAGGGTTTCACTCGTTTTGTTTGTTGGCATTTAAGTGAAGCGAAATTTTGACTGTCTACTTGTACATCGTTTTTGTCATTTCTTTGTGCCACCCACATAGCCACAGGAGTTGGGAAAACATGCAAAACTTTTCAACTGGGAGTATTTGCAAATTGTTTGGTCAAATGTGTCAAAAACGCATTGAGCAATCCTAAATCATACCAGTCTAAGATTGAAGAGCTTTGGCATAGAACCCCCTAACTACATAACTGTTCCAAGGGGTACCGATGCCACAGCTGATCAACTAAGTAGTTGGGAAATATCATAGAGTAATACTTAAGAGTTTCCACAAAGACGATTTACAATTGGACGACCAGAAGATGTGCGTAACTTGGCAACCCTGGTAAAAGGGAACCAATAAGTGTTAGGAGTTCACTCAAACGCATTTCTCTCTGGCGTCATATCTTGCTTATTTCATACTTTTTGCTTACTTTATGTAATTTTACTTCAACATGGTTGGAATTTGTATAGTTATATACAATAACACTATCAAAAAGCTGCTCGTGTATTGAAATATTCAATGAAGAGAGTAAGAGAGATAGTAGAGAAGTACTAGGGTTTCACTCGTTTTGTTTCATGGTAAAATAAGTAACGTAAACGCACTAGGAATTGTTACAACAAACACAGCCATTTTGTTTTTGTTTGGTGTCCATAATCTGTCCAAGTAAACAAAAATGTACACAAACAAAATACATGTGAATTTGACATAAGAGTAACACCTAAGGAAGAAATATGTTGAAATCAGCTGTTCTAACGAGTTTACCTTACTCATTTTACCACGTTTTGTTTGTTGGCATTTGAGTGAAGAGAAATTTTGACTGTCTATTTGTACATCGTTTTTGGTTTCCATTACTCTCTTCGATGCCTCTTCACGACGACGAGGTAGTAGGCCATTTCATAGAGTTTTATTTGCTGCGGTATTTTACCAATTTTACACTTTCGTTGGACATAAAACGGACAGAAATCAAAGGGAATGCGTATTTTCGTTCAATAGAAACAACATAAAATATAATTTAGCTGTCATTAGCATCAATAAACACTATTTAAAATTATGCCCTTATTATGGATTGACAACTAGACAGAAACTAGTTGTAATTTGACGACTAGTCGTAATTTCGGTATTATGATTTACAACCAGTAACACCATTCGTTAGTTTATATAATATCCAACAACTGTGAATGACAACCGTTGTGATTGATAATAGCTACAAAATGACAACACAACTGAAAACTAACGAATTGTATTACTGGTTGTAAATCATAATATCGAAATTACAACTAGTCTTCAAATTACAACTACTTTCGGTTTAGTTGTCAATCCATAATAAGGGCATTAGTTCCTGTCTTCTTTGCTCTCTCATTCTCCATCATCGGCCTAGTACGTTTTCGATCAGCTGTGCCATAGAATCCCAAAGACGATTTACAATTAGACGACCAGAAGATGTGCGCAACTTGGCAACTCTGGTAAAAGAGAACCAAAAAGTGCTAGGAGTTCACTCAAACGCATTTCTCTCTCGCGTCATATCTTGCTTATTTCATACTTTTTGCATAGTTTATGTAATTTTACTTCAACATGGTTGGAATTTGTATAGTTATATACAATAACACTATCAAAACGCTGCTCGTGTATTGAAATATTCAATGAAGAGAGTAAGAGAGAGGACAGAGAAGTGCTAGGGTTTCACTCGTTTTGTTGGTTGGCATTTGAGTGAAGAGAAATTTTGACTGTCTATTTATACATCGTTTTTGAGAATCCTCCGGGATTTATACCTTGTAAAATAGAATGAGAGTGTTTCAGTCTCCATATACAAGTCTCTTTGCTATAACAGGGTGATTCTCAGTCACAGCAGATGTTCAGCTAAATATCAAATCAACCGCTGTACTCAGCTGTGTGTGACAATTTTTTACAACTGGCTGTCAATCCGAAAATTCCATACAAATAATAAAAAGGGAAGAAAGTTGCACTTGACGAGTGAAAGATATCAAAAGATATATAAAAAATACTGTAAAGAAGTGCAAAAACAAATCAACAAAGGAGGGGAAAATCGAAAAAGAACTATTCTTTCGGAAATATATAAAAATCCAAGATGTTTCGCACTACGTTCGACAAGAATTTAGGTAAATTAAACCTCAAAAGTGGACAGGCGGACAATGGGCGAGAACTGCAAGTGAAAATATAAAATTTTCTATTTGGACTCGATAATAATTTTCACTACAAAACAACACAAAAAAGAAAGTGACTCATCAAATAATATGATATGGAAAATTATAATATAATGAGCAATAAACCTTTGTCAATTGCATGAAATGGCAAAGAATATGCGTTTCATTTCTTTCGTGTGGATTCCCCATTTTCTTAATGTTTTCCCTTGTCTCTTATCTTCCCTCTGCAAACAGACAATGCCACTAGCCACCTATTGCTGGAGCCGGAATGGCCTTCGATTATTGCCATCTGTGATACCATCAATCAAAAGGATACAACGTGAGTAAATATTCGACAACCATTTCATCGCATTAAAATTTTCTGAATTTCTAGACCAAAAAGTGCATTTGCGGCCATTAAGAAGAAAATGAATTCGACTAATCCCCATACCGCTTTCTATGCTCTGTTGGTACTGGAATCGGTTGTCAAGAATTGTGGCTCACCCATGCATGAGGAAGTATTTACAAAGGAGAATTGCACCATGTTGAGTCAGTATTTAGAACAGACCACACATGATAATGTACGTGCGAAAATGTTGGAATTGGTACAGACTTGGGCATATGCCTTCCGAAGCTCTGAGAGATATCAAGCGATTAAGGTAAGAGAGGCGGGGATTAGGGTTAGATGGTTCGATGCAAAATGTTTGGTCTTATATACTTTACGTTCAACTCATATCCGCTCTAATTTGTTACTATTGGTAGAACATTTTACATGGAGGGTAACAAAAACACCAACTTTTGGCGGTCGCCCATATTTCCTAAATTACGGTACCCCAAAGTATAGATACATAATCTGCTGTATCGAAGCCGTGAATCCGGTTTTGAACATATCCCAGAGGATAAAATCGCTAAGACCGGCCGAATGCCGGCCAAACAAAAGGCTTTATAACAACTTTATTACAACTTGGGGCTTAATTTTTTCCCTTGAAAAAATATTCCATACTTTTAAAAATGAAACATTCAATATCTCGATAACTAAACAAGTTATTTTTTATTATGTTCAGTTACTTTTTTATTCATTTCTTTATTTTGACTTATTTTGTCGTCATCTACCGGAAAAAGGGATATTCACTGAAAAAATCAAAATGTAATGAAGTGTTAGAGTAAATTTATTTGTGTAGATCCCATTTAACACGCAAATTATTAAAATTAAAGATGCCTCAAATTTGAATTGGAAATGAATTGCAATTCATTTTTCTAATTCATATGAATTAATTTAAAATCAATACAATTCAAATGAATTGCAATTCATTTTGCGAATTCTAATTTGAATTGGAAATTAATTGCAATTCATTTTGCAAATTACTTTGAATTGGAATTGAATTGCAATTCATTTTTGCCAAATTCATTTGAATTGATTCAAATTCCATTCAATTCCTTTTTTTTCGTGAAAAGAATTAATTAAAAATTTTGCCAATCCGTTATGAATAGAAATCAATAAAGAATGATTCATTTACAGATCTGGTTTCTACCCTTACAAAGATTTATTTTGTACGAAAGTAGCAACAAACTATAAAATTTATAAAATTCCAAAAATTTATATTATTTGATGGATCGCTTAAGGATGTACCAGAGATGTGCAGAGGACTCAGGTTTTTAGAATATTGCATTTGAAGACAGCGTGTTTTATGCACAACTTGATACAGGGCGTCAAAGTTATGTTTTGACGACCTGTAAATTTTCAAAATTTAAGCTGATTTTTAAGATTCGTTGCTTGAATGAACGTTTTAAGAGACTCAAACCACAAATATTTTAAAAATGTGTAATTTATCTCTTATAGCAAGTTCAGACGGCTGGCTTTTTTCGTGTTTCGTTCTCTCATTCGTGTTTGGCCCCCCAATCATGTTTGAAACATCATGGTTCGCCATACAAAATTGTGAGAGCGAACCATCTCGTTTCAATTCGAAATATCTTACCAAACATGAATAATTTACTACCATCTCTAATTTATTTAGTACGCTATCGCTTTTTTATCTGATCTAGTTGTCAGAATAAGCAAAACAAAGCAAAAAATAAATAAACAGAGCGAAAGTGAAGTTTGTGTTTAAATATAAATAAAAAGCAAAGCCTTGATTGTTAACACAAATAAAACATTTATATAAATCATAAAAGTAACAAAACAGTAAAATGGAGAAAAAAGAAATAGTTAAAAGTATTATCATGTGTAGAACACGAAACACGAATGTGTCTTGTGAACAGGGCGATTCACAATCATGGTTGAGTAAACGAAACAAGTGTTTCACATCACCGTCTGAATTAGCTATTACCATTCAAAATATATTTGCAATCAAAAATAAAAAATCTGAATTTTTGCCGATATTTTGTTTGGTTTTTGTTAATAGCTCGTCTATTTTTAATCAAATTTTAATCTTAAACTGAGAACACTTGAAAAAATATATTTAAAATAATTTTTGAATTATCTCAAGCCATTTGGAAGTGAAAAGTTGTCAAAGCTAAGGATTATTTAACCTAAAAAATTTTGCCGAAAATAATTTGTGAATTTTATTAAGAAATCAATAAAAAATTTTTTAAATTTTTGATGTGTTAACATCTATAGGCACGGGTAGGGCAATCTATCAAAGTGAACACATGCAAACACACACAGCGTTAGCATCACATACGTGGTTGTTGTACAACAATAGTCTCTGCCTTAAAATATATATGATGGTATTGATGTAGCGGCAGTGAACAAACAAGCAGGTCGTCGTCGCCAAAGAGTATTGAATAGTATAGAGAAATCATGGAGTGAATTGTATGACTCAAAAGTACTGGCAACATCTGGCGAATGATTCAAAACCTAATACTCTCATTTTGTCATAACTTGATCCATTCATAATTTTGATGTGAAACATTGATGCCTTTTGAAACATTTATCCTTTTTGTTTGTTTTATGTGCATTTTATGTGAAATGGTGCATTTATATTGAAATATTCTATAAAGAGAGTAAGACTCATTTTACTCAGACTCTCTACATGAGAGCGGAAAAAGAGTGCAATAAGTTCTTTATACTATTCAATACTTCTTGTCGTCGCTCTGTTTATGACAAAACAAAAACAATTATTTCAGTGAGATAAATATTGTTTTTTATTCAGTTGTATGCCAGCATTCAAACAAGCAGTTCGCCGTCGTTCTGTTTATGACTAAACAAAAACAATCATGTCAGTGAGCTAAATATTGCTGGATTTATTTTAACAATATTACATCTAATGTTAAAGCAGATGTAAGAAGAAAAAGAAAGTGCAATAGCAAAAGAGCCTTCAGCACAAAAGCTATTCTTTTTTTATTTTCCAATGTAACATTTAGTTAGTTAGTTTGAAAAGAGGGGTGCGGTGTTGAGTGTTCAGAAGGAGCACTCTAAACCTTCCCATGTCAGTAAGACATACACTTAAGCCGCTAAGTTCGACCTGTAGTGCGCTCTAAGTTTATCCTACTACTTCACTATATCCCTTATAGGAATTCGGTGCTATTCACGAAATTCCTTAGTTTGTTCCAGTCCATACCCACAAGTTTGCTCATGTCCGGAATCGTACTATCCGAAAGATATCTGGATCTAGCTTGTGTGAAGGACGGACAGTGGCATAAGAAGTGCTCCAACGTCTCATCGTCTCATCGGGCCCGTAATCCCGAATGCCTCGTTAAGACTCCCATCATTTTGCCCATTTCGGATTTTCCCAGTTTCAGCAAACCTTTTGTCCTCAATCCATCTGGGTCTCCCCATAGGCTCTTTGTCATCCTGCCTACTGATTCCCTGTTCCACTGGGCTATATGTGCTCATTTACTTAACTCAGCCTTCGTCACCCCAAAGGGTTTCGCTCCATCTAGGCTCACTGTTTGGAGTTTCCTGGCTTTCGTTGCCAGGAGGTTCGCTCTCTCGTTGCCGAATACTCCGCTGTGCCCCGGCACCCAGATGATGTTGAGTCTGCCGTGCATAGACTAATCGTTTATCACCTTCTTACAGTCAAGGACCGTTCTATATTTGACAGTTTCCGATGATATTGCCTTGATTGTCATTTGGCTATCTGTGAATACATTTGCCTCGGCTGGGATTATATTATCGCCGAGCCATTTGATACATGCCGTAATCACCCGAACTTCCGCCTGAAAGTTTGTATTATGATCCGGGAGGCGTGGATGGGATTCGGTTGCTGGATTTTCAATGAAGAATCTTAGACCCGTTTTTGTCCTAGCTTTGAGCCATCCGTGTAGCAGCAAGTCCCATTTGGCATTGGTGCCAGGGTCCCATTCTGCCAGGCGTCTCTAGTTGGCGTTAAGGTCACGCAGTTCGCCTTAACCCTTATCTCGGGTATTCGGTCAGATTCACTCGTATCTTGCGTGTACCCGACTAAAGCCCCAGTTATCCGTTGGTGTTTTGACGTAAGATCAGTGTTGATCCATTCACCTGTAGCTTGTAGGCGTTTTGCCGCAAGGGCAGCTTCGTATTTGATTCTAATCTCGATTGGCTGGATACATAAAATAGTCTCCATGGCTCTTGTCGAGGTTGTCCTTATTGCACCGCTGATACCAATGCAGCACATTCTCTGAACCCTCTGCTGTATTGCGATGTTACATTTCCTCTCAACTGCCGTCCACCATACTACAGAAGCATAAGTAACATTTACTAATGTGTTCATTGAAATCGTACAGGTACCGTGTAACAAAAACGTGTTAAAACATCGCCCGTGAGTTCGAACACTCATTGATTTTTTTTTAAAGCTAAGACATTGAGAGTGCTGTTGAATGTCACTTTATTGACTTTGGAAAAATCACGCAACAACGTTCAAAAATCGAAATTTAAAAAAAAATCATTTTGCTAGATAGCATAAACATAAGTTTCGATTGGTAATTTTGAAATTTTTTGTATTTAGTTCCTAGATGTGAATGTTTATAAACATTTTCCAGAAAAGTAGAAATCCTACTCATAAATGTGGCCATTAGAGTAAAATATGGAAAAGAAGTAAAATTTTCTTAAGACTTTTTTGGACGCACGTAAAATCAACATTTAAGATGCGATAATCTACTTATATACTTCATTCCGAATAATTTTTATATCTAATCGAAGAAATGTTGGATGCTATTTTTTCATAGGTCCTACTAATGTTATGAAAAAAAATCAACAATAGTTTGTAATCTATATTTTGTTAAGAATTCTACAGATTAATACATGTTTTAGCACGGTCATGAATTCAGGACGTAGACAAAATATAAGTTAATTCACAAAATAAAACTTAATTCACTAAAGTAAAGTTCAGCTTCATTAAACAATCTTAGTATTTTGTGGCGAAGCCTTTATTTTGGATCACAGCAGCGCATCCCTGGTTAAACTTTCAACTAAGGCCATTCAACGTTCCTTTGGAATGGCATACCAAGCTTTTTGTATTTCTTCCCATAAATCGCTCAAATTTCTTTTGGCTTTAGTTCTTGTACATGCTCCTCAGCATAATTTCACAAGTTCTCAATTGCATTGAGGTCCAGGGATTGTGCTAGCCACTTCAGACGTATGAGATTTATATTCTCCAAGCAACTCATCACAAGGCATGAAGTGGGGTTAGGGCCAGTATCATGCATAAATGTCCACATTATAGGCATGTTGGCTTCAGATAATGGTATCATAATGCTTGTCAGTATGTTTTTGTAAATATGCTGGTCCATTTTAGTCATATTCTTGAAAGTGCTGCCCACGCCATGACAATGCCACCACCATCATTACCAGTTTTAGACGTGTACTTTGGGTTATGCTCCAGTTTTGGAGGACGACATACATACATACGTATTGTTTTTCATCAGAACCGAATCGGAAAAACTTCGACTCGTCGCTCCAAAGTATAATTTTGCAAAATATCAAATGTTCTCTTGTAAACGCTAGTCGGGATTTAATTTAATCTTTTTGGTACAAGTGGTTTACGTTGTGCAATGCACCCACGTAAGTTTTTCTAATTCAGACGTCGTGGACGATGTAATAATATAAAAATCCGATGAAATCTTATTTTTAATTTTACTTGGGCTCTTGAAAGGATCTTTATCTTTGGTTTAATTTTTCGGTTTTTTGGGTGCTGTTTGACATTTTTGGTGTATGTTGCTAGATGTGTTGCAGTGAGTTGCATTACATTTGGCAGTATTTCACTTCTTATCCCTTTTTTCCTCGATATAATTATCACAAAAATACTCTCAGTTGATGAGTTTTGTACTCTTGGTTCAATGTACGAAGGCAAATGTGTGAAAAACGCATTGATCAACTCTACATATGTACGTCCAGTCATCTATCTCTATCTCTATTTCTCTTTCTTACTTTATTCTGCATGTTTTGCCAACTCTAAGGTGGGTCAGCTGTGGCATAGAACTCCCTGATTCTGCATGTTTTCCCAACTCTAAAGTTGATCAGCTGTAGCATAGAACCTCCTGGTTCTGATATTCTTGTTTTTGCAATCGGCCCCACTGTGCAATGTCTAGTTAGACCAAACTAACAGTTATATTTTTTTAAATTCCATACAAACTGACAGCTAAAACTTTTGGTTAGTTTTAACTGTAGGTTAGCTTGTGGTGGTGATAATGGGGGTTTGGGTTAGGGTATGTTTAAGCAGGGACTGTCAATGATACAGGCGAGCAAACAATACAGCAAACTAAGTTTAAATTGATACTAAAAACAGCTAAATTATGTTTTATGTTGGCTGCATCGATCGAAAATACTCATTCCCATTTATTTCCATCTGTTTTATGTGCAACCAAAGAGTAACATACAACAGCATGTCGAACTCGATGAAATGACCTACTATCTCGTCGTCATCGAGAGAACGTAAAGAGAGGGATGGCGACTCTTATATATTGCTCTATGGTTTAAGTCGGTTTACCCGACTGACATTTCTGTATTGTTTTTCTGGTTGTATTGACCAACACTCATAGATTGGCCCCTATAAATTCTATGGATTTTATTTGGATAAGAAAGTTTGGATAGGAGTAGGAGGAAAGAGGGAATAGTGTGTTTTGATGCTTGAACTATACTTTCGGATATCATAGGTATTAGGGGATACTCACCGGACGCTTATTTCTATATACTGCTAGACTTGTTCTGCTAAATAACGAATTGTGTCTCTAATGTGTCGTCCTACCTACTGGCCAACTGACAACAAACCGATATACTACAGAGATTCACATCCGTTTGTTGTCACTTAGGTTGTACTGTTGAATACTCTAATCTCTGATATGAGGTCATGTACTTCAGGGGAACACTTCCAATGCAAAAATAGATAGAACAACGTTACGCAGCCACATTTGTACGATGGTCCAAGGAGATGACTACCGCGTATCACATATTGACAACATTGCCGTCTCTGGGACACATTTGGCTTTATCATATAATATTTGTTTTGAGTGGTTTTAGGGTTGAAATGCACTCTCAATGGAAATAGGCAAAATGTTAGGTTATTACTAAAGCAGAAACAGATAATTAAATTAAAGTAAGGCCACAAAATACATTGGCTTTGTCAGCAAACACAATAATCACAAAATTAGTCGATGACAGTTGAACTTACAAACAATTTTCCGAATAAAATCTTTTAGTTTTTACAAGATTTAAAGCAAAAATTGCATAATTTGGCTTGTTGGCTTCTTGTATTACAATCGAATGAATAAATAAATAAAATAAAATAAAAATAAAGTAGGAGAATAATAGTAGTGTCTATGATGTGATAAGCTTGAGTGAGTGGAATAACGAAATAGTATTGAAATACGTAGTAATTCTGGATATTCAACTTAAACGGAGTGAAATATAACTTACTTATTTGGGTATTGTAGCTATGTACTTGGTTTTGGGATATTAAATGATTGCATTTCTGTGAAAATGTTCTTAATTTTTAAACAATTAACCTATATCGAAATTTCATAGCACAAGTCTAAAATAGATTCCTTTTATTTCGATAAAGGATATCGATGTAATAGCGATTATCAAACACATGCACCAGTCTAAAACTGATGGACTTTCTAGTATACTTACAGTGGTGGCCAAAACAAATGCAACCAAAATGCATCTTATACGAAATATTACGTAAACATTTTCTGAAACAAAAATTAGCAATTTTTTGTTTTAAATTTTATACTTTATTGCTTTAAAAATAAGGAAAAGGGATCTACCCCATAGATATTTAGAAAAATGTATGAAAAAAACATTAAAATACATATTCATTCTAATTTTTAGTGGCCAAAACATATGCAACTACTAAAATCAAGTGCAGTTCAATGCAAGTGAACTGAATATTTTCTAGCAAATCCGTTGTTGTAGATTACAGCCTGACATATTCGAGGCATTGGTATTATTAGTTTGTCAATGACGCTTGTTGGGATTGATTTCCACGCATCTTTCAGTCGTCGTCGAAACAAAATATCAGAACTTCTACAATTGTCCCACTAAATTTGTTGGTTTATGATTTCGTAGAGTTTCTCGATGGGATTTAAGTCTGGTGATTGTGGTGGTCATTCCATAACCGTAACTCTATTTTCGCCAAACCACGATTTAACCACTTTCGATGAGTGTTTGTGGTTGTTGTCTTGCTGGAAGACCCAACACAATTGCATATCATACTCGGCATATGGAAGCATTATCCTTTCTAAAATGTCTTTATACATAGATCGATCGATAATGCCATCAATTTTATGCAGTGAACAAACACCAGCACCAGAAAAGCAGTCTCACACCATTACACTTCCCCGGCCATGCTTGACCGTCTTTTTGCAGTAACGTGCTTCGATCCGTTTTCCTACTAGTCGTCGTACGTAACACATGCCATCGCTGTCAATAATATTAAATTTTGATTCGTCACTAAACATGGCAGACCTCCATTTACTTCCTGTCCAATTTATATAGTCTTAAGCAAACTGCAAACGCTTTTTCCGTTTACGCTTTGATATAAGCGGTTTCTTTGCAGGACTTAGTTCGAGTGTAGAGGCCTGCAAAGAACGTCTAAGAATTATTTGAGCAGAAACTGATATTTGAATTTTGCAGTTATTTTGGAGGAAGAGATAAATGGGTCTTATTTCACGTGTCTGATGATCAAATTGTTCGTCCGATCACTTGACTTGCGCGGTCGACCACCTCGGTGCATAATAAAAATTTCGGAAGTTTTTTTTTAAAGTAGCAATAATGCGAGATATTGAACTTTTATGAAAATTATATTTCTCGGCAATGTCTTTCTCTGATATTCCACAAAAATACTTACTTTTATTGACTATTTTACATGCTCATGAGGTCAGACGTCTTACACATATTAATTAAATAAACAAATTAAACAAATTTCAACATATTCTTCCAACTGGCGCTATCCTTCGCCTTTTCTCGCCAGTTGGCAACACCAAGGATACGGAGGGATTCCTCTCTGGTCGTCCGCTTTTTCTGCTTCCATCGGGTACGTTATCGAAAACCTTTCGCGCTGGCTTATCTTCATTCATTCCGACAACATGGCCTAGCCAACGCAATTGGCCTAATTCTAGCTATATCCACGTCTGAATATAGACTATATAGCTCTGAGTTCCATCGACGTCGGTACTCGCCGTTTTCTCTAACAGGACCATATATTCTACGGAGAATTTTTCTCTCGAAACTCACAGGTGTTTTTCATCCGCTTGCGATATGACCCAAGTTCCAGAGCCATTTGTATTCACAATTTTCCGTCTGAGCTCAAATCCGAATTTAGAGCGTGCCCTTTTAAAACAAACTCTATTTTAGCTTCAATAGGAAAAAATAACAAAATAATACTGAATATTCCTACAAATACCTTTACGCAGGCTTACTAATTAGTTAGTTACTTAGTTAGAACAGCGATCAAAAGAATATAAAAACCGACGTTATTTAAAACAAAATTGGAGAGTCGCCTATGTTTTGTCCACAGCGATTTTAATATTTATCGATAAAAATGCCGATAACATGGAAATGTAAACAAAAGCTGAACATTCTGATATTTTTTTTAAAAATCTTAATTGTCCTTTTTGTGGTACAATTTTACAACCTTATAGACGACCCTGTTAAATGCAGCCAATCTTAGTTGCATATGTTTTGGCCACCACTGTACATAAAAAATCGGCTTTTTGAATATTTTTAATTAGATAAATCACGTGTGATTTTACCATAAAACTTCCATTTGACCAGGAGGAACAATTTTATTCGTGTTGTAGCCAAAAGTAATAATCAAAGCTCATTTAGTATTACTAGATAATAATTATAAAATTGTTGTAATTTAAACAAATTGAGTTCCGAAGAATGAGCTCCGAAGAAGAACTTGTGGTACAAGATGTTAGCGATGAGGTGATTAATCTTGGAGTCTTTAATTTAAATATATTGATATATTGAAAATGTTTAAATATTATAATTTCTTCTTCCAGGATACTATGACTATACTGAAGGCTAAAGGTCATCCATTTCCCGAACTTAAAGAAGCCGATGCCATGTTTGCCATGGACACAGCACCTAATTGGTCTGATGGCAAAAAATGTCATCGTTGTCGTGATGATTTCACTTTCACCAATCGCAAACATCATTGCCGCAATTGTGGTCAAGTGTTCTGTGGCCAGTGCACTAGTAAATCATGTCCTTTGCCCAAGTTTGGTATTGAAAAAGATGTGAGTTCAAGGGTGTTGCTGAAAAATCGTAGACTGCTCAATCTAACATCTGCTTATATATTTTAGGTTCGTGTCTGTGATGGTTGTTTTGCTTCATTGCAACGCCCTGTTTCGGCTACAGCTACCAAACGTCCGGGTGAAACTGACTTACCAGCTGAATACTTGAATAGTTCATTGGCCCAGCAAGTGCAGGTGAGTTCAATACTTTTGTCATGCGTATGTTGGTCTTCATTTCTGGTTATTTTCCTTCATTTGGGTGTTGTGGTCTGTCTGTGTCATTGTGACTTGTGACTTGTGATTCAATTTTTAATTTTCATAGACACCCCCTCGCAAGACCGAACAAGAATTGAAAGAGGAAGAGGAGTTACAATTGGCTTTGGCATTGAGTCAATCGGAAGCTGAAATTAAAAAGCAACAGCTGCAACAACAGCAGCAACAGCAACAACAGGTAAATGTTAACTTTTGATTTATTACTTTTTATCTTATCAGTAAAAAAAAGTAGGGAAACAAAATAAATAAAGAAACAATTAACCCATTAAGAACATGTGGGAATTAATCGTTCGTTAAAATTGAATTTTTTGTGGAGATGACGAACTAGTTCACTGCTACTAGGATATTAGATAATCGGCCCCCTTCTGCATACAGAATCATTTTGAATCAGAATATCCTTTCAGAATAAAAAGTCTACAATTTTGATGTTCTTAAAACATGAAATATTTTTGTTCTGAATTGTTTGTTTTTAAAAGCAGAAGGGATTTGCATTCTAATTCAAAACTCATAGTTTCTGCTGAATTGTTTTACAGAAACCCAAATATTCTGAAACATTTTATGTTTGCCTGGATTCTGTTTACAGAGCATGACCGATAGAATTGTATTTATTCAGCATAAACTACATTGGATGAAGAATCTTTAATACGTTATAATGGTTTATGAATTGTAATTGACAGAATTTGTTCTAAATAGCTATCATAGATCCCTAAACAATTCCTTCACAAATGGCAATTAGGACATTTTCAATTTCCCTTGGGAACTCGTCGTTTACGAAGCAATCAAATACAGTTTGTTTCGCAGGTTTGCTCTTCTAATTACGGATATTTGAGGCAAACCACAGATTTGCCATTCATGAGCATGAAAAGCAGCTATCGTTAATATTTATTGTTTGTCTTCCGTCCTTCTTGATGCCAAATAAGAATATAATCGAAGTTGTTCGCATCACTATCATGTTCACTAAATTTTTTGGTAATGTTTCTTCAAATTCATCAGCCAGATAAAAAGTTATCGATCAAGCTCATGTTCATGAATGACAAGTCTGTGGTTCGCTTTAGTTATACATTTTACTTCTGATCGAAATGACAGAATGTTAGAAAACTTTAGTTTTGTATCAAAAATGATATTTGTTAATATTTATATTTACTCTTGTTTTTTGTTACATCATATTTTAACTCCTGTTATGGAATGCAGTTAAAATCTCAATTTCACTCCACATAGAAACCCCTTAATGGGTTAATTTATTGAACACATTATTACATTATGTTACTCTATATATATATATTTCAGACTTTGGCTGCATACCGCATGCAACAACGTTCTCCCAGTCCCGAAGCACCACCGGCACCTAAAGAACCTCAACCAGCTGAAGAAGCCAATCCGGATTTGGCTAAATATTTGAATCGTAGCTATTGGGAGCAACGTAAGGTCAGTGAATCACCCATGGCTAGCCCTTCGGCACCTAGCCCCATGCCGCCAACTCCACAGCCCCAACAGGGCTCACAGCAACAACAGCAACTGCAACAGTTACCGATGACTGCCAACGATTTTCGTCCAAAATCGACTGACGAACAAAAGATTGACGAATTTGCCGCAAATATGCGCATGCAAGTGGAGATTTTTGTTAATCGCATGAAGTCTAACTCAAGTCGCGGCCGAAGCATTAGCAATGATAGTTCGGTACAAACGCTCTTCATGACTCTAACCGGACTGCATTCCCAGCAATTGTCGTTTATTAAGGAACACGATGATAAACGTATGTGGTATGAACAATTGCAAGATAAGTTGGCCCAAATCAAGGATTCGCGGGCTGCTCTCGATGATTTGAGAACCGAACATGCAGAGAAATTGCGACGCATGGCTGAGGATCAGGAACGCCAACGTCAAATACAAATGGCCCAAAAACTGGAGATAATGCGCAAGAAGAAACAGGAATATTTGCAATACCAACGACAATTGGCATTGCATCGTATACAGGAGCAAGAACGTGAAATGCAATTGCGCCAAGAACAACAAATGGCCCAATATCGCATGGGGCAAACGGCATTCCCCTTTATGCCTGCCATGGCTGGGATGGGACCTCAGGGTTCGCCATCACAGCAGCCTCAGATGACAGGAATGCCGGGCATGTACAATCCTTACTCGCCCAATGCCACCACAACAGCTGGCATTCCGCATGTGGGTAACATGCCCCCCTATAATACTACGCAAGCAGGAGGGATGGCTACCGCAATGCCTGGAATGTACTCACACGGGGGCGCCCAGGGTCTGCCACAAGGACCACAATCTAATCAACCACAAATGCAAGCCATTCCGAGAATGATGCACCCACCAACTAATCAACCACAAATGGCAGCAATGCCCGGTATGATGGCGTCTCAAGGAGGAGACCCACAACAACATCAACAACAGCAGCAACAGTTAACACACCCTCAAATGCAGGCCAACAATATCGCAGTTACAAATCCACAATCGGCGCCGCCTCAACAACAGCAACAACCGCAAATGGCTCATGTAATGTTGCAGCAGCAGCAGCATCTTATGCACTCCCAGTCGCCAATACCAAATGTAGCTAACATGCCCCAAACACAAACAACTATGGCCGCTGTTTCCTCGCCTCAAATGCATAACCACCTACAGCAGCCACAGGTTCAACCTCCACCCCAACCCACTATGCAAGTTCCACCACCCCAATCCCAACCACAACCGACTATGCAGGCACCACCACCTCAATCCCAACCACAGCAACAACAGCAGATGCCTATCCCCACTCCCCAAGCAGCAAATCAAATTCAGGCGGTACAATCGGCCCCAGCTCCACCACAAAATGATCCAGAACCAGCTGCACCCGAAGAACCGGCCACAGCAGAGTTGATTTGCTTTGATTAAACGATTAGAACTTGTGGTAGTTTTAAGTAATATAACAAAGGAACTCGTAATTTGGCGCATGTTTGTCTTTTTCTTGGTCTTTGGTCATAGGCTTTGCATTCCCATATTATCTCTACTATACTACATTATATTTTTTATCTCTTAACTTTTATGATTTCTGTTGTATTTATGTTCAACATTACTGAAACATTTTAAAATGTAAGTTTAAAAACTAACTTGTTTTAATCAAATAAAATTTCTTAATTTAATCAAATATTGACATTTTAAACGGAATATTTTAAAATGACAAATATGGGCAGTTGGAAGATTTTGAACATCTCTTAGTTTTAAGGGGGTCAATGGATAAACATTTTGACGGGTTTTTCAATACGAGCGCTACAAAAGTTTTTTTTAAATAAAACAAAACCGGTTTTAGATACCAATGAAAATCCTTTATTCCTGTGAAAGTACGTTCGATGCCATTATGTATGGAACTCGATTTCTTTTGCATGGCCACCACGGGCACGCTTGCAGAAGTCCAGACGCTGAACCCAATTTTCGACGGTTTTCAAGCATAAATCGGCCGATACTGCTGCAATTCCACGTTCGATATTCGTACGAAGTTCATCAATCGTCGCTGGCTTGTTGGTTTAGACTATAGACTTGACGTAGCCCCACAGGAAATAATCTAACGGCGTCAAATCGCGCGACCGAGGCGGCCAATCGACTGGGCCATTTCGTGAGATAACACGTTCACCAAACTTAGTTTCCAATAAATTGATTGTGGCATTCGCTGTGTGGCTTGTGGCGCCGTCCTGTTGGATCCACATGTCCTCCAAGTCCATATTATCCAATTGGGGCCAAAAATATTCGGTTATCATTGAACGGTAGCGATTCGCATTCACAGTACTGTGCCGGTCTTGATCATCACGGAAGAAGTACGGCCCAATGACGCCGCCGGCCCATAAACCGCACCAACCCGTGATTTTTTCGGGATGCCATGACTCATGGATTACGTGTGGATTGCTGTCTGACCAATAACGCATATCCATTCAGCCAGAAATGAGCCTCATCGCTGAAGATGATTTCCGCTCTTAAAGTTGAGCCCACTAACTCCAAATTTCGGTAGTAATGGCAAACCTTACTGAAGAGAAATGTCAAAAGAGCGGGAAAAAATATTATAAAAAAAAATATATCTTAGCACGTACCGGAAAGCGCCCTTGTTCAATCTAAAGTTGGTCATAAATCTGAAGAAGAACTCTTACATTTTAATTCTTAGATGAATGCACAATAAACTTACATGGAACTTGGTAGGATTAATATGTTAGACCGGAACCATAATTGTATCCGATATTTTATGAGTTATCTGGCCTGGCAGTCATGTTCTTCATTAGAAGATAAAAAATGAGCCACACTTAGCATTTTTTGATTATTTGTTTTAAAAATTTCTAAAGAAATTCACGACCGTGATTAGTCTGGTTCTAGACGTGCAATTGTAATTGCTGCAATTCTTCATGATTCTCTTTTGGAATTGCAATTTGCTTTCAGACGCACGCAATTCTGTCTGTGCAATTCTGGTTTTTATTATTGCTGCTTCTGACATTCGTATAAATCTGAGACATAAGCAGACTATTCGTGTGAAATTTTTACGAATGAGTAAATGAAAAGAAATGTCAAATTATTCTGCAGCCGCCATTACTAAAAAATTACGAATGAGAAGAACTGAAAGAATTGCAGAGTTCATGCAAGTTTTTTCCTCGTTCCATTCTTCTTACCTCTCTCTCCTACAAACTCATGAATTGCAGCAATTATAATTGCACGTCTAGAAACAGACTTATTACAAAAACTTTTTAACTTTAATTTTTTTCTATCAGTTGATCTGTTTTTAGTGGCACGGTGACACATAAATTGAAAAAATGTGCACCCACAATCTATTACAAAAACACTCACGTCGAAAGTGTTACACAATACCAATGAAATGTAAATTCGGGTTCGACTACGACAGTTGCCACACTTCGACTTCGACATATTTACATAATAAGGGTGAATGCATATACAGAATACAACGTGTTTATTACGTATAATGTAGAGTTTTAATAAGTTTTATTATGAACGTAATTCGCGAGTTAGGACCATTGAATATTATGGTACGGTTTTCGGTTTCGTCGAATATTCCGATTTTGGCGAAACCTGTTTTCGGTTTAACCGAGGGGTAGAAACCGATTAATAACCAGATTCGGTTTTTATGACAAAATGGTGAATTATGCGTTTTATAAATATCGTTTATTTTTAATTCAGTCTTCGAACTTTGAGATCGATTACCGAGTAGATAGTCATGCAAAAGCTTGTCAAAATACCGCCGGAACCCGTGTAAAACTGCAGGCTTCATGGTATGTGATGGACCATGTACAATTTGGAATTTAATTTTGCTTTAAAACAAATACAAATACCTCATTTATCATTATATTAAGCGTGTTTTGGTTACACCGCTTGCTTATACAGGGTGATTCAGGAAGTTCCGGACAAATTTCTCCAGCATATTCCTTGGCTCATTTCATGAAGAAAATTCCACTAGGACCATGTCAGAAAATGCAAGGGTGCGAAATGGCAGCGGGTTCAAAATTTTCGGTTTGGTGGTCGGAGGGTAGTAGAGTAAAGTTACTAACTTCTAAGCCAGTAGTCGGATTTTTTTTGTTTTTGGGCTTGTTGGAAAGGTCTTTCAGAGGCCTCCCATTTCTACTAAACACAATTGCAGCCGTTTGCGAACCACATCCGCCACGTTTAGTTCACTCATCTTTTCACGAACTTTCACAGCAGCTTCCTCAATGCGTGCAAGTAACTGCTCACGATTGTGGATCTGCACAGAATACACACAATCTTTCATGTAGCCCCACAAAAAGAAATCAAGTGGTGTGAGATCTGGAGATCATGGCGGCCAGGCGATTGGTCCAGCTCGTCCAATCCAACGTCGAGGGAAATTGGTGTTAAGCTAATCCCGCACAATAAGCCCATAATGCGCTGGAGCACCATGTTGTTGGTAGAAAACATGATTTCGTACCGCAATAGGTACTTCCTCTAGGATTCCTGGCATGACTTCTTGCAAAAAAGCCAAATAATTTTGCGAATTTAACCTGGGCGGAAGTACTTTTGGCCCAATCAAGGTGTTGTCGATGATGCCAGCCCAAACGTTGACGGCAAATCGGTGTTGAAATGCTGTTTCTTTTATGTTGTGGGGATTGTCATGGGCCCATTCGTGCAAATTATGGAAATTAGTTATGCCGTCTCTCGTGAATTGCGCTTCGTCGGTCCACACAATCGAACGTAAAAACATAAATGCGTGTACATCACGTTGCAACATCTCACGGCAAAAGTTGACGCGTAGTGGCAAATCGGCCGCCAAGAGTTCTTGAACTGGTGTGAAATGGAATGGATGTTATTTTTCTTTGTGAATAACATGCTTGTCGTTGGGTTCTCGTCTATCGCATCCAAAATTAACTCTTCAACTGCAACGTCGTGTTGTTCATTTCCGGGACGCTCCATTTGTGTAAACAACGTACCTTCACGAAATCGGCGGTGCGTCTCACTGAATGTTGGTCGGTTTGGTGGTCGTCGATTAGGAAAACGTAATGCATATTCACGCGCAGCAGCTCTTGCATTACCATCGCAGAATCCATACATGTAATGAATGTCTGCTAATTCTTCCTTTGAACAAGTTGCCATTTTTACTAATTTAAAACACAACGTACTCGAAACTGTTGCTGCAGCAGAGATTAGCGTAAACTTTTACTTTTTTTTTGTCGTTATTCACTTTTTAAAAACCGGACAAAAATCACTTGTACTTTTCGCGTTCGTAGACACTTGTTGAATGACAAAATTCTATCAATGAATACCTATAAATACTACTTACTTTTTTACGCACTGATGAATGGACTGGAAAATGGATTGGAAAATAAAATCTTAAACGTGTTAATTTACAAAAACAAATAAATGTGTGCTGTTATTTCGCTTCCAAAAACAAAAACAAACATTTTTGCACTTCAGTAAAATGGTCATAACTTTGGAACGGGCTTCGTTTCGGTCATTTTGAAACATAAGTTACCTGCCATCTGGCTGAGCAAATTGAGATTATGGGAATTTTTTTTTCCATTTTCGGCGATTTTCCATTTTTCTACTTTTTTTATTGTACTTTTATCCGACCACTGGCTCAGAAGTTAGCAACTTTACCCTACTACCCTCCGACCGCCAATCCGAAAATTTTGAACCCGCTGCCATTTCGCACCCTTGCATTTTCGGACATGGTCCTAGTGGACTTTTCTTCATGAAATGAGCCAAGGAATACGCTGGAGAAATTTGTCCGGAACTTGCAAATCACCCTGTATATTCGCTTGTTTTGTATGAAGCACTTAGCGAAGACTTAGCGAGAACTTAGCGACGAGAATCATTTTCGCGAAGTTTAAAAGCAACTTTTTTTTAGCATCTTTTACTTTTTTCAACCCTTATTCATATTTTTGAAAAAAATTACTTATCACTAAATTGCCGTTTTCTTTGCAACTTAGCAAGCGACAATCGCTTGCTTGTAACCAAAACACGACTATTGTCGATTGTTTGGGCCAGGGGGGTTCTATACCACAGCTGATCAACCTTAGAGTTGGCGAAACATGCTGGAGAAAGTAACAAAGAGAAATAGCGATAGGTGACTGGAAGTATGTAGGGTTGCTCAATCGATTTTCTCACATTTGTCGTTGTGCATTGAACCAAAAGTACAAAGCTCATTAACTGGGAGTATTTTTGTGATAATTAAATCGAGGGAAAAAGGTATAACAAGTGAAATAAAGCAAAATGTAATGAAGTGTTAGAGTAAAACTGTTTATAGAGATTACAATTGAAACCAAAATGTATTAAAATAAAAATTTTTTTCATTCTGTGTGGATTGCCAAGTTTGTATAACTCTGTTCTCCAAATTTTCCAATGACTTTTCTTGGTTTCCGGTCCAAGAAAAACAGCTGTTGCAAACTCTTAGTGTATTACTCTATGGTTTGGGAATCTATTTCGTGTTTTAAGGTCTCAGTGGAGTCGGGATTGTTTGTGTAACACTTATCTTTCACAGTGCCCCATAGATAATAGTCTAACGGGATTAAATCACAGCTGCAAGGCGGCCAATGTACAGCACAGTAACGTTCACCATTGACGGTAACGGCGGCTCCTTGCTCATTTTCGAAGAAAAATCGCTCCAATCAGTCACTTGTTGTGAATGCATCGCCTTTTCCTCGACTACGTATGGATTTTTCCAGCCTCAAATGCGACATTTTTGTTTGTTAACGTAGCCCCGAGGTAAAAATGAGCTTCATCGGAAAAGATAATTTTTCGGTAGAAAACTGAAAACGCATCTAAACGCATATTTGGACTTAAGTCTTCGTACCGAGGTCTTTATGCAAAATTCTGCGCAATGAAGTGCGACAAATGTTCAATTGCTGCGAACGGTGGCGAGTTGATTTTGATGGCTGTTCCAGCATGCTTTCAGCTACAGCAATAATATTTTCCACTGGACAAGCAAGTAGACGAGTTCTTTTGTTCAATAAGGACCCGGATTGACAAACTCGCTTCAGAAATTGATCCACAAACGGCGTTGATGAAAGTTTTTAATATTTCCCAATTTTCTTCAAGCGTAAAGCGCCCATTTCGTAAATTTCTAACCTTTAATATCAATCTGTCACTTCATAGTTCTCAAATTTGGCATCTGCTTCGATATAACCGGGGGTTCAAATTCCAAGTTGTACATGGCCCACCCTTTATTTAATTATTTTATTCTACCTATGTATCTGTTCTAATATTGGATTTCCTTTGGATGTTTTGTACTTCTTTCTGGATTGAGAATACTGGTTATTGTTTTATGCATTACTGCTAATTTACGGCTATGCGAATAATCGCCCAAGAGAAAATCGCCCAAAACACAAAATGTACAATCGCCCAAAAAATGTGGGTGATTTTTCATAAAGAAAAAAGACCCAAAAAAAAGGGGAAAAACGCCCAAAACACAATGAATAAACGCCCAGCATTCATTTACGCTTTATGAACAATCACCCAAAATTATTGGGCGATTATTCATAATGAAAATTAGCCAAAACTGCGATGAACAATCGCCCAAATTATTTTCGGGCGATTATTCATAATGAAAAATCAGCCAAAACTGAGGTGAACAATCGCCCAAATAAAAACAAAATTTAAGAAATACAACGGTTTTTATATTTTATTATGCATTGGTATACATTTGCATAGTATCTTCAACTTCTTTCCGGCAAGCTGGGCAAGTGTAGTTGCTGTTGCCATCAGCTATACTTTGGGCCTGCAACTTTAAGTTGCATCCGAAGCAAAATCATATCTGGCGGTACATTGCAGCAAATTATGCAGACATTTCTCTGTGGCTGATTCTGCTCTGCATCGGTTTCCATTTTTTCTGATTCTTCTCCAGATTCTTCATCTGGATATTCTTCGAAAATGTCCTCGTATGGCTCCATATCCGCACATATATCGTTCTTTGGATACACCATTCTATCCAAGAACCTCATTGCTGTAATCGAACCGGTTTCAAGAAGCTCTGAAGGGTACCGTGCAATAACTCCCAAATGAAATAACTCCCAATGAAATAACTCCCAATGAAAAAAATTCCAATAAGAATGAAATAACGCTCAACTGAAAAAAATGAAATAACTCCCAAAGGCAAAAATGAAATAAGTCCCAATTTCTGGGACTTATTTCAAAATGTAAAAATAAAACCCAATAAAAATGAATTAACTCCCAATGATATAAGGCCCAACAAAAATGAATTAACTCCCAATTTTTTTTGGTTTCCTTTTACAGAACGCTTTTTATTTCATAATTATATGTAAGCATATACATAATCGTAATAATAATTACGATCTAGCCGCCGGATAACCACCTCCGATAATGGAATAAGAGTGATAGACTTCGCCGCTGCAAAGAACATGGTAGTTAGTAGCACACGATTCCAGCATAAGGACATTCATAAGGCGACCTGGGTATCTCCTGATCAACGGACGAAGAACCAGATTCATCACTGGGTAATAGATGACAGGCACTCTTCTAGTGTAATGGATGTACGTGTGATTCGAGGTGCCAATATCGACTCGGATCATTACCTGCTGGCTGCGAGATTGAGCAGGGCGAAAAACGTACGGAGCCGAACACAGGAAAAGCTGGATATTGACAAGCTACAAATACCGGAGATATCAATGTCCTATCGACAGAAACTCTCTCTCCTGCTGGAGCAGAATACCCCCCCCCCCCTCCGGAAGACCCAGATGCGCAGTGGAAGCATATCTCCCATTCTTTGGAAATCGCTGCAATGACTGAACTTGGCTATCAAAAACTGCAGAAGGATAAGCCATGGTACGACGAAGAATGTCGCATTGCAACTGATGAAAAAGACGCTGCACGTATGGCAACGAAACAGTCAGTTACAACGCGTGCTGCGAGTGAGCGGTACAAGAGGCTAAGAAGGGAGTGGGAGCAGAGAGAGAGTGAAAGAACCGAAATGTGCAGGATGAATGGTGAATCCCGTAAGTTTTTCCAGAGGGTAAGAAGATCGACCAACGTGCCTAATAATGGGCTGCCCTCCTGCAAGGACGAGAATGGGAATCTGGTGACTGAGAAGCAGTGTGTGCTCAAAATGTGGAGAGACCACTTTTCAGCACTACTCCACTCAGATTCTTCCACTGAAGATCAGGAGGTAATAATAGTGCAAGATAGTATATATTGTACCCCCCCCCCCCAACCAAGACGAGATTAGAACGGCGATCTCCCGCCTGAAGAATAATAAAGCCGCTGGTGCGGATGGCCTACCCGCTGAACTTTTTAAGGCAGGTGGTGAAGGACTGATAGCCCACATGCATCAACTGATATGCGGTATATGGCTGGGGGATTCTATGCCCGACGACTGGAGTCTCAGTGTATTATGTCCTGTATTCAAAAAGGGTGATCCGTGTGTCTGTTCCAACTATCGCGGTATCAGTCTTTTGTCCATCGCATATAAGGTCTTGTCGAGCGTATTATGTGAAAGACTAAAGCCAATTATTGAAAACCTGATTGGACCTTGTCAGTGTGGGTTTAGACCAGGCAAGTCCACAACTGACCAAATATTCACGCTACGCCAAATCCTGGAAAAGACCCACGAAAATCAAATCGATACATTCCACCTTTTTGTCGATTACAAAGCTGCTTTCGATAGCCCCATACGGGGAAAACTGTACGAAGCTATGTCTGAACTTGGTATTTCGGCAAAACTGATCCGCCTCTGTAGAATGACGCTGACCAACACCAAATCAGCAGTGAAAGTGGGAAAAGACCTCACTGAACCATTCTGTACCAAGCGAGGACTTAGACAAGGCGACATACTTTCGTGCAAACTCTTCAACATCTTAATGGAGATAATAATGAGAAAGGCTGCAGTAAATACGAACAAGACCATTAACACGAAAAGCCATATGTTGCTGGCGTATGCTGACGACATAGACATCATTGGGCGAAATTTGCGAGAGGTTACTGCAGTATTTTCAAGAATCGAAAAGGAATCAGCGAAGGGGGGTCTTGCTGTTAATGAGGGCAAGAGAAAATTGATGGTGTCAACGACTAGAGAAACCTCTCGACTTGGTCCGCACGTGAACCTTGACAACCGATTTAATTTTGAAGTGGTAGATGAATTTGTCTACCTTGGATCCGCCGTGAACAAGGACAACAACGTCAGCCTGGAGATAGATAGGAGAATTGTGCTTGCAAATAGATGCTATTTTGGGCTCAGCAAGCAATTTAGGAACAAAGCCCTCTCTCGACGGACAAAAGTCCAGCTATATCAGACTCTCATTTTACCTGTCTTGACATATGCCTCCGAAACTTGGGTCATATCGCAAGCGGATGAAAAACACCTGGGAGTTTTCGAGAGAAAAATTCTCCGGAAAATATATGGTCCTGTGAGGGAAAACAGCGAGTACCGACGTCGCTGGAACGCAGAGCTATATAATCTCTATTCTGACGTGAACATAGCTAGACGAATGAAAGTGGGCCAATAGCGTTGGCTAGGTGTAATAATTAAAATACAATTTGGAATTCTTTTGGTTGAGCTATCTTGAGCGTCAAAACCTTTCTGTATCTTTATTGAATATTTTGGTTCTTTTTATATTAAATCTAAATACAATAGTATCTTACATTAATATTCCCATTCCTATATAATTTATATGGAGTTGTCGCGGCAGACCAACGAATATCATATGCGTATCCCTCAGCAGAGGGAACGCTCGCTGCTCATGGCCTATCATGCCGTATACATTGTCGTATGTATGCGACGTTCTTGGAGTTATGAACGGTCGCTGTCAGCAGAGACGATCGCCGTTCTGTGGCTATGCAACATTGTATGTGTCGCTGTGTGTATGCAGTAGAACATACTCAAAGCCATGGACGGTCGCCGTCATGTCTGCGTGTGCCATGCTGACGAATCAGTTTCACTGGCGTGAGAACTGTTCTTTACCTTGCGTACAGAGCAATGTGTATCGTTTAGAGTATTAAACGGCGCTTGTTATGTGGAGTGTGTTTGTCTGTTCGACTTTTGGTTATTTGGACACTTTGGGAAGTGCCAATGAAATGTAAGCTAATACCTCTTTTGGTATTTCTTTAATATGTATTTCTGTTGGTTATGTTGGCTTTAGTTTGTACTCTATAGTCGTTGGTTGCGTTGACTGTGTATGTATGCTACACCTCCATTTTTCAGAAGAATGATCATATAACGTGAGTTTTATGGACATTCTTTTACAATGTTATTAAGTTTATGTTTATTAAATGTATCATATAGTACTTATTATTTAGTTATTTCTTATGTAGTTAGAAGGACTTATTATTGTATAAGTTTATTATCATTTGTTCCTTATTATTAGTATTATTAGTATTATTAACCATGGTTTTTATTGTTATTATTATTTTATTGCTCATAAATTTTAATTCTATTCTTATGAACTATTTGGTCTTTGTTAGTTTTGAGATCTATGATGTTTACATTTTCTCTTAATAGTAGATTTTTAATTTTAAAGGGACCGATATATTTTCTATCTAGTTTATGTCCTGATTCATTTCTTAACAATACTAAATCTCCTATATTGAAATTATAATCTACAATGTTCTTATCATAATATTCTTTTTGTTTTTCCTTATGCTTATTTAATAGTATCTGAGATCTCCTAAGCGCTATTTCTAATCTATATTTGGCCTCGTTGGCGTAATTGTCTACATTATAGAGTGGAGTTATTTGATCCACTTCATTCATTTGTACCATTTTATGTGGTATTCTCGAAAATACTAATTCATACGGACAGTAATTATGTACTGTTGATGGTGTTGTATTGAAACAATACGTGAAGTACTTAAGCCATTCATCCCAGTCAGCTTTATTCACTGATATGTAGGATCGTACGTATGCATTGAAAGTTCTATGGCTTCTTTCAATTGTACCTAGCGTCTGGTGATGGTGTGCCGTTGAAGTTAGTTTCTCGATTTTCAATAGTGCGCATAATTCATTTAATATGGCGTTTTTGTATTCAGTTCCCATGTCCGTAATGAACGTCTTCATTGGACCATATATAAGAATGAAATTTTCAAAAATTGCCTTAGCGATTGTTTTCGCGCTTTTGTCCCGTATGGGTATTGTGACTAAATACTTAGTCAGGTCACATATCATTGTTATGGCGTATTCATTTCCGTAAATTGATTTAGGAAATGGACCAATGGTATCGACAAATACCGTATCAAAAGCTCCCGCCGGCGTAGGAGTTATCACTAATGGACCTTTCAAATGTTTGTTGGTTTTGGTTGTCTGACACGTGTGGCACATTTTGACATATCTAGTTATGTCTTTTATCATGTTTCGCCAAAAATAATACCGTTTTACTTTCTGTATTGTCCTGAAAGTTCCACAGTGACCACCTTCAATGGGGTCATCATGATATTTTATCATTATGTTTTGAATAGCTATAGCATCTTTGCAATCAATGTGGGTCACCTTATTTAGTAGCGCTACTTTAATATGAATTAATTTCCTATTGCCCATATCTTTGAATTCATTAATCGAGATAAATTCGAAAATTTTCTCACTAGGTGCCACTTGTAATTTGTCAATGCTGTGTTTACAGGCTACTTCTTCGAGCCTCGGGAAGAACTGTCCTAAGTCAAGTTTCCCATTATTAAACAAGTCATTGATTTGTATATATGCAATTATAGATTTTCCACGTTTGATGTAACATCTTGCGGGAAAAATCTTTAATTTATAATATTTCCTGACGTCAGTGTTATTTAAAGGAACATATATACTGGGCTTTTTAATTTTATTTGATTTATGCTGCTCATTCAAAGTATTACTTTTATCCGTATTCGTATTATTTCGTGTCATGGATCTTGTCGTTATCGTCAATATTTGTGTTGCTGTTATATTCATGTCCTTGAGATCATGTATTGTTATTCGCGATAGCGCGTCTGCAACGTAATTATCTTTTCCCCTAAGATATTCTACTGTAAAGTCATATTCCTCTAGGTCAAGCCTCATTCTCGTCAGTTTTGAACTTGGGTTCCTCATTGAAAATAGATATGATAGTGGTCTGTGATCCGTACGGACGAGGAATTGTCTTCCGTATATGTATGGTCTAAAGTGTGTTATAGCCCAATGGATTGCTGTTAATTCTTGTTCGATGGTTGATTTATTGCTTTCACCTTTAGTAAAGGTTTTGGAAGCATAGGCGACTGGTAAATGTTTTCCTTCATGTTCCTGAGTCAAAACTGCGCCGCAAGCGTGTTTGCTTGCGTCCGTAATTATGCAAAACTGCTTTTCGAAATCCGGGTATTGCAGTAATGTTGGACTCATTAATGCCTTTTTTAAGTGATTAAATGCTATGTCGCAATCTTTAGTCCATTCGAACTGAACACCTTTTTTAGACAGTCTTGTAAGATGCCGAGAATATTCTGAGAAGTTTTTAATAAATCTTCGATAGTAATTGCAGAAGGCTACGAATCTTCTCGCGCCATCTGCATCAGTGGGTTTTGGGTAATTTTCAATTACTGGGTATTTGCTATCATCTGGGAGTATTCCCTTATCTGTACATTTGTGTCCTAGGTATGTTACTTCTGTCATAAAAAATGAACATTTTTCAGGGTGTAACTTGAGATTGGTTTTTCGACATAGTTCAAAAACATTTGTAAGATTTGAAAGCATGTGTTTTTCGGAACATCCTAATACGACCAGGTCGTCCATGTATAGGAAAGCTTGTTCTGGTTTCAAACCACTGAAAGCCAATGTCATCATTCTTTGGAATGAATTTGGTGCTATTTTTAGTCCATAAGGAAGTCTAGTGAATCTGTATGACCCATTATTAGTCGAAAATGACGTAAGGTCTCTAGATTTCTCTTCCAACTGGATTTGATGGAATCCAGACATTAAATCTAAACATGAGAAATATTTAGCCCTACCAAGTTGGTCTAGAATATCGTCTATTCGTGGTAAAGGGAATTTGTCCGCTACTAGCTTTTTGTTAATCTGTCTATAATCTATTACAAGTCTCCATCTCTTTTCCTTAGAACCAGGGAGAGACTTTTTGGGAACCAACAAGATTGGACTGTTATATTCGGAATGCGATGGTTCGACTATTCCATCGTCTATTAGTTTCTTTACGTGTTTGTGAATTTCCTCCTTATGTGTATGTGGTACACGGTAGTTCTTAATGTATACCGGTTGTTTGTCCTTAACCCTTAACTTTTGTTTATAGAAATTATTTGTGGTTATTGTTTCCGTTTCTAAACCAAAGACATCACTGAATTCAGAACAAAGATCTTTTAAAACATTTTCGAACTGTTTTGGAAAATTTTTCTCTAATATTTGCAAAATTTGTGTCTTTCTTTGTTTTTCATTTGAATTGTTTGTAATAATTTCGTAATCATTAATGTCTTCAGTTGTGATTTGTGATTCTTTTATTGTAACTATTGTATCGTTTGTATTTAAAATGCGAATATATGCATTGTTTGCCTTTACCAAGGTGCTAGCTATAAAAATACCTGGTTGAATTTCTTGGTGAGGTACCAATATGTCTTGATTTGTGGCAACTAGCCTAATATGGCGTATCACCTCAGATCTTGCTGGCAGTGTTAAGCTTTCATTGCATGTATTCGTAATTTGTATTTCTATCTATTGTGTGAAATTTGGTGGTCGTAGGATAAGGTAATCAAAATCATCATTAAAGTCTAAAATACAATTGTATTTTCTTATAAAATCCATACCGATGATTCCGTCGCATGGTATTGGGAAATCATCGTTCACAACGTGAAAAGTATGGGGAATTAAAAAGTTTTTGTATCTTAGATCAAAATTTGTCGTTCCTATTGATTTTATTTTACCATGTCCTATACCACTTAATGTTGATATTCTATTCGTGTTTATTTCATCTTGTGTAAAGTGAGCAAGTTTTATTAATGAAATATCTGCTCCTGTGTCTACTAATAATGTTATTTTTTCGTTATTGTGTTCTATTTTGACGTTAACAAAAATACTCATATTAAGGCTAAGGTTATACACTTTTCTGTTCTCTGGTTTGATCTTAGGGGAATTTTCTAGTTTTCCGAGTTGTCTTGGGCTGTGTTAGTTACTCTAACGTTACTATTTCGACCATTGTGGTTTTGTCCGTTATTATTATCATTGTGGTTGTTTCCACGTCTGTTTCCACGGTAGTTAGAATTGTGATGTCTGTATCTATTGTTGTTATTGCGATTGTTGCCATTGCCATTTCTTCCTCTATATCCACCTCTACCATGTGGTCTTCCTCTGTTCCCACGGTAGTTTCTGTTTGACCTGTTTCCGAAGTATAGGATAGTATTTTGTTGTCCAGTAGTGTCTGTGTAGCTACTAACAAATTTTCCTATAGCTTCGTTCATATTTTCAAACTGACCTGCTTCCATGATGAGTTTAACTCTTTCAATGGTGCAATTTTTGGTCATTGCCTTCACCGCGACTTGGGTGGTATATTTTTGTGCCAATGTGCGTGACAAACCATCGGAGATGTATGCACCTTCCAATGATTTTGTCAATTTGTCCAGCTCATCACAATAAGAATTGGCAGACTTATTGTTCTGTCGGATGTTCAGTATTTTGGCTGATAGGACCTCAACTGATTCACCTTTCACAGAACTTGACAGTTTCGAAATTACGTCTTGTATGGTGGATTCATTTTCAAGTAGGTTTCTGGCGTTACCTGTTAATTTTGTCTTAATCAGGTTTATGGCTACCGCTTCGTGGGTGCCTTTTAGTGTATCCACTAAAGAAAGTGCATCTAAAAATGATCTTAAATTCTCAGGTTTCCCATCGAAATCAGGGATTAACCTTGTGGCGGTATTCAAAAATTCTATAACTGTTTGTGCCATATTGACTTCTGTTCCAATTGACTCAATTGGTTTCGTCCTAATTGTGGCTTCACTTTCAATATTATCATCACCTTCCGTATTATTTAGTGTTATGTCCAATTCCTCGTGAAGGTATAAAGGAATTGTTATTTCTATTCCTCTTCTCGAAGCTACATTTAGGAATTTTTCCCTTATATCTCCGTAAAAAGCGTCAGCTGCTGCCTTGTGAGCAGTGGTTAATCGATCGTAATAAACGTTGAATAATACCTGTATTTTCTTTAACGATTGTGTAAGAATTTTAAAATGTTTTGATACGGTTTCTTCCCTCGTATCTCTATCAATATTCAGACACTTATATGACCTATCAAAGGTTTCCTTAATTAGTCGTGCCTTTTGCACTACTTCTGCCCAATGCATTTAGTATTATGACATTTAATCGGAGTTTGGGACATTATATATATAAGTCTACAGTGGGTAATTACATACAATTTTTATACATACTATTTTTATATATTCAATTGTGTTTATTATATTTTCTTTTTAAAAAAAAATTTTTTTTGTCTTTTGTCTCGAGCGAGTACATAAAAATTAAAAAAAATTTTACATACAAATTATCCTACCAATTATACTTACAATTTTGTTTATTATATTCTCTTTTAAAATAATTTTCCCTATTTTGTCTCGAGCGAGTACTCGCTTATAGACCCTAGGTATGCGCTTGGAATCGCATACGAAAATACAAGGAAATTTTTCTATAATAATTTTTCTATATACTATATTCCCGTCTCAATTGGTCATCGCCGAATGGGGATCTTCCTTCTCTGGCCGTCGTTGCCCCTTCTCGAAATCCTCGATTGTCAGAGGTTGTGGGCCTTCCTTCATTCTACCGTTGTTTTGGCTGTGGCCCCTCTCGTATGGCTGGGCCAACTGTCTTTTGGCCAGACAGTATCTTCATTCTCGCCGCTGACGGATTTTTGGCTATCACGTCAGAGAAAATGTTTCTTTAATCCTGGTGCATTTATAAATTTTGGTGCACTTCAGGATTTAACAGCGGCTAAAACGCTATGTTATTTGGACAAAATGATCCAACTCCAGCTCCTTTTTATTTTTTATTTTTGGAGTTCCTGGAGATCCCTGAGCTTTTGGAGCTGTGGGAATTTTCCCGAGCCTTTTGAGCTCCCGATTTTTCCTCCGTGCTTTTTTATATTTGAAGCACTGGCAGGATCGCCATGTAATAATTAAAATACAATTTGGAATTCTTTTGGTTGAGCTATCTTGAGCGTCAAAACCTTTCTGTATCTTTATTGAATATTTTGGTTCTTTTTATATTAAATCTAAATACAATAGTATCTTACATTAATATTCCCATTCCTATATAATTTATATGGAGTTGTCGCGGCAGACCAACGAATATCATATGCGTATCCCTCAGCAGAGGGAACGCTCGCTGCTCATGGCCTATCATGCCGTATACATTGTCGTATGTATGCGACGTTCTTGGAGTTATGAACGGTCGCTGTCAGCAGAGACGATCGCCGTTCTGTGGCTATGCAACATTGTATGTGTCGCTGTGTGTATGCAGTAGAACATACTCAAAGCCATGGACGGTCGCCGTCATGTCTGCGTGTGCCATGCTGACGAATCAGTTTCACTGGCGTGAGAACTGTTCTTTACCTTGCGTACAGAGCAATGTGTATCGTTTAGAGTATTAAACGGCGCTTGTTATGTGGAGTGTGTTTGTCTGTTCGACTTTTGGTTATTTGGACACTTTGGGAAGTGCCAATGAAATGTAAGCTAATACCTCTTTTGGTATTTCTTTAATATGTATTTCTGTTGGTTATGTTGGCTTTAGTTTGTACTCTATAGTCGTTGGTTGCGTTGACTGTGTATGTATGCTACATAGGCCATGTTATCAGAATGGATGAAGATGAGCCAGCGCGAAAGATTTTTGATAACGTACCCGATGAAAGCAGGAAAAGAGGACGACCAAGACTCCGGTGGAAAGACCAGGCAGAAGAATCCCTCCGTATCCTTGGTGTTACCAACTGGCGAGAAAAGGCGAAGGATAGAGCCAGTTGGAAGAATATGTTGAAATTTGTTTAATTAATATGTGTAAGACGTCTGACCTCATGAGGTTGTAATATAGTCAAGAAAAGTAAAGTAACTTGAATATCTTGAGGAATTCGTGAATAGCATCGGATTATTGAGGGTTATACTGACTTAGCAGGGCAACTTGGGAGCGCAGAACAGGTCGAATCAGCGGCTTAAGTGTATGTCTACGGACATGGGACGGATCTGAGTGTTTCTCTAACACTCTGCATCGCACCACACTTTTCAAACTAACCAAATAACTATCGGTTGGTGATCACGAAATAACGCCTGTTTTGTGATTAGACGCACCGTTAAGGAGTTATGAGCATTTTTATATATTTTAACGGTGATCACGAAATAATATCGTTTTTGCGATTAGACGTTCCACTAAGGAGTTATGAGCATTT
This sequence comes from Phaonia tiefii, assembly GCA_963931995.1. Lineage (NCBI taxonomy): Eukaryota > Metazoa > Arthropoda > Insecta > Diptera > Muscidae > Phaonia > Phaonia tiefii. The sequence goes on along the minus strand of OZ008368.1, from coordinate 234,305,814 downwards.
ATGTATTTTTTACCAGTGATCACGAAATTACGTCCTTTTTGCGCGTAGACGCACCGTTAAGGAGTTATGATCATTTTTATATTTCTACCGGCGATCACGAAATTCGGCCCATTTTGCGATTAGACGCACCACCGTTTAGAAGCTACGGCCATTTTTATATTTTTAAGTAGTTATTAGGAAATTCGGCCCTTTTTGCGAATAGACGCAGCTTTCAGGAAATACGGCCAACTTTATCTTTTCTTAGTGACTATTATTTGTCAATACTGAGTTTGGGATTGAAAATGGGTGTTGTGGCCACGCCCCTTCTGGTACCTCCCATACAAATCGCCACATTTAGCACAAAATCATAATTCTTTCTTCGGGTACATGTGATTAGCTTCAACTCACACACCGGTTAATAATCTGTAAATGCCTACTAAACTGGAGCAAATGGGCGAAAATGTTCACGCACATTCTGGTACCTCCCATACAAAACAGGGTGTTCGTCCGGGTTGTGAATCCGATAAATCGCGTGAAAAGTTAATGAAATTAGGTAGAAGGCTTCACGTTATCAAACACCAATCACCGATTAAAACAAGGGTGATTTTGCCACGCCCATTGTGGTATCTCCCATACCTTAAGGCACAGGATAATATGGCCGTCTGGGTGTTCGGCACGAGAAGTACCGCAAAACCGTACCAATCTTTATGAAAGTTTGTACTAGCCAATATTTAGACAAATAAAACTCTCCTATAGAAAATGAGGTGTTTTGCCACACCCATTCTGGTACACGATAACTCTCGTAAACGTAATAAAATTGGGTACTAGGCAATATTTTGCGAAAAGCAACTGTGTAAGTAATAACCATACAAAAGTTGGGCGTAGTTGCGGTTTGCCGACTCGATATCTCCAATAAATCATAACCGATCTTAATAAAATTTGGTACTCATCAAAATTTTGGCAACAAATTGCCATGCCCATTTTTGTACCTCGCATATAAATATTGGGAGGGAAACTAACTAATTTGGGTATTCAATAATATTTTGCGCAATGTCAATCTGCTATTGTATATGGTCACTTTTGAGTATGGGCGTTTTTTAACAGAACTCCCACACAATTGATGACTTAGGGTGAGGGTGTGCTTAAGTCGGTCAACCCGACAATAGAGCTGCAAAACTATCGATAGTCGGCCCAATCGATAGTTTCGATAGTTAGAATAAAACTATCGATACTATCAGATACTATCAATAATATCAGAATTAAAGTGAAAAGGATAGATTAGTAACATATTTTAAGTATTTTAATCTTTGTCAGTTATTTTTGCAACGTTTATTTTAATAAACAGATTTTATTTAAACAAAACACAATTATTGATTTTTGTAAAATAAATTGTATTTCATTAACGACACAAAAGAAAATTAATAATTAGTACATGTGTATGAAATACATTTTCAATACATTTTTTTTGGTTTTAAGCAAATGTTATGAATAAAATTAATTAATTAATAATACAACCATTAAACATAAAGAAAAAAATATAAACAAAGCTAATATGAGATCATTTTTTTAAGTTAATATAACAAGTATAAAATATGAAGTTACCCAATAATTGTTGTTAATAAATAAAAGTTTATCAACAGTTTTTGGTTTTAAGCAACTTCTACGGTCTGAAATTATCAATCCAGTTTTGCGGAACATTCTTTCAGATTCCGTAGAAGTTGCCGGTATGCATAAATACCTTAAGGCACAGTATTTAACTGCCGACATATCCATTCCAATATTCTGTAAAGATAAATATTTATTATTTGTGGCTAAATTACTTTAATACACTTTTTACCTTCCAATATTGCATCGGACTATTTTCATTCTCAAAATATTGCCTGACAGATATTAACTATTTTGATGACAGATTGTTGGCTATTTTGTTTCCAACAAATTTTAAAAGAGACGGCTGCGGTACATGGTTTGGAACGGACTAGGAAGTTGAGGGTTCTATATTCTGCACATACGTAGTACTTCTTCGGCTCACTTCATTTTTTAAAAGTTGGGATCCAATATCAGCATTATTTGTTGAAAAAAAACCTTCCTTTTTAATACGCGGGCCCAACAATGTTCCTAGTCTTGCTGCAGATCGTTCTTCATATGGAAAAAGTCTTTTCCTAACCTTTTCTGTAAGGAAAGTACAAGCCTGTTGCTCTTCAAATTTGGCTTTATTTCGTCCAGAGCTTGAAAAAGACCCCACGTTATTGCCATGATAAGAGATATTGTAACGGAAGTACTGGACGATGTTTGGGTCGTTGCTGCCTCAAATGGTGTCAATAGCTCTTTTATATCATTCACAATTGCGATATCATCTGCTGTTAGAGCTGGTGGGGATTTTGGCGTTGCTAATAGTACTTTTGAAATCCAACTATTTGTGAGTAAAATCCTCTCAACCATTTTCAAGGCGCTGTTCCATCGGGTGGGTACTTCTTGAAGTAAACTATATGGTTTTTCCTTACCTTGTTCAGCCTTAAATTTTTCATAAGCAACCGTGCTGCTTTTAAAATATGTCACAATCCTCTTACATTTTGTTAAAATCTCTTTTATATTGCTTTGCGCTAAACAATCCTGCACTGTTGTCTGCAGTGTGGTTAGTAGCCGTTAAAAGTTTCAGTGTCGACAAAACAGCAGCACGCAAAAAAAATCGTTTGTAATGAAGTGACAAGTAACGGTAAGATAACCCTCATTTGCACGCGAGGTCCAACAGTCTGTTGCGATTGCACTGTGCCTCTATTTGATCTAAAATCGATTGAAGCTTTGTTTTTGTGTTATTTGTACATTTGTACAACCATCATTTTATTTTGTAGTGTCGTACGTGAAGGTAAAGCATAGCGAGGATCTAGACATTTTACGAAATCTCGAAAACCTATATCCTCCACTATGCTAAAAGGCTGCACGTCGATAGCAATCATTGACATAAGAGCTTTATCCAGATTTCTCTTACGGTCAGATTCTGAGCCGTATGTTTCCGTTGTTTTAAAAAAAGACGTGATAACATTAGTTGATTTTTCCACTTTATTGTGATCGTTTAAGGTGGTCTAGTAGATTCGTTGTATTGCCGCTAAATTGATAAATTTTCCCACACAAACGACATTTAGCACAGTTTTTCTCTTTAACCCACCGAGTAATACTTTAAGAGAGTGCACTAGTTGATTTTTGTACTAACGAGCTCCGAGACCTACGAGGAAAACATATAGAGAATGAGAGCAATCATTAATTTTAACAATTTTCGTGTTAATTGGGATCTACACTAATAACTTTACTCTAACACTTCATTACATTTAGATTTTTTTCACTGAATATCCCTTTTTTTAATCGATTAAGTTGGCAAAATTTACCCCCAGTTGATGTGTTTTGTACTTCTGGCTTGACACTCGGCAGTAGAAGTTTGAAAATCACACCCCGCAACCCAGTCCCTATCAACGAGTCTTCTTTGATAGCACATTCTCTATTTGTTCTCCAAGTACTAACTGGATCAGCTGTCTCATCGGTACCCCTTGCTTTAACCGCTTCAAAATAGTTCCAAACATCTGAAGATGTCTTACGCGTCTTTTTGGGAACGGGCTCTCCATCGTCACTGTCTTCCTCAATATTTTCGTTGCCACTTTCTAACTACATATCAGTCGTATATACATACATGAATAAGCGGTAATACACATTTAACAAGTATTATAATAATACCTACTATTTGACATTTGCAGATACCTCTCCATTTCTCTAGAACCGTCAACTTCTTATTATATGTGTATTTGTATTCTATAAAATATAAATACATATATATTATTTAACAACTTTTATATTTACATTTTGTTATACACTTACTGTAAATTGCAGCGTCAACAATTTACATATATAGAAAACGAAGTCTATTAGGTTGAAGTCGACACTTAGCCGCAGCCCCAGAATTTAGTTAGCTAAGTGTAACAAAAAATTATTACTTGAACAAATCAGTTAAATTAGATAACACTCTTTTTTTGATATTGGTTAACTTTTACTTTACATTAGGAAAATCAAAATAACTTAATTTTATTTGCTAATTAGAATTAAACTATAAAAATTTACAGGCGGCTAAGAACCGGCGTAAAAATATTGTTGCAAATGTGATATTGGCTACATCTAATCGACTTCGTGTTAACTTTTTTAAATTTTCCGATAGTATCGATAGTGAAAAAATATATCGATAGTCACCAAAATATAAAACTATCGATAGAACTATCGACAGTTTTGCAGCTCTACCCGACAACCGTATGTACTGGTTTTAAGTAGTGATCACGAAATTCAGCTCTTTTTGCGATTAGAAGCACCGTTCAGGAGATACGGCCGTTTTTATATTTTTATGTAGTGATCACGAAATTCAGCATTTTTTCGATTAGACGCACCGTTTAGAAGATACGGCCGTTTTTATATTTTTAAGTAGTGATCACGAAACTCAGCCCTTGTAGCGATTAGACGCACCGTTTAGGCGATACGTCCGTTTTTATATTTTTAAGTAGTGAATTGAGCCCTTATTGCGATTACACGCACCGTCTAGAAGATACAGCCATTTTTATATTTTTATGGAGATGATCACGAATTTTGGTGTTTTTTGCGATTAGACGCACCGTTTAGAAGATATGGGCAATTTTATATTTTTCAGTAGTGATCACGAAATTACGTTTCCGGAGAGATACGAACGTTTTTATGTTTTGAAGTAGTGACCAAGAAATTCACCCCTTTGTGCGATTAGATGTACCGTTTGGAAGATACGGCCACTTTTATATTTTCACGAAGTTCAACGCACCGTTCAGGAGATACGGCCGGTTTTATATTTTTAAGTAGTGATCACGAAAATCAGCCCTTGTAGCGATTAGACGCACCGTTTAGAAGATACAGCTACTTTTATATTTTCAAGGAGGTGATCACGAATTTTGGTGTTTTTTACGATTAGAAGATACAGCCATTTTTATATTTTTATGGAGATAATCACGAATTTTGGTCCTTCTTGCGATTAGACGCACCGTTTAGAATAAACAGCCATTTTTATATTTTTATGGAGATGACCACGAAATTTGGTTCTTTTGCGATTAGACGCACCGTTTAGAAGATACAGCCATTTTTATACTTTTATGGAGGTGATCACGAATTTTTTACCTTGCGTTTTGAAGATATGGAGATGATCACGAATTTTGGCCCTTTTTGCGATTAGACGCACCGTTTAGAAGATACCGCCGTTTTTATATTTTTATGGAGATGATCACGAATTTTAGTCCTTTTTGCGATAAGACGCACCGTTTAGAATAAACGGCCATTTTTATATTTTTATGGAGATGATCACGAATTTTGGTCCTTTTTGCGATAAGAGGCACCGTTTAGAAGATACGGCCATTTTTATAGTTTTTATGGAGATGATCACGAATTTTGGTCCTTTTTGCGATTAGACGCACCGTTTAGAAGATAGGGCCATTTTTATATTTTTATGGAGATGATAACGAATTTTGGCCCTTTTTGCGTCAAACGCATCGTTTAGAAGATATATCCATTTTTATAATTTTATGGAGGTGATCACGAATTTTGGTCCTTTTTGCGATTACACGCACCGCTTAGAAGATAGGGCCATTTTTATATTTTTATGGAGATGATCACGAATTTGGGCCTTTTTGCGATTAGACGCACCGTTTAGAAGATACGGCCATTTTTATATTTTTATAGAGATGATCACGAATTTTGGTAGTTTTTGCAATTAGACGCACCGTTATGGCCATTTTTATATTTGTTATGAGCATTTCAATATTTTTTAGAAATGATCACGCAATAACGTCCTTTTTGCGATTAGACGCATTGTTAAGGAATTGCGACCATTTTAATATTTCCTACCGGTGATCACGAGATGACGTCCTTTTTACGTTAAGACACACCGGATAGGAGTTATGAGCATTTCAATATTTTTGCGATTAGACGCGATATTTAGGAGTTATGAGTATTTTAATGTTATTTGCGAGTGATCGCGAAATATACGCGATAAGGAGTTATCTATCGAGCTTATGTTGACCAATAAGAAGTTAGAGATCTGTAGTTTTTATACATTCTACATAAATAAATTCCCTGGAAAATTTTGCAGACACTTTATGGCTTGCAATCCCTATGTATAGATATAGTGTAGTGCATGTGCCAAAGGATATGTATGTTCTCCTAAGAAATGAATACAGGCAAAAACAAAATGTGTATTAAATGCGTTGCAATGATTGCAATAGACAATGGCGTAGGTGTGCGTGCAATTTCAAATTTAATGGTTCTTCAAAATAGCCAATGTGCTATCTGGGTACTATGTTTTTCACGAGGAAATATTTGGAAATATAAAAACTGTCAACGTTTGTATGTCATTTTCCAACACTGGATATATGTTGATAATGGCGCATAGGTACATGGTAGTACCACATTTACTCTCAAATTCACCATAAGTGGGCACCAGCTTTAATGCAAACAAAATGTACGAAACCAAAATACATACATATGAATTTTAAAGCCAACTAAGTAAAAGAAGTTGGCAAGTTTAAATCAGATGTTATACTGAGACTATCATGTACTTATGAACCATGGCTATCTTCAATTAAACAGGTAGTAGTACAGTAGTAGCACAAAAATCACATCAAAGCAACAACAATGGCCATTTTGCAAAAACAAATTTTTTTCATTTGTGGATGAAAGTTGGGGTAACCAAAAATGAAAAATTAACACAACCTGTACAATTAATCAGTGTTACAAAAACGACAACTTTTCCTCGCGAAAAAAATAGTACTGCTGTGGAAAAATTTAGCTTGAATTTCACGGTAATTTTTCGTATATGGTGTTTCACTGTTAAAAGTCAGCATAGCACCCACCATTAAGCGTGATTCAATGCATTTCTCAGTAGGGATTAAAGATAAATTCTGTCGGGGGTTAAAAGCCAACAATTCGACTGACGCTTAGTCGCATTTAGACCGCAATTTATAAACTACCATAGACTGCGGTCTAAATGCTACAGGTTAACGATAACCTATCTCTCTAACTTTTGACGTTTACGGCACCCAATTTGAGATTAAATTGACGTTTCAGGTGGCAACCTCGTACTTAAACCAATTTAGAGCAAATGCGTGCCGAGACCAACTTATCGAAGACGGTATCACAACATAAAAATTAAATTGGCGGCTCTTGGTTTTGCCAGTTTTGTGCAAATGTGTGATGTTTTTGAAATAACTGAAACCTATAAAATTGTATCAGTCGGTCAGATCGGGTCAAATCGGTACACATTTTAAACCGATGAGAGCTAATTATATCGGTGGCGGTGTGACCGTCGGAAAATTTTCGATCGGCTTCCGTGTTTCAAACAATTGATTTATTGTGTATTTTTAATTATGGTTGAATTTTCTGATACTTAGCAGAGTCATATCAAATTGGACTTCAGTTTAAAATGAGGTTAAAAGTTAAACTTCAGTTTTTACAGATTAAAATCGTATAAGCAATCTTCTAGGCTAGTGTGGGCTAATGGAGTTAAACTTCGAAATGCGATAATCTTGGTCGGTGTACATGCAGTATTAAGCCCGCTATTCAGTTTTCGTTGCCATATGAAGTACGTGTATAAAAAATAACTAAAATTTCATCAAACGAAAATTTCGCTCACTTTTCAGTTGCTTGGTACTCAGCTCTTTCGAAAATTTTTTAGGTAAAATCAGGTACAGGGTTGTTACGCCGAAGTCATTTCGTACGAAAATAATTGTTTGATAATTGTTTGGGACCGGAATTTTGACATTTCGATTATTTTTGTAAACAAAAGTAATAACACATGCGTAACATACAAAATGGAGTGCAAAGATGAACTATTAGTGAAATATTTGCATGGTAAATTAGAGATATGTGGTAACTCTCCGCAACAAAATTTTCTGTTTAGAGATAAATGACAACATTTCTTATAAAAATTTCGCAAGAACTGAATACGGGGCTTTAGGCCTTAAAACCTACAACAAAAATACTATTGCTTCCAAGTGTGGAATTCGATATAAAGGGTTTTTCAACAGAGACGCTACAAAAGTAAATCGATAGGTACAGCAAACGACGCCATATTTTTTCCCGCTCTTTTGACATTTCTCTTCAGTAAGGTTTGCCATTTCATCACGGAAATATATACGAGCCAACAACGAGTCGAAATTATTAAAATTTACTACCGAAATTTGGAGTCAGTGGCCTCAACTTTAAGAGCGCTACGTCCAATGTATGGTCGTCATAATCGTCCTACCAAATCAACAATTGAGCGTCTAGTGAAAAAATTTGAATCCACAGGCACAGTACAAAATGTTCCCGTGTCAGTGAGACAAAGAAGTGCCCGTAGTGACATTTCGATTATTTTTGTAAACAAAAGTAATAACACATGCGTAACATACAAAATGGAGTGCAAAGATGAACTATTAGTGAAATATTTGCATGGTAAATTAGAGATATGTGGTAACTCTCCGCAACAAAATTTTCTGTTTAGAGATAAATGACAACATTTCTTATAAAAATTTCGCAAGAACTGAATACGGGGCTTTAGGCCTTAAAACCTACAACAAAAATACTATTGCTTCCAAGTGTGGAATTCGATATAAAGGGTTTTTCAACAGAGACGCTACAAAAGTAAATCGATAGGTGCAGCAAACGACGCCATATTTTTTCCCGCTCTTTTGACATTTCTCTTCAGTAAGGTTTGCCATTTCATCACGGAAAGATATACGAGCCAACAACGAGTCGAAATTATTAAAATTTACTACCGAAATTTGGAGTCAGTGGCCTCAACTTTAAGAGCGCTACGTCCAATGTATGGTCGTCATAATCGTCCTACCAAATCAACAATTGAGCGTCTAGTGAAAAAATTTGAATCCACAGGCACAGTACAAAATGTTCCCGTGTCAGTGAGACAAAGAAGTGCCCGTAGTGTCGAGAATATTGCTCCCGCTGAGGCTTCAGTTCAAGAAAGCCCAAATGTGTCTCCCACACGTCGTTCTCAAGCGTTGGGAATCTCTGTGACGTCGTTGTGGCGAATTTTGCGAAAAGAGCTTGGACTACATCCTTACAAGATCAAATTGACGCAAGAACTGAAGCTGCTTGACCACCATAAGCGTCGTATGTTCGTGAATTGGGCTGAGGAACAAATAATTCGGATTTTCATCGGAAAATCATCTTCAGCGATGAGGCTCATTTCTGGCTGAATGGCTTCGTCAATAAGCAAAATATGCGTTATTGGCCAGACAGCAATCCACACGTAATCCATGAGTCATCATTGCATCCCGAAAAAATTACGGTTTGGTGAGGTTTATGGGCCGGCGGTGTCATTGGGCCGTATTTCTTCCGTGATGATCAAGACCGGCACATTACTGTGAATGCGAATCGCTACCGTTCAATGATAACTGAATATTTTTGGCCCCAATTGGATAATATGGACTTGGTGGACATGTGATTCCAACAGGACGGTGCCACAAGCCACACAGCGAATGCCACAATCAATTTATTGGAAACCAAGTTTGGTGAACGTGTTATCTCACGAAATGGCCCAGTCGATTGGCCGCCTCGGTCGTGCGATTTGACGCCGTTAGATTATTTCCTGTGGGGTCTATGGTCTATGCCAACAAGCCAGCGATGATTGATGAACTTCGTACGAATATCGAACGTGAAATTGCAGCAGTATCGGCCGATTTATGCTTGAAAACCGTCGAAAATTGGGTTTAGCGTCTGGACTTCTGCAAGCGTGCCTGTGGTGGCCATGCAAAGAAATCGAGTTCCATACATAATGACATCGAACGTACTTTCACAGAAATAAAGAATTTCATTGGTATCTAAAACCGGTTTTTTTTGTGTTATTTAAAAAACTTTTGTAGCGCTCTTATTGAAACACCCGTTAGTAGTAGGATATTACAGTGAAGGTGCTTAGTGGTTTCCTACTGAAGGTTTTGATGTCATCGGCGGATGACAAACTTCAGTTCGCGGGTATTTATAGATATGGATAGAGAGAGATAGAGAGAGAGCCAACGAGAAAGAGAGACAGAAAGAGTAAGAGCTATAGAGAGACAGCGATAGAGACGGAGATAGAGAGCTAGATACAGTTACAGCGAGAGAGAGAGTAAAGATAAATACAGAGAGAGAGATATAGAGACTTAAAGCCTTATCCACGATCTCAAACGAAAACGTAAGCGAACGAAAGCCAGCCACTCACTTTCGTTCTTATCCCTGACTTTGAATGTTATTGTGTGGTTGTGTGTTTACAAAATCGGAATCCACTAACTATTTTCCAGTCACTTGTCTTTTGGTTGTCGCATAGCTGGAAATCAAATAAAAGCTTGAAACGAAAGCAATTTGAATATATGTAATTTAATGGAAGAAACACAATGGACAGGAAATAACGTCATTATAATAAATTTTTTATTCAAATATATTTCCATTTCAGAATAAAATCACCAACTTTGCAGCACCTGCAGATACTCTTCGTACTCTTCTCTCTCGCTCTGCAATTAAATGGCGAACGTCTAATTTATGTTTTTGCTTTGAACAATAACCGCACAAGCACACGTAAAACTTGCGTAAAACCATGCGAACGACAAGTCGAAAGATAGTTCATTATATTTTGAAGCGAAAGTGAGTGACTGGCTTCGTTGGCTTAGATTTTGTTGGGGAGGGTATAAGTGGGGTCCGACTTTGTACTGAATTGTGTATGTTTTCGTTGGTTTGTTAGTGGATACCAAATCAGCTGTTTTTCGCATAGAAAGCAAGCGAACGTTAACGTTCGACATCGTGGATAAGGCTGTTAATTTCGGCATGTTCTGAGACTCCTTTGTGACGCTTTGGGATTCAAAACGTTTGGCTGTCTTCTGAAATCCTTAATTCGTCCCTACGCCTCTGTATGCCCTCTACGCCAGTAGGTTCTACTAAACCTAGCCATACACATCACATAAACTAATTCACACGTTCTTTCCAAGTGTCTGTAGTTATTCCACGTCTATCTGCATACGAGTATAAAACTCCCACAAAAATTCAACATATTCGTTCGTATGTTTGTCAGGTTGATGCAAATGTTCTCCTGGAGTTCTCTTTCCAAGCATTCTTCCCAATTGTACCGTTTCCTTTGAATTCACTTGGTTGGTTCGTTTGTGTTTGTGCTGGTTTCTGTCTTGTCTCCTTGTGGTCGAAGGTATGTAGAAAGTGTCACATGGATTGCTGGCTATGCTGGAGACACGTAACCGAACTAGTCTAGCTCATCATAGTCATCATAAGGACCACAAACACTGTGTTGTATAATGGACTCTGTGTTCGTAGTCTTTATAAGGAAATTGCGCACAAAGAGGGAAATTGTGGGAATGACGAAAAAACCAAATGTTTTGTTATGCCTGCATTCCACTGCTCCCCTTTGTTGCATGCAGAATTCGATGTGCAACCATTTGTCTTGTAGGTAACATGCAACCAGTTGCTGTTCAGGTACATACAGTTGTACGTAATGCGTTGTTGACTGGTTATTGTGAATCTGCAATTAGTTAAACTCGTGATTTTTTGTGGTCCTTGTATTAGGTTTTTCATATTTAGTCCTGATGCTATGTGAAACTCAGCAGGATTTGCGGTTAAAATTCACAGAATGGGACTTCATTGTAATGAGAATTTTATGTTGTTATAAGCGGAGAAGCGATAACATCTCATTATTGCACTAAAAATCAACAGTCATCTCGGCAGTTAGTTTAATCAAAAGTAAGCTAACGTGCAAAATGCATTGCCCCAAAGGAAATGTTTATTGCAGCAACGAACAAGAAGAATATTTACATTTAAAAAGTGTACCCAAAAGGACAAAAAGTTAAAAAAATGTATAGATCAAAAAAAGAATTCACGTCAAAGATATGTGAAGATCGATAAACACATTAAGTGGCATAACAAAGTATATGTACATAAAACCAGCAATGCGGGTTTTGATTACGACTACTGAAGGATGCAAAATTGTACCATTTTTGGTGCAACTGTGCCATTTTTAATATAATGACGAACTTAAACGTACAATGGTACACCAATGGCTTAATTGGTACAAAAATTAATTTACTATGACAACTTGTTTCTCTGTCAATCCTTTGTGAACCATTGCCAGTTATCTGTAACACCACTAGATAATTAAAAAAAAAACGGTCAATACAAGATACAGGGTTTTCGATTGGTTCGAAAAATAGGGGGTTTGAAGGTAAAACCCGGTTTCTGTATTTATATCAAAGTCTTAAATGCCTGATTTTTCATACAAAAATCAGCGGGTTCCGGTCCCGAAATATGTCCAAAAAACGGGTGGGGCGAAGGAGAGGTATACATTTTGTAGGGGAGACCAACCTTGTCCCCGCTTTTTGATGTGTTAACTAACATCTATAACATCGTATAGGGACTAAATCTGTGTATAAAAGTCAAAATCTGCTAAAACCAGATTTTATGCTGCTGCTAAAACCATCGCAGTTGACGTTATGGTGACATACTAATACGTCAGCTACTTCGTACAAAGTATGTGTGATGTTGTGTGTTTGGCTGTTTCGTTGCTGTTGATATGGCAAACATGTGGTTATGTGACACACGTATACGTCAGCTTCTTCGGACAAAGTATGTGTGATGTTGTGTGTTTGGTTGTTTTTATTTTAGGCACCCCCCCTACACCCACCACCAACACAAACACACCGCGCCACAGCAAGCACAAATAAATCACCAACATATCAGTAGTAGTAGTAGGAGTAGTAGTAGTTGTTGTAGTTGTTGTTGTTGGTGTTGTTGTTTTTTTCTTATAGTGAAAGGTAAGTCCAATAAAATGTGGGTGCGGAGCACTCTCAGAGCAAAGAGAGTAATGACGTATTATACGTATATAAAAATGAGATAGCAAGAGAGCAACGACAATTTTGTGAACTTGTGTAGCGTATGTACGAATATAACAATGTATATACAAGTGTCTGTTGCTTTGCATTCTTTGACTTTTGTGGGAATAATACAAAAAGTATTGAGCAAGAAAATAATGACACATGTGCTTGCACTGGGTCTTTAAATAATTTTAAGTATTAATATAATTTAACTGTAACGTCATCATATGATTGAACGCTGTTTTTTATTTTCCAATGTAACATTTACGAATGTGTTCATAGAAATCGAACAGGTACCGTGTAGCAAAAAGGTGTTAACACATCGCCCGTGAGTTCGAACACTCATTGGATTTTTTTTGAGTTTCGATTTCGGCCTTGAGATACATATATTCAAATAGTTTGTTTTATGTTTTATTGACAATTTACATGCTCATGACGTCAGACGTCTTACACATATTAATTAAACAAAAAAATTAAAGAAATTTCAACATATTCTTCCAACTGGCTCTATCCTTCGGCACTTGTTAACACCAAGGATACGGAGGGATTCTTCTGCCTGGTCTTTCCAGCGGAGTCTTGGTCCTCCTCTTTTCCTGCTTCCATCGGGTATGTTATCGAAAACCTTTTGCGCTGGCTCATCTTCATCCATTCTGATAACATGGCCTAGCCAACGCAATTGACCTACTTTGATTCGCCTAGCTATGTGCACGTCAGAATACAGATTATATAACTCTGGGTTCCAGCGACGTCGGTACTCATCCGCTTGCGATATAACCCAAGTTTCGGAGCCATATGTCAAAACAGGTAAAATGAGAGTCTAATATAGCTGGACTTTTGTCCGTCGAGAGAGGGCTTTGTTCCTAAACTGCTTGCTGAGCCCAAAATAGCATCTATTTGCAAGCACTCCTAAGCACTCTCCTATCTGATTGTTCACGGCGGATCCAAGGTAGACAAATTCATCTACCACTTCAAAATTAAATCGGTTGTCAACGCTCAAGTGCGGACCAAGTCGACAGGTTTCTCTAGTCGTTGACACCAGCAGTTTTGTCTTGCCCTCATTAACAGCAAGACTCCCCTTCGCTGATTCCTTTTCGATTCTTGAAAATACTGCAGTAACCTCTCGCAAATTTCGCCCAATGATGTCTATGTCGTCAGCATACGCCAGCAACATATGGCTTTTCGTGTTAATGGTCTTGTTCGTATTTAATGCAGCCTTTCTCATTATTGTCTTCATTAAGATGTTGAAGAGTTTGCACGAAAGTGTGTCGCCTTGTCTAAGTCCTCGTTTGGTACAGAATGGTTCAGTAAGGTCTTTCCCCACTTTCACTACTGATTTGGTGTTGGTCAGCGTCATTCTACAGAGGCGGATCAGTTTTGCCGGAATACCAAGTTCAGACATAGCTTCGTACAGTTTTCCCCGTATGGGGCTATCGAAAGTAGCTTTGTAATCGACAAAAAGGTGCTATGTATCGATTTGATTTTCATGGGTCTTTCCAGGATTTGGCGTAGCGTGAATATTTGGTCAGTCGTGGATTTGCCCGGTCTAAAACCACACTGATAAGGTCCAATCAGGTTTTCAATAATTGGCTTTAGTCTTTCACATAATGCGCTCGACAAGACCTTATACGCGATGGATAAAAGACTGATACCGCGATAGTTGGAACAGACACACGGATCACCCTTTTTGAATACAGGAAATAAGACTCCAATCGTCGGGCATAGATTCCCCCAGCCATATACCGCATATAAGTCGTTGGATGTGGGCTACAAGTCCTTCGCCACCTGCCTTAAAAAGTTCCGCGGGTAGGCTATCCGTTCTAATCTCGTCTTAGTTGGGGGGCGGGGTTACAATCTACACTACCTTCCACTTCCATTACTCCTGATCTTCAGTGGAAGAATGTGAGTTGAGTAGTTATGAAAAGTGGTCTCTCCGCATTTTGAGCACACACTGCTTCTCAGTCACCAGATTCCCATTCTCATCCTTGCAGGAGGGCAGCCCATTATTAGGCCCGTTATTCAATCTCTTACCCTTTGGAAAAACTTTCGGGATTCACCATTCATCCTGCACATTTATGCTTTTTCACTCTCTCTCTGCTCCCACTGCCATTTTTTCCGCCTAAGTAGTTGGTTTTCCTCCCTTCGTAGCTTCTTGTATCGCTCACTAGCAGAACGCGTTGTAACTGACTGTTTCGTTGCCATACGTGCAGCGTCTTTTTCATCAGTTGCAATGCGACATTCTTCGTCGTTCCATGGCTTATCCTTCTGCGGATTTTGATAGCCAAGTTCAGTCTTTGCAGCGGTTTCCAAAGAAAGGGAGATGTGCTTCCACTGCGCATCTGGGTCTTCGGGAGGAGGGGTATTCTGCTCTAGCAGGAGAGAGAGAGCTTCTGTCGATAGGACATTGATATCTCTGGTATTTGTAGCTTGTCAATATTCAACTTTCCCTGTGTTCGGCTTCGTACGTTTTTCGCCCTGCTCAATCTCGCAGCCACCAGGGAATGATTCGAGTTGATATTGGCATCTCGAATCACACGTACATCCATTACACTAGAAGAGTGCCTGCCATCTATTACCAAGTGATCAATCTGGTTCTTCGTCCATTGATCAGGAGATATCCAGGTCGCCTTATGAATGTCCCTATGCTGGAATCGTGTGCTACTAACTACCATGTTCTTTGCAGCGGCGAAGTCTATCACTCTTATTCCATTATCGGAGGTGGTATCATGTAGACTGTGATGACCGATGGTTGGTCGAAAGACACTTTTCTTTCCCCATTTGGCATTAAAATCGCCTAGAATAATCTTAATGTCGTGGTCAGGGCAGCGTTCATATACTTCCTCCAGGCGCTCATAAAATGTTTCTTTGACCTCATCATCTTTATCCTCTGTGGGTGCGTGCACACAAATTAACGAGATGTTGAAATATTTCGCTTTGGTACGAATTGTGGGTATGCGGTCACTCACTGGGTTTAACCCACTCTTGCCAACTATAAATCCGCACCCAAATTCGTGCTTTCGTTCATGGCAGCTGTAGTAAATATCGAAGTTTTTCTTTCTGGTACAACCATATTCTGTCCATCGCATTTCCTGGATCGCTGTGATGTCAGCTTTATATTTTCCGAGGATATCCTTCAGTTGGAAAGTGGCACCAGTCCTGTATAGCGTTCGCACATTCCAGGTACATATCCTTAAATCATGGTCCTTAAAACGTTTGCGAGGGTTTCTCTGTTCATTTTCATTGCCAATATAACGGTGGAGGGAGGCAAACCCAGCCCACCATGGTTT
Source organism: Phaonia tiefii (assembly GCA_963931995.1). Lineage (NCBI taxonomy): Eukaryota > Metazoa > Arthropoda > Insecta > Diptera > Muscidae > Phaonia > Phaonia tiefii. The sequence continues at coordinate 234,289,664 of OZ008368.1, read as the reverse complement.
GCATTTTACCTACTGCCAGGATGATTATGTTTCAGCCGCCCATTATGGATCAGACGCTGACCATTATGCAGTGTGTCGAAACTGGATTTTGGTTTCTTCAATATTGATCCGCCGTAGGCCAAGGGTGTTGGCTCATCCGCCTTCAAAGGACAGAAGAATATGTCCATTACTTCGAAGAGTTTCAGTGACAGGGTCACCCAATAATCCTGAGACGTATCAGTGATCGCATTACCACTCAGGTTACTCATTCGATTCGCCTTCTCACTTTAGCTAGCTAACGGAGGTTTCCGATAAGCCATTGCCCAGGACATACTTCGTGGAAGTAGTCAGCTGCTTGGGCTGCCCAACGAAGGAATCATTTTTGGCCACTCCCAAGTGAATGGCTATCAGAAACTTTCCACCTCCAAGGACAGTCCCATGTTCAGATAGTAACTATTAACTAAAAAAAATCACATGAGGTTTCAGGTGACACCCGGTTGGAACGAAGTTCCTTTCACTGTATATTATGTACTAGTTAGTTCCAACACACCTAAGGCGCCCGTTGAAAATTATGATAATTTAAATGGATCTTTAAGAAAAGATACTTTTTGTAAAATGATAAACCATTTTTAAGAAAAACTTTTTTTATAGATTGTATTGTATTGAATATGTATTGTATTTTCCCGAAGAGCTAATTTTTTAAAGAGAGGTACTTCCTTTATTAAAAGCTATTTTTTTTTAAATAAAGGTATTATTTTGGAGAAAAAGTACTTTCTATAAGACAAAGCCATAAGAGTACGATTTTTTTTAAAGAGTACCTTTTTTAAGAACAGCTACCTTTTAAAGAAGTGGTACTCTTTTTAGGAAAAGGATACTTTTTTATGAAAATGTACTTATTTTCATAAAGGCTACTTATCTCAGGCAAAGAAAAGGATTAGTTAATTTTTAAGAAAAGGTACTTTTAAGAAAAGGAATTTTTGTAAGAAAAGGTATTTTTTTAAGAGAAGGTATTTTTTTTAAGAAAAAGGTTTTTTTTAAGAAATGGGAATTTTCTTAGAATTGGCGCTTTTTTCAAGAAGAGGTAAATTTTTAAGAGTAGGTACTTACTATCTCCAGAAAAGTTACTTTGTTTCACAAAAAAGCTACTCTTTAAAGAAAACATAGTTTTTTAAGAAAAGGCAATTTGTTGTAAGAAAATTTAATTTTTAAAAAAGGGTCTTCGGTAGGGGGGGTATTCTGCTCCAGCAGGAGAGAGAGTTTCTGTCGATAGGACATTGATATCTCCGGTATTTGTAGCTTGCCAATATCCTGCTTTGTGAATTTTCTTAGAATTGGCGCTTTTTTCAAGAATAGGTAAATTTTTAAGAGTAGGTACTTACTATCTGCAGAAAAGTTATTTTGTTTCACAAAAAAGCTACTCTTTAAAGAAAACATAGTTTTTTAAGAAAAGGCAATTTGTTGTAAGAAAACTTAATTTTTAAAAAAGGTACTGATTTAAAATATTTATTTATTTATTTACTCAGCTAAAAACAGCTGGAAAAATATAATTTTACATTTCTTCAGTTAAAAACTAAATACAAAAAAGTATATTAATTAAATTAAAACAGTAATCAGGAATAAAATTATAAAACAAATAGTAATAAATTCATGCAGGAGATAATAGATTGAACATGGACGATATTAACAGAATTATTACATAAGTACATAAAGACTACTATGAAGGTAAGAATGATATGAATGGAATAGGAATGAAAAAAAAACAGTAACAAATGAAGTTGCAACAGATGCAGCAGGATAGAAAGAGTAGGAACTGGTGAAGTATGTGGAGCAGGAACAAATGAAGTAAAAACATATGACACAGGAACTGATAAAGCAGGAACAGATGGAGCTGGAACAGTTGTAGCAGGACTGAGGAAGCAGGAACTGATGAGGCAGGAGCAGATGAAGCAGAAACGGATGACACGGAAACAGAATTAGCAGGAACAGATAAATAAGGACAGAATAAGCAGGATCTGATGAAACGGGTGAAGCAGGAACAGATAAAGCAAGAACAGTGTCACAGGAGCAGATGAAGCAATAACAGATAAAGCAGGATGCCAATGAAGCAGGAACACATGCAGCAGGACATATGAAGGAGAAATTGATGAATTAGATGGAGCAAGAAAAGATGAAGCAAGAACAGATGATACAGGAACAGATAAAGCCGGAACAGATGGAGCAGGAACATATGTAGCAGGACAGATGAAGTAGGAGCTGATGCAGCAGGAACAGCTAAAGCGAGTACAGACGACACCGAAAGAGATTAAGCAGGAATAGATGAATAAGAACAGATGAAGCAGGCTAAATAGATACATCAAGATGAGACAGGGACAGATGAAACAGGACATATGAAGCAGGAAATTTAGTTCGGAACCAAAATTCGTTCACATGATTTCTCGAATGAAATCTTAAATCTGGCAATTCTAAGCATTAACAGTCATTAAAAAAATATTCGCTCGTTTAATTACTTCAATCGAATCCGATAGAGAGAATAGGTGGTGGAACTCATTAAAAGTACTGCAAAGAGTAAAAACTGGATTAAAAGGGCCGTAGTTATGTTTGAACGCGGGTAGAAAAAATGGAACATATTGTCTAGAAGCTCTAAGAGGAACATTAAAGTTCAGTGAAGAGACCACATATGCCCTATGACGCTCTAAAGTAGGTAAATCAATGAGTTGTAATCTATGAATATAGGGAGGTAGGTTCGAAGATGAACTCCAACCAAGATTGCGTAAAGCAAAAAGTAAAAACTGCTTCTGAACAGATTCGATTCTATCAATATAGCACCTATAATGTGGAAGCCAAACTATTGAACCATACTCAAGAATCGGCCTTACAAGGCTGGTATACAGTCGCTTTGACAAATACGGATTATCAAATTCCCTGGACCAACGTCATCTTTTTAGTTAAGCTAGTCTGTAAGGATTTTAATCCATAGACATAATTAAATAAATAAATAAACAAGATGCCCTACCCGCACAAGTATCAATATGTGACGAAAAGGTAAGTTTACTATCAAGAGTCACACCTAAGTCGCAAGACTGAGACACATTATTCAACACATTATCACCAATCTTGTAAAAAGTTTTCCAAGACATCCTTCTGTTAAACGACATTTTTTTACATTTACTTTTTTACATTTAAGAAGCATAAAATTACAATCACACCATTTAACAAAACTTATCAAATCCTCCTGCAGTAAATGACATTCATTCACAGACTTCATAGACAAATACTATTTGACATCATCTGCTTACATTAGAATCTTTGAATGATTAATAACCGACGGCAGGTCATTTAAAAATTAGTTAAAAAGAAGAGGTCCTAAATGACTGCCCTGAGGAACACCAGAAGAAACAAAAATCTGTCGTGATAAACGCCCTTTAAATAACACTGACTGAGTTCTGCCAATTAAATAAGAAGACAATCAATGCAAACATTTTGATGAAAAACGCATCATATCAACCTTCAAAAGAAGAATATTATTATTAACCTTATCAAAAGCTTTACTAAAATCTGCATATATCACATCTGTCTGAAGTTTCGAAGAAAATGCTGAAAAAACATGTGAAACAAATTCTATCAAATTAGTAACAGTTGATCTACCTTTTATAAACCCATGTTGTTGAGGGGAAATAATACTCTTTAGCAAATGCACAATTTTAGCCGCAACTAATTTTTTGAAAAGCTTAGGAATTGCACTCAACTTAGCAATACCCCTATAAATTTCGACATTTGACCTAGAACCATTTTTATGCAACGGAGTAATGAAGCTTTGCTTCCAAAGAGAAGGAAATACACCAGAGGAAAATGAGCGATTAAACATTCTCGTCAAGGGAATATACAATGCCTCAGCACAATTCTTAAGAACAATAGACGGTACTCCATCAGGGCCAGGGGAATAATTGGACTTAAGCGATAGAAGTCCCACATACACTTCGTTAAAAGAAAAAGAAAAATCACACAATAAATCAAAACGAGGAATACAATAAGAATAGTTAGTTGCTTACTACATCACATTTATGCATGGCAATAGAGTAATGCATGATGTCTACACTATTTCCAGTTCTCTTAAACCTCTTATATAATCTATTTCTGCGATTTCTCAGGCCACGTAACTCTTTTGTCGACCACGGAGAAGAGGAAGAGTCAGTTTTCCCAAAAAATATAGGAACAGTCGAACGAAAATTGGAATTCAGCACATCATAAAAATTATCACAGTCGGAAAAAAAATCACCTTCAAATAATGGCCATCTAACGCTCAGAAGAGAGTCTTGTCAAACACAAAAGTTTGCACGCTTAAAGTTATAAGATTTTAAAATTTGCCCAGGATATCCCCTATGAGAATAATCATCACCCAGGTCAACATCTATCCGTAATGTTGGATGATATCCATCCTCTAGGGTAACAAAAGGTTCTGTTCTCATTACAGTCAAATCAGAAACATTAGAATCCCTCTAGTACTGGGCATTAGTTCGTACCACTTGAAATAAGTACTTACTAGGGAACCACCTCTACTTACTTTGCCAACCCTAAGCAATGCATTTCATCATTTCGTTTTTTGTATGAAATGTCCGCAAAAAGGGTCAATCGCCACCACATCGTTTACCGCGAACTAGTGAATATGGGGCCCCATGAAAAGGGGGGTACACAGGTACCCATACTAGGGGTGGTGATATGAGTACCCAGAAGAACTAGTGAATATAATAGCTTTAATATAGTTTGAAGTTCAATTTTTATATTATATTAGTTATTATAAGTTAGTTTTCATTTATTTATTTATTAATAATAATTCACAATTGATGTTGTTGCTGCCTTCATTTTCATTTTTGGTTTTGTTGCAGCTGGAGTTTTTCAAGTATGTCTTCTTCTGAAGTTTGCAAAGCCTCTCGGAGTTGTTCCTCAGCTGACCCAGTCCCATCGACCAAATTGATTGCATCTGAGAGAAACAAAAGTAATTAATTAATTGATGCCTAACTCCCATTACAATGAATTTAATAATACCTACCAAGAAATACTCCACTTTATATTTGCACTTGACTCCTCTAAACTGTACTGATTAAACAAATTAGCTCAACTGGCAAATTTGTTTTCTATCATTGCGAAAGAGCAGCAAGCAAAACGAAAACAAGCGGTACTAGCACACAAATACTCTTTTAAACACTCATACACAGCCTGAAAAGGAAAGCATGTGCGCACACATTTTTTTAACTCCGTGGTTCGGCGTTCGCTTACCATAGAGTCAGTCATGTGCGGAGCCATGTACGGAGTAGTTAGGTATGTAGTTCAATCATGGCTAATCGACACCTTCAGAACTGCAGGGATATACTAGGTCAAGAAGTCTATTAGAAATATTAAAAGAATTATTCAATTGCATAAGACCCAGTTCATATAATGCACCGGAAAAAGTATAATTCTGAACAAAGTTCGCTGGAACCATTAATCCACTTTCCAAAGAAAAACGCCAGGATACATCTGGAATATTGAAGTCACCACACACAAGAATAATGTCTCGTATAGACATCATTTCCATTACATTGCCTATAATACGTGCGTGCTCAGAGTACACAACACTATTAGAATTCGGGGGAATATAAGAACAAGTTATATAAAGTTGAATACCCGCAATAGACAAGCGAACACACAAGAATTCCACACTTGGATCATGCGAGGCTGAAATCAGTAAAGACGGAATTGAAGAATGAACTGCAACTAAAACACCACCTCTACGTACCAAACGATCCTTTCTATAAACCTCCCAGCAAAAATAAAATGAAGTAGTTCTAGTAGATGTTATTATTTTTGTAAATCTTCTGCAACTCTATGTGCATATTTAATGCAATTTTGACGCTGATCAATAACAACTCCGAAAAATCTCCATTTGCATCACATCCATTATGAGTATTATGATGCAAATTTATTAAAGAGCTAAAGGGATAGTGGACAAGTACAAAGATGCCTAAATATATTGCTTGTATTTAATTTGTATTTACTTTCTTTCAAATTGATTTTCTTTTCCTTTCTTTTTCACCTGTTGACAGAAGCTTTTGGAGTACTAATAAAAGGACAATTAATAAAATAATTATGTAGTTAAACCCTAAAGTTGTTGCTTAAAGTTAGAACTTTTTAATAGCATATCCCTTGTTGCCAAGTTTCAAATGACAAGAAATTTACAAATTGTTGAAATAATAGTTTTGGTTGCTCGTTTGCGGGCGAAATATAGCATAAAAATTTTAGCATAAACTGCACTTCCAAACAGTCAAACAAGAAGTAGTGCTGCATTGGACAACGCAATATTAAAAGAAGTACTTCTGCACCTAAATTAGCACTACATCTTACCAAGGAGTTGTGGTGCAAATTCTACTTCTTGGTATACTCTTTTTTTGCTGGGCTGATATTTATCGCAAAAAACCTCAAAGGTGGTTGGTTTTAACCATGACTCAGTAAAAACAATTACAGAATAATCAGAAAAAAAACTCTGTAGATATAAATTAGACAATTTCGCATTAATTCCCCTAACATTTTGATAAAGGAAAGAAAAACGATTCACTAGTTTTTTGAAGATTGTATATCAACAGGAACGGAGTGACGAGGTCTGATACGAAGAGTAAACTCTCTCACGAGAACACCCATTGGCCAAAAAGATTGCTCAACTAAAATATGAAACATCTTTTCCGGAACAATAATTTTAAACGCCGATATGTCTTTATTCTGAAAGTTATTAAATTTAAGCACCCTACAATCATTGCCCTTAAAGTTAGGCGAGTGTGACTTTATATAATATACAATTCTATCAACAGAAGTATCCGCAGAGAGACGAGACACAAAAACAGATCTTCGAGGGGGCACAACAATCAAAACATCATCCCTAGGCACCTCATGGGGAGCTGGAACGATTGGCACAGTAACAATACCAGTTAAGTCCCCAGACGACAAAGAGGGTCCAGACACAAGATCAGACTCCGGAAAAAAATCAGCCTTTGCGCTAGAGTTCGAACTTGAAGACGGAATACCATTCGAACTAGACTGAAGATCGACAGAAGAAATAATAACTGGTGCAATAATGGCATCAGTACCAGCATCTGCACCAGCATACTTTTTTTTTAGAAAGGTACTTTTGGTAAGAAACTTTACTTCTTTTAAGCAAAAGTACTTCTTTAAGATAAGGTATTTTTTTCAAGAAAAGGTAATTTGTTTAAGAATATGGATAGGTATTTTTTTTTGAGAAAATTTACTTTTTTTTAAGAAAAGGCACTTATTGAAGAAAATCTTCATTTTTTATTCTTCTTTCACTTTCACTTTGACTTTTCTAAATTTTCTTTTTATTGGGTTCAAAACTACAATATACATATACTAAATATTGGTTACTGGCTCCACCTAGAAAACTTCCCAAGCTTCCAATATATATTAGTCTAGACACAAACCAAAGCAAAATTACCCAATATAGTTGATACTACTGGGTTGTAGCATAATAGTGTTAAAAAAATGTTGTTTAATATTTTTTAATTTAGCCCCCATCCCGCAACATGTTATAAGGAAGTTCGTTCCAAAAATTTGAAAAATTAAGTGGGCATATCTGGAAATCTGCGAGGGATGGGCGAATCAGGGATTTTTTTTAAGTTCGGGTATCTTGGTATCGAGCCCTGTTCCCACAATTTTTCTATATTAAATGTATACATACACTCAGAGAACTAATTGTTTGAAAAGAGGTAGTAGCAACCGTAAATGCGGCTGTTACCACCGAATTGAGGCTGCCACAACCGAATTGAGGCTGCCACAACCGGATTGAGGTTGTTACGACCGAATTTAGTCTCCACACCCGAAATTCGGTTGAAGCAACCTCGTTTCATAGTTGATTCGGTTGTGACAACTGCATCTTCAAATTATATTCGCCCAGTCAACTAAATTTTTTAAAATTTCGGTTGAAACAACCGAATTTCAAATTAATTCGGATGCAACAACCGAAATTGGTACCTAATTCGGTTGGGGTAACCGAATCTGGTCTTAACCAACCTCAATTCGGTTGTAGTTACAGAATTTGACATCAATTCGGTTGTAACTATCGAATTTGGTTCAATTCGGTCGCAATAACCGAATCTAGCCTTAATGCGGTTGCTGTAACCGGGTTTCTCATGAATTCTGTAGCTACAACCGAAATAATTTTCAATTCGGCTACCACAACATAATTCTATGTATTTAAAATCTGACGTTTAAAATTTCAAATATTATTTTAAAAAGGTAAGTAAAATATATTTTGTATTAAACCGTCTTATTTTGCAGATGTTATTCAGGCAGATATCAACAGCAGATATATATGCGGTAGTCTGGATACAAAACGGCTTTGGACCGAGAGTAACCGATACAACACGTCAGAATTAGGGCGGTGTCCCATGATGGCCGGGACTTCAATAAAGTTTGGAAGAGACATGTAAATTAAATGTATTATTCTACTTATATAGATTACCCCATATATATGACTTTATTTTCTCGCTTTTTAATTTAAAATACAAGAAAATAAATCATCACTTAATAATAAAAAAAACTTTAATAATTCATTTATGACAGTATCTAAATTCGGTTGTAACAACCTCTAATTCGGCTGTGACAACCTCTAATTCGGCTGTGACAACCTCTAATGAGGTTCTGTCAACCTCCAATTAGCTTGTGCCAACCTCTAATGATGTTGTGTCAACCTCTAATGAAGTTGTGTCAACCTCTGATGAGGTTGTGCCAACCTCTAATTCGGTTGTGGCAACCTCTTAATACGGTTACGGCTAATTCGGCTGCCTCAACCGAATTTTTCTGTGAGTGTATGACGGAAAGAGCGAGATGGAGCATTACAGCGCGTAAGTGAAAGTAGCATTGGACAATCAATAGATCCTGAAATAAAGGCATGGAGAAATTTAATAAACGCTAGTTTCCTTCTAGCATCTAAAGTTTTGAACGAAATAAGTGCACAGCGACTTTCATATGTTGGTAAAGGTAAAGTACAATTTTATTCATCCAGTCTCTATAACATTTACATCTTGATTACAAGCTCCTAATCACACGTATTTGGAACAGTTTGGTATTTCTGGGTAGACCGGGAGCTTTTTAATTGGTAGTGTAAATTTTTCCGAATTTCAGTGAAAGCTTTCCAAGAAAATTAAGTTTATGCGGATGTCTCTTAATTTAATATTTCTACAACCATTCAAATATGGATAATGGTTCTTGTCTTTGCTAGTTATACACGTTCATAGCATCACTCACTTAAAATATCTGAACTCACAAAGCTGACACGCAATTTCGTTAACCCAATTCTGATATCTGCATGTGTTTCAACAAAGTAGGGTGAATATGTGAACTACCTAGAAACATTTGTGCCAAATCCGTAAAAATTTGGAAAATCCCTTTTTTGGGGATTTTGGATGTTTTCCACAGGATTGTGTTAGGAGGAATTTTCAAAAATTTTCATGGCTTTGAATCTTCATGAAATGGGTAAGCAAACTGCCAAATTTCGTTGTTATGTCTCTAACTTTTTTTCTATATTTTTTATTACTCAATCATCAATCAATTCCAAAAATAAAATCGTTTTATCAAATATTTTGCATAACATTAATTTACGATTCGTGAACTAGTTTTATTGTTATTTTATTGAATAGGTTAAAAACTAGAAATGATAGCGCGTGCATCGTTACCAAATACTTATTCAAAATTGTATACAATAACGTCGTAGGACATGGGACTGTCAGTGGAGCTGGAAAGTTTTTGATCGCCATTCACTTGGGAGTGGCCAGAAATGATTCCTTCAGTGGGCAGTCCAAGCAGCTCACTACTTCCACGCAGTATGTCCTGGGCAATGGCTTTATCGGAAGTGAGTGACAAGGCGAAAATAAATGAGCAACCTGATTTGGTTATGCGATCACTGATGGGTCTCAGGCGTAGTAGGTGACTGATGTCACTGAAACTCTTCAAACAGGCGGATGAACCGGAAGGCGGATGAACCAAACACATGGGCCAACGGCGGATAGAAACCAAAAGAAGAAAATCCAGGTTCGACATTATGCATCCTGGTCACCGTCTGATCCATAATGGGCAGCTGCAATCAAATATCTAGGCAGTAGGTAAAATGCAAAAACCCGATGGACTGGGTTTGCCTCCCGCCACCGTTCATAATGGCAATGAAAATACAAAAACGAAAGAGAAAACATAAACAACCCCTATTTGTTGACGACCTCCGCAAACGTTATAAGGACCAACATTACGGATATGCACCTGGAATGTGAGAACTCTATATAGATCTGGTGCAAGTATCCAATTGGCAGATGTCCTCAAAAGTTATACGGCAGACATTACCGCAATCCAGGAAATGCGATGGACAGGACATGGCTGCACACGAAAAAGAAACTGCGACGAGTTGCCATGAGAAAAAACATGAATTTGGTTGCGGATTTGTAGTTGGCAAAAGACTGCGACATCTAGTCTCTAGGTTCAATCCTGTGAGTGAACGTATAGCCACAATCCGCATAAAAGCGAAATATTTTAATATTTCCCTAATTTGTCTGCATGCCCCGACAGAAGAGAAAGATGATGATGCCAAAGACATATTCTACGAGCTTCTAGAGGAAACGTATGACCGCTACCTTGGCCATGACATTAAGATTGTACCAGGAGATTTTAATGCTAAAGTATGCAGGGAGAACGGGTTTCATGCAACTATTGGCAATTTCAGTCTACATGCTGACAGTTCCGAAAACGGTATAAGACTGATTGACTTTGCCGCGGCAAAAAACATGGTCATTAGTGGTACAAGATTCCAGCATAAAGACATCCACAAGGCTACTTGGATATCCCCTGATCAAAGAACGAAGAACCAAATTGATCACGTGGTAATTGATGGAAGGCACTCATCCAGTGTAATGGACGTACGAGTGATCAGAGAAGCTAACATCGATTCTGATCACTATCTGGTAGCAGCAAAGGTTCGCACAAGATAAGGTAGAGCGAAAATCGTACGAAACCAGACGCAGAGAAAGCTAGACATGTTAAAGCTGCAATTACCAGAGGTAGCCAAAGCCCACTCAAGGAAGTTGTCACAACTTTTGGCACAGAACCCATCCCCTCCTGATGACGATCCTGAATCGCAGTGGAAACCCATATCAGACTCAATAAAAACTGCCGCAACAGCCGTACTTGGGTTTGAAAAACAGCTTCGCAGCAAACCTTGGTACCATTGCAACGCGAGCTGCGACTGAGTCTCTGTGCCAACTACCGTGGAATAAGCCTTTTATCCATAGCACATAAGCTTCTACTCGTATCAAGCAGAATGTTCGAAAGACTAAAACCAATTATCGCTGACCTGATTGGACCATACCAGTGTGGCTTTAGGCCTGGAAAATCGACTACCGACCAGATTTTCACGCTACGCCAAATCCTGGAGAAGACCCACGAAAAACAAATCGACACCTATCATCTATTTGTCGATTATAAGGCAGCCTTCTATAGCCCGATATGGCAGAAACTCTACGAAGCAATGTCTGAGCTTGGTATTCCTGCAAAACTCATACGCCTTTAAAGTATGACCCTGACGAACACCACATCCGCATTGAAAGTTGGTAAGGATCTTACCGAACCTTTCGAAAGCAAGCGAGGCCTCAGGCAAGGCGGCACCCTATCGTGCGATCTCGTTAACACCTTAATGGAGGTCATAATGAGAAAAGCTGCAGTCAATATGAATAAAACCATCAGCAGCAAGAGTCACATGCTGCTCGCGTATGATAATGATATCGATATCCTTGAGCGCACAATTAGAGAAGTTAATGCGGTGTTTCCGAGAATTGAAAAGGAATCAGCAAAAGTGGGTCTGAAAGTAAATGAGGACAAGACAAAATTAATGGTTTCAACGAGTAGGGCCTCCACGCGATTAGACCAAAGCGTGAACGTTGCTAACCGATATAATTTCGAGGTAGTGGACGAATTTATATACCTCGGATCTGCCGTGAACAAAAACAACAACGTCAGCCTTGAGATCAAGCGGAGAATTGTGCTTGCGAATAGATGTTATTTTGGGCTAAGCAAGCACTTTAGAGATAAAGCCCTCTCTCGAGTAACAAAAGTCCAACTATACCAGACTCTCATACTCCTCTCTTGCTTTATGGCGCAGAATCCTGGGTCTTATCGCAAGCAGATGAAACATCTGTAGCAGTCTTCGAGAGAAAAATACTCCGAAAAATTTATGGCCCTATAGTGCACAACGGTGAGTATCGGCGACGCATGAACCGTGAGCTGTATGAGCTATATCTCGACATTGACATAGTTAAGCGGAACAAAATAACGCGATTGCGCTGGCTAGGCCATGTCAGTAGAATGGATGAAGACGAAAAATAGAAAGACCAAGACTCCGCTGGAGGGATCAAGTTACCAACTGGAGGGATAAAGCAAAAGATCGAAATATGTTATCTTCGAGATACGGTGTCGCCTTGCCTGAGGCCTCGCTTAGTTTCGAAAGGTTCGGTAAGATCCTTACCAACTTTCACTGCGGATGTGGTGTTCGTCAGGGTCATCCTGTAAATGCGTATGAGTTTTGCAGGAATACAAAGCTCAGCCATTGCTTCGTAGAGGCCTATCGAAGGGCTCGTTATAATCGACAAATAGATGATAGGTGTCGATTTGTTTTTGGTGGGTCTTCTCCAGGATTTGGCGTAGCGTGAAAATCTGGTCGGTTGTCGATTTTTCAGGCGTAAAGCCACACTTGTATGGTTCAATCAGGTAAGCGATAATTAGTTTTAGTCTTTCGCATATTATGCTTGATACGAGTAGAACCTTATATGCTATGGATAAAAGGCTTATTCCACGGTAGTTGGCGCAGAGACTCGGGTCGCCTTTTTTAAATATGGGACATAGTACACTGAGACTCCAATCGCCGGGCATTCGTTCATCTAACCAAATTTTACGAATGAGCTGATGCATGCACCTTATCAGCTCATCGCCGCCAGACTTAAACAGCTCCGTCGGTAATCCATCTGCTCCTGCGGCTTTGGTGTTATCAACCCGGGCAATAGCTGTTCTGATCTCGTCTTGGTTACGAGAGGTAATCGACGTCGTCGTCTAATATCGTCATAGGATATCTCAGGTACCAGTAGCGCGGAGAAATGATCTCTCCATATTCCCAACATTCTCTGCACATCTGCGATGACATTTCCGTGCTTGTCTTTACAGAAGCAGGCTCTGAACCTGTTCATTAGTCCCGATTTTGACATTTTGGTAGAATTTTCGGGCTTCGTTCTTCCTTCTGTATGTCTCAATTTTCTCATTCTCGCACTTTCTCGACTGCCATTTCTTACAGCTAAGGAGACGGTTTACCTCCTTCCTTTTCTCCCTATACCGCTCAGTCGCAGCTCGCGTTGCAATTGACTGAAGGATTGCCATAAGTGCAGCGTTATTTTCATCATATGCAAAGCAACACTCCAGACATATAAGGCGGATATCAAACTGCTCGACCAGTTTGTTTAGTGGCGCGATTGTGGACATTTTTTGATAGCAGACATTTTATTATAGAAGATATGGATACGATATCCCAGGCTGTGACGGATGGTTTTTTCATCCCAGTACAACTTCCGTGATTGTCATAACAAATTCTATTCAAATTGTTGGCCTAGGTCGAGCCATACTATCTGGTAAGGTGTCATCAGTATATTAGTCTTTATACCTACTATTAGCTGGTGTGCGTTCCTTCCGTTCCACTAGTCGCAACATGCAAGTGGTGAAACAGATCCAATAATCAGCATATTTGCATCTCTCCTTCTAAGTATAGCGTTTTATCTTCTTATGGAGAACAAAATGATGAAGGGTATACGTTGAAAAACATGTCTTTTTTTGATGTTGGTTTGATTAAAATATTACCTGCTTATAGCTTGGGCCAAATATAGTATACTTGTGTCCAAAAACATTGTGTTTGCAATTCAATATTACATGTTGGAGATACAATGATTAATAGGTTAAAATATATTCTTCTGTGACCCAACTGCGGGGTTGTTTTTGGAAACTGCTGAAAACAACAACGTGACAGACCACAAAGAAAAAAATCAGCAGATCTTCAATTCACGAAAACAATGCTTACAAACCTGTATAGGTACATTGTTCCTGCAATATGTTGCTGATTTCGTTTTTTCAGCGCGTAGAAGTTTAACGTTTCACCGCCTCTGTTCCATACATTTTTCCAACAAAAAGTTGTCAGAATCATATTTCCAATATTCGTATAAAGTTGGAGTTTACTAAGGATATTTCCAAGGACAATGATATACACATTGTATTCAAATTTCACATAGTAGAGTACATCGCTTTACCCCGAATAACCCAGAAGAATACTCCATCCACCTAACAAGCATCTACTGTGTTACAAAACAAATCCTTATCATTTACATTCAAATTAAATGGGCGTGTGATTAATAGTTACTTAAACTTGCAAACAACAAATCCCTCAATGCCAAAGGGTGAGGCAGGAAATTAAGGACAATTAAAGGGGCAACCGGCAAATTGTCCCTTTACTGTCTTTACACTGTACTCATCCAAATTTTATTTTATCTTAACAAATTTCCCGTTGCCTCGATGGGGAAAAAGGTCTGATGCTCATTAAGAAGTTATCGGAGGAAAACAATTTAATGCATTTAATGGATACTGAATAACCCAACTCGAACTGCCAGGAACACGAAGTTACTCCAAAGAAACAGGGGTGACAAAGAGAGATAGATGCCCCACTGTGAAAATAACAACCAGCAGAGGATACATAAATAAATAGGGGGCATTAGCATAACTACTTTGCAAAGAGTTTGATGGGGGGTGCGGTATAATAAATTGGGTAAAATAGTAGTATATACCAATAGTGTGACCGCAAGTTATATGAACAATTTTTTTTTCGTATTTTCACACTAAGGGGTTTAGATAGAGTCCAAATTAGAAAAAAAATACATACAAATTTTTAGACCGTTTGCATAATTATTGGGCGCGCCTTAAGCCCACAACGTTTGCTAAAAATTCTATTTTTCTCACTATGGCTCGTTTTAATTGTTCATAACTTCAGTAATATTTTTTTTAGAGAAAACCCTTATTCACAAATATTCTAGGGGTATATCTGATGAACAATGTTGCCCTGTATTAGTTTTCTTTAACATTAATATTTTATCCAGAAAAAACCAAATTAAAAAATAACAGCGAAATTTTCATTCTTTGCATATGAACTTATTTTCTTAGTATTTATTGCTTTTGTTCATCTGCGTTATGTTTTTTTTATTTCTCAATCATCATTATTAAAAAATGTCAAAAACAAAATAGAATAATAATAATTATGAGTAATAATGAACAAAACAACCTTCATTCGCCGGCTTGTTAATTCGAGTAACTACTCAAATTGTTGTGGATTTCTTGCGAATTATTTGCAACAATTTACCGTTAGTTCTTACTGAGCAGCAGAGCAGAATATTATTTTTGTTGTTACTTAATGACGACTACATTTCATTTATTGTCGTGCATTGAAAGTAATTAGACATGTCATCAAGAATTTTGCGTGAAAAAATTTATTTGTTAGGTTATTTTTCTCCTTTTTTTTAATTTACGTACTATTTTTTACGGTATTATTTTGTAATTTACGAGCAGTAAAATTAAATTTACGTGAGAGTGCTAAATTAGTGGTCGAAAAAGTGAATATTTTTTGGGATAAAGTTCGAATCCCCACTAGAACTAAGCAACACTGCATAACAAAGCTGGAAGATTTATATAATGCTTGAAGGAAAGTGAATAAAAATTCTAAAATTAAATCGGAAACGCAAAGAGAAAGAGAAGAGGCGTGGACGTCGAAGTTAGATGACTTATTTGATATAGCAAGTGCAAATGCATGGGACCTTATTGAAAATTCGGAGGAAAAATTATTTTTGGACAATCAAAGAAAGAAAGGTAGACCGGGGTTTATGTATGGCATCGATTACAAAACAGCAGCAAGTGAAGAAAGAATGGAAGAACGTCAACGAAATCATCTATAACGGAAAGAACAGAGCGATCGTGCATTAGCTGCTTCTAGTAAGAAGAAATTATATATTATTTTTAATATAGTATTACATATATTTATTTGTATTGTGTTTATTCAGATGAAACAGCTGAACTTTCTTCCTGCAGATCGGAGAGCGATATCAGCGAAATCGCTGCTAGCTATGAGGTAAGTTCAAGGTTATAAATTATAAGTAAAACGTGAGAATGAAACTATATAAAACGTGGATGAGAATTAATTGAAACACACAGGGTTACCTTACAAAAATATATCCTGAACATTTAATTCCTTTTTAACAGGTCTTGGGAGCAGAAGCTGTAAGTTGGCGTTGCCAGCCAAAAAAATGAGAGGATTTAAAAATATAATGACTCCAAAAACTTGCAGTCGCTTTAGATGTTTGCAAGGTCAGTGATCGAAAAGCCGTGCATTTAATTATATCTGTGGTAGAAGCAGTCGGTCTTGAAGTACAAAAATATATTATAAATAAAACGCATTATGTAGCAAGGGAAAAAATACGAACAGGACACACACTGCTCCGTCCCCATACTATCATTGGACAAGAATAGAAGGGGTTGTCAGAATGCAATGAAACTATGTTTCTACATGGATTATGATGCGCTGATTTCAAAAATGTTATCGATTTTTACTTTTCTTGCAAAGCCCCTTTTATGTTGTTTTTTTTCTGAATCAATTGTCATTCAAGTAGGGCTGAATTAACACTATGTTTTGATTTCAGAACATTTTTCTGAAAACATAACACTGTTGATTAGATGAATTTAAAATTTTTGACAATAAGAACAACAGCAATTTAATATAAAAAATGAATTAAAACTTTTTCTATAACATTAATCTTTTGCAGATAATTTTATTATCATTTTAATCACTGCAATCACTTCCGTAATTATCTGCTGAGGTATTTTCAGAAGAAGAGTTTATAAATATACTAAAACTATCAGAAATATTAATATCAGATTTTTCTTCTTGTACTAAATAATATTCAACATACTTATCAAAGTTCAATAAAGTTGTACTTTTTTTTGTATGTTCCTCTTTGATGAAATGCATGGATCAGAAGATAAAAGTAAATAAGACATTAAGTCTCTGTTGGTGTCCTCTCGTCCCGTTTTACGGGTATGTGCTAAACGATTTCTTCGCACGTTTTTGTCATTTGCTTCTAACGCTTCTTCAGACAAACAACCTAACAAGAAATATAGTTACTATTAATGAATACACACAAAAACATTGTCGTCAAAATATTTACCTATTGGTAAATCAAAGAACTTGATTACATCGCATCCGTGGATCAAAACTTTGTGTACGGAACTAGGCATGTAATACCAAGCATAATTTCGTATATACAATGCTGTAGTGTCTTTTAAAAGCACACTGAATGTGTCATTTTCAATTGGTCTGCTGCACGATAACACTCTCAATATGAGTGAAAAATTGAAAATGACATCTTTATCTAGCTTCGTCGATATACATATCTGCTGCTATGTCAACATCAGAAAAAAATCTCCGAGCTGTGTTTCCGTCATTTGTTGTACCGAAGCCCTGCTTGACTTCATCAACTCTCAAACCCATTCTTGACTTAAATTCCCTTTGAATCCGTGTTTTGTTTTCCATAAATTTACATTTATTTTCCTCTCGTACTTGCCACGTTTTAAAGGGTAGACGGTAAGATATGTGAATTAGGCATTCAAAAAAGCGAATCCAACAGTGGAGAATTGACAATCCAAATTTATAGTTATCAGGGTTTGCAATTCTCTTCATTTCAACATTGTTCATTTCCGTAGGACATGCATTACAAAAGAAACACCTGCTTGTTGAGTTTGTATTGGTCAAAAGATTTCCCACAGCTCCATCAATCATAGTGCAGTGCATGACATAACTGACTTCAGCAGCTTCGCCATTTGTGGAAATATATCGCATTCAAGATTTTCTATTTTAGCTTGAATGCTGTTGTATTCCAGTAAAATCCTGCTTTTGTCTTCTTTTGCAAAAACAAATTTTATTGGCCTACACAGAAGTGTTGATGAAGGAAATCTATTCACCCAAAGTTCCTCATGAGATATCGAATCAATCAATCTTTAAAGCATAATATAGTATATATGTATATAATTGAAGAAATAAATAAAAATATATGAAATGAGTGCTTACTTCAGTGGCACTAATGCAATCATAAACATGAACTCGTCCGACTGGTCTTCTGATGAAAACTTTTGTTTGTAAAGACTATGGCCGGAGCTCCCATCCATGCCCCATTTGCATATAAGTGACTGTTTTCCAGTTGGCTTGCCATTTGCACATAGATCAAGTATACCCTTTGCAGTTATATTCATTAAAGCTTTTAAGTCCACTTCTGCCGAATCTTCCGTAATTGTAAAACGCGGTATTAATGTTTTCTTTACATTTCGTAAAGCGTATAGAGCAGGGAAACAATTTTCGTGAATATTATTTACCACTTTGCGTAAAAGTCTATATTTTTGTTCAGATAGATCCAAGTCAAGATATAAAGACTAACGCTAGAAATGGTGACAAACGTTTTGAATCATTTTGTACGCTATCAGTTTTTACTTTTCCAGCTGCGAAATTTATTTCCTCTTCAGTGGGCCCAACTAAAATATATTCCACTCTTCTCATTTTGGTTCTTTGTGAAGCTTCAGAAAATTCAACTTTGGGTCTGCCACGTTTTCCAGTGCTAGTAGAAGGCTGCTGCAATTGTTATTTTAATATAAGCTCTACTATACAAATAATTTAGTTAAAGACATTACATACATTATCGGTATCTTCATTTGAAAAGATCGTCCACTGAAGCCAACCTGGGTAAAGCAAGTTTAATCTCTCCTTTTTATACGAAGATTCCTTCCACTTTTTTGATATCTCGTTGTTGAACCTGAACACTTTTACACGCATATATTTTTCATCAAATGCCTGTTCGCCAATTTTTTCCTTTATATAAGAATATAAAACAGAAATTCGTTCTTTTTTATTGGGAGATAACCACAAATCTACTAAATCTGAATAAACTATTTTGAACACCATTTTTTTAATATCTTAAAATTTTATTGGAACTAATTTGCAAAACTTCAAACTTTGTATTGGCTTTGTTTACATTATGACTCAAAATTAACTGTAACACAAAACTACGTAGGAAGCAACTAGTAATAATAGCGATATTCACGATCTGTTGTATTTGGCCTCGTATAATTTATTTTGGAAAAATTTGATATTTGTAGTAAATTTGTCATTTGTACAAAATCTAAATAAGCGACTTTTGATGAACAACAATAACAGCAGCAAAACCCTACCGAAATATTGGTACTACCATTAACGATTAAAAAAAATTTATGCACTTTTTAAAAAGCTGAAATAAAAAAGAATCGGAAGAAATCGGTGAACATTTTGCTTTTTTCTAATAGATTAAAGGTCAATCTAAGTTATTATGAAAAAATATTTCACCGAATTTTATGTTTTTTTTTGCCATCAAAAATTAAGAATTTTTCGAATATTCATCTTTAAAAAGTAAATATTTAAAAATTAATTAAAACAAAAAGTTTTAAGATTTATAAAATATAAAAAAAAACAAAATTTGTACCACTCCTTAGCTATTCAAAAAATATAAGCCAATTCAATTTCGTCTACAAATGTATTTTTGAACAACATTTTCCTTCAACTACTCACGAACGAAACTAAAAAATCAATTTATTTTGCGTACAAATCGCTCACTTTGAACTGCTCTAGAGCACAACAAAAAAATTTCTATGAAAAAATCTTTGCGGATTTATTTTAGCTGTACTTTTACCTATAAAACGATACCAAAAATATTCAATTCCAACCAAGTCAGTTTTCTGATTTTTGTCCATGAAACGGAGCAGTGTGGGACAGTTCAAAAATATGAAAGAATGTTTATAAAAGCCTTGGTGTTCAATACAACTGCCGTAAATACAGGCCAGGCCGTTTTAATGGAACCTGTACGATTATTGAACACAGTCTTCAAAAGCAGCTTCTTTGGCTACCTTGCCGTCACCACATTTTGGAAGTCGTATTAAAAAGTGCCTTTGAAGTTAAGACGAGCAAAACCGAAAGCCCAAATGTAAAAATATTTGAGCAATTTAAAAATACATGGGGAAATATAAACTAAAATAATTATCAGTCTGGAATGGATGATAATGATGTCAGAAAATATTTCACAGCAGATAAAGATAAAATAATTGAATTTGTGAACAATGCGATCAAAACTAAACAGCCAGAGATGATTACAGGGAGTTTCTTGAGCTAACACTAATATTTCTTGGCCAGACTCCACCTATTCGCAATGCAGCTTTTCGCACCCCTGGGGCTTTCCACCACGCGAGATGTAGGACAAAAACTATACTGCTTAAATATATTTTTATTTAGACGGGAATTTGATTTGCCAGTAAGAGATAGGAAAGCTTTACGTAATATATGTATTTTTATTGTTTCAATATATGTTTAGATGTGGTTCTCTGCCTCTTCTGCTGCTCAAGCACCATACAAAACTGGATTCTTTTAAAAAAAATTGATGCTGATATATCTCAAGTTGCATGACACAAATTTCAAAACCACTTATGGTACTGAATGTGTGGCTTTAGCAGTTTTTGATAACAGTGTTTCTTTTGAGTCAAAAAAAGATGGTGAAGGCTTTAGATGAAGACGTAAAACGCGCCTCAATTCAAAATTTAAATGTTATGCAGGTTATCGAAAGCGGAATGGATCAGCTCATTTCTTCTGAGACAAACAATTTTTTTCTTCGCTTTAAAATCAATACAGCATTTTTGAAAAATGATCCAACTTCAAACTGCTCTTCAAATTGTTAATGACATTAACGTGGTAAACGATACAGCTGAACGAGTGGTAAAATTGATGCAAGACTACAACCCAATGCCCACGAAAGACGAGGAACAAAAACAATATACATATGTTGCAAGTAGTCAAAAACTATCAAAAACATTTTCCTATGAACACGAAGGAGATTTTATTACAAAACTTTTTATAACTACACCATTAAATAAAACAAATAATCACCCGGCAAAGAATGCGAAGATATGTGAAAATTTCGCTGTTATTTTTTAATTTGGTTTTTTCTGGATTAAATATTAATGTTAAAGAAAACTAATACAGAGCAATATTGTTCATCAGATATAGCTCTAGAATATTAGTGAATAAGGGTTTTCTCTAAGATAAATATTACTGAAGTTATGAACAATTAAAGCGAGCCATAGTGAGAAAAATAGAATTTGTAGCAAACTTTGTGGGCTCAAGGCACGCCCAATAATTATGCAAACGATCTAAAATTTTGTATATATTTTTTTTCTTTCTAATTTGGAATCAATCTAAGGGGTTTGCCAAGTGAAAATACGAAAAAAATAACGGTCACACTAATATACCAATCAATTTCTCTAACTCAAATGAGGGCTTTCGTTTGCTTGATAAGCAACAAAGAGCTGATTATCACGCATTCGAACGACAAAGCTATCGCAAATCTATGCGTCGTGCTGATGCAAATCAGCTATTTGCCGCGTAGCAAGCGAACGAAAGCGTCGTTTAAGTTAGGGGAATTGGCTGTAGGTATTTAGTATTTCTAAAAGAATGTTAAAGCTGTTGAATATTTAACAATGGGGGGAAATTGAAGAATTGTTTATCTATACGCGTATGATATAGAATTAATAGATTTCCAACTGGCTGTCTTACTCATTGCATGTCTGACGTACGCATATACTCATAAATGCGTGTGGTCAGAGCCACAAACTATGTATCACAAGTTATGCGAATCGGAAGGCGTAACGACCGACCGCCTAATACTGCGTTTGTGCTGCAATCGAATTCACGATTTTATAACTTTCGCTCAATCGAACAACTAATTTGTGTATTGATAAACAGTTGTTTCGGCAACGAAATCGAAAAATCTCTAGATTCTGAGAGCAGCATAAATATGGATTAACTGATTCTGGTTACCCAAAAATACACAACAAAAAAATGTGGCACCAACAGTGAATATAAATTCATCGACACAACACAAATATTCATTGCAGCAACGTACAAAACTGTTCGTCGCTGTAATAAATATTTGTGTTTGCAACAACAACAACAACAATGGTTTTGAAGGCGAAGAATTTTGTACGTTGGCTGACTTGAGCAACTTTTGAACTGGCATGGTAGAAACTTATTTTATGTATTGGAAAAAACTCAGATACCAGTCCACAAAGCTACATACATACGTCAAAAGTTTGCCGTGAAACATTCCAAAGTGAAATTATTTTACAACCATAAATAGTATTTCCAAGTTTCTTGATGTACGAGCGATTCAAGCATGTCCATAATGCAGAAGATAATTCTCAGAAGAAAACATCCAACCAATCTTTGCGGATGGACCACAATATCATCTGAACTGTAGCACAAATTTTCAAAGCCAAGTTGTCTGAATGTGAAGCCGGATAAAACGCAAATACCCATATTCACGAGAATGATGAAGATATCTGCGTTTTGACGACCGTGGCTTCTCAGGAAAGACTATTAAAAGTTTAACAGTCTGAAATAATTCAAAGTAATCCTGCATCGAAATTTACTTTCGGAAGGAAATACTTTATAGTGGGAAATACTCCAAGATGTTGGTATCTTGGCAGAAAAAAAGGCGTTATCCTTAAGATGATACACTTTCTCTACAATAGATAAAGAAAAAGAGCAGTAACATTGGAAAACTGCAAAAGGTTCATCGTATGTCCTCTTGTTGTTTCGTCAGGGAAATATGAACCATTTTGATGAGGACTTCGAGACAATACTATCACTTATACCCATACAGTAGAACTTATTTAAATATGAGGCTGCCTTGGCGAAGAATTGATTCAAGCGAGTCTCAGACTCTTATACTAGAACTTAGTTAAAGGCACAATGGTAGTCCGCTTTGCTCTTGTACGTGAGAAAAGTGGGTACGATCCCAACTCTTACCAACTTGCATCTCTTTCGATGGCGGTCACCTCGCTATCCACGTTTTTGGCCATGAAAATGTCTCTCAAAAGTCTCTCTGTAGGTGTGAAAAAAATAATTTAAAAAACATGGTGTCCCATAACATCCCATGAAGGGATTGAGGAGAGCTTCTCACAATCAGTGAGATGTGCGCTTTCTAGTTTTTAGACTTACTGTCTGGAACCTACAGTTTTACAACGGTTCCGAACGATTTTGAAAGGTTTTTTATGGCTAAGTACTCGATAGCCTCGCCATCACTATGCGAGGTGACTGTCGTCGAAACAAATATAAGGTGGTCTGAATAGGAATCGAACCGACGTTCGCATGTACAAGAGACGTGCACACTAACCATTGCACTACTGACGGCAGGTGAGAATAAAACTAGTAAGCGCACAGTTCTCTAGTTCTGAGAAGCCCTGCCCAATTCCTTTATGGGATGTAATGGGACACCGTATTTTAATTGAAAAGCAGACGGGAATAGCACTATCAGAACAGATGGTGAGCATTGTTTATATCAAACTGCTACACGCGGAAAAATAACCGCCCCAGCAACTTATTGCAGGCACCATCTACATTTTCACAAGCATTTTTTCCATAAATTGAAGATCTGCTGTATTTTTGCGTCTTTGTTGTCCCTCACGTTTCTGTTTTCAACAAACAAAGCCACATTTGGTCACAAAAGCGTATATTATAACCTATTACTCATTGTGTCTCAAACACGTAATATTGAATAGCAAACACAATGTGTTTGGAGACAAGTATATTATATTTGCGGCAAGCTACAAACAGGATATATTTGTATTCAAACAACAAAAAAGGATAGATTTTTCAGAGTTACCACAGTTATATAATAAATAAATGGTTTCCATTACTTCCCATGAAGGGATAAGGGAGAGCTTCTCACAACCTGTGCGCGTTCTAGTTTTACACTCACTGACTGGGACCTACAGTCTTACTCCGATTCCGAACGGTATTTTGATAAGCTTTTTCATGACTAAATATTCGATAGTGTCGCCATCACTAAGCGAAATGACCGTCGTCGAAAGAAATTTAAGGTGGTCAGAGTAGGGATCGAACCCACGTCGTCATGCACAAGTGCGTGGACAGATGGTTTTGAATGGAATGCACCACAATACTCAGGAATTGATTACTGTATTTGCGGATCTAGGACGTATAGAAAAACAGCAATATGACTCATTATCCAGGACCCAAATATTAGTAGCACTTTGCTGGCTATAACACTGCTATTCAAGTCGATCACGGAATATGTATGATAGCTTAATAACAATAGTTAGCGTACATATGTGATTATCTTCACTGAGGGTGAAATCACAATCGGCATTTAAGCGCAAGGAGGAGGAATGCAGTCCTGCACACTGCGATACCCTGGGGAACGAAGTGACGTATGAGCCAATCGAGAGGGGATCCAATTAGGAGACAATGAATATGGACAAACAGAATTGACCTAATTATAACAAAGGTTAATAATAATCCATAATAAAATGTCGGAGGAATTAGACGGTGACAGAATAGCGATTAGGTAATTGTTCTAATATTTCAAACAAAAAAATATAGTGATAAGTTCTGACGAGGAATAATCTAAGCATCTCTGGACAAGAGCTTTTCAGTAATACTTTAACTATTTTGAGATTCATATTTTAACTCACTAAATAAATAATAAATAGTAATAAAATTTTAAGTTTTGACAAATAAACCTCATAACAGTTTGCCTTTTTGTGTTTATTTTCACTTTACCGAAGTTTATCCAAAAAGTAAAGAAACCACCCTATTGTCTTATTATTTTGACGGGTGCTCTATACCAAGGGTATCTACATAGACGAATACATACATAGATACATGTATTCTCTCAATAAATTAAACGTCATAGGTACGGTGGAAAGTAAACATTGGATGGTGGAAAACATGGGTTCAATAATACCAGATAGTGGCAATAGTATACAACGATCAACAAAGGAACAACAACCGAATTTCGTGTTTTTGTGGCAAACTAGTTGTGTTAAATACAATATAAATGAATACCAACGATAAAAGCCAACAAAAAAGTGCAAAATACATTTAAATATTTCAGTTCTACACCAAAACGACATGAAAAAGTTAAGTGAACATATTTTGTAACTGCACCTGGTGTAAGTTCATTTTACATTTAATTTCTCTCATTTCCACAAACCTACGACGAAGAGTGTGAAATGAAACGTCAGATGAGGGAATAAATGTATGTATGTATTCGTCTATGGGTATCTATGACACAGCTGATCAACTATGTGGTAGAAAAATGATAGAAAACAGGGTTGATCGGCGAGAGAGCAATAAGCAACCAGTAGAAAACCTTGCAGCAAACAAAGTTTAAATAGGGTTCTATTGATACTGATGACAGCTTAATTATATTTTACGTCAGTTCATCGAAAGAAAACACGCATTCCCTTTTTCTTTCTCTCCGTTTTATGTCCAACCAAAGAGAAAAATATAAAAGCAACTGGAACTCGATGAAATTGCTTACTACTACTACCTTGCCATTATCGAGAGAACTTGAAGACTATTATATTAAAAAAAATCAATAAGTGTTCAAACTCGCGGGCGATGTGTTAACAACTTTTTGTTACACGGTACCTGTTCGATTTTTGTGAACACATTAGTAAATGTTACATTGGAAAATAAAAAAAAGAATAATTTTTGTCCTGAAGGCTCTTTTGCTATTGCACTTTCTTTTTTCTTACATCTGCTGTAATATTAGATGTAATATTGTTAAAATAAATAAACCAATATTTAGCTCACTGAAATGATAATTTTTGTTGTGTCATAAGCAGAGCGAGGACAAAAAGAATTGAATAGTATCAGGGGGTTTCTATGGCACAGCTGATCGAAAAGGTACTAGGCAAATGATGTAGATTGACAGACCAAAGAATACATACAGATTATAGACCAAACCAAGTTTGATTTATACTAATGACAGCTAAATTGTGTTTTACGTTGTTTGCATCGAACGAATCTACGCATTCCCTTTTATTTCTGTCCGTATTGGTCCAACCACAGAGTAAATTACAAAAGCAACTCGAACTGGCTGAAATGGCCTACTACCTCGTCTGCATCAAGAGATCACGAAGAGAGGCATGGCGACTCTTTTCTATTTCACTATGATAGTACAGATAACTTATTGCAATCTTTTTCCGCTCCCATGTAGAGAGTCTGAGTAAAGCGCCTTGGAGACGTTCAAAAAACTATATCAATCACGTGCATATGGATTAGTGTGTGCCTTCGTGTCTTGCCCCGCAAACGTTCAACAAAATACGGCAATCATCACTTTTTCTTTGTTTTCATTGTGTTCGGTTGACATGTCATAGTCGGAGGAAGATGATTTGCTTTTAATTATTAATATTAATTTTTAATTATTTTTATTTATTATTTATTTTATTATTTATATTTATATATTATTATTTATATTTATATATTATTATTATTATTTATATTTATATATTTTAATTATTAATATTAATTTTTTTTACGTCATCCACAGTCGCATTAGGGTACTGCTCTTTAAACAACTCTAGCAGTATCTCATACTGCTTTCTTTTTTCCTCCCTGTTGCCATAGGCATCCAGTTTTGTGTTCCACAGCGCCTGTAAGCACTCATAGCGTTCAATAAAATTTAATATGATTTTTTTTCGTCCGCGAACTTGTCCATCTCGCACAATTTTTCTCTACTAATGAGTCATGATTGACAATCATAAATGGAAACCATCAACAAAAACGCCATCAACAGAAAATATCAAAAGTTTTTGATATTTCATCAATCTGGCCGACGTCGTGTACGTGTAGCCGATGAAAGCCGATTACAGGCACACACTCAACCGATTGATGGAATTTATTGAACGTATCCAAGGCGCTTAAAAGAGCAGAAACAAGTATTATTCTCTTTATAGAATATTTCAATATAAATACACCATTTCGACAATGTAATTACATAACACAATACAAAAAGCATAAATGTTCCAAAAGGCATCAATGTTTCACACCAAAATTATAAATGGACCAAGTTATTACAAAAAGAGAGTAATACGTTTTGAATCATTCGCCAGATGTCGCCAGTTCTTTTGAGTCGTACAATTCGTTCCATGAGTTGTCAATACTATTCAATACTCTTTAGCGAATACGACCTGCTTGTTTGTTCGCTGCCGCTACATCAATACCATCATACTTATTTTCAGGCAGAGACTATTGTTGTACAACAACCACGTATGTGATGCTAACGCTGTGTGTTGTTCGCATGTGTTCACTTTGATAGATTGTCCTACCCGTGTCTATAGATGTTAATGTACAAAGAAGGCATCAAGTAAAAACTTGCCAGGCATAAGAACTTTCGTATGTAAACAGCTGATTTGCAATGCAAGCATTTGAAACCCCGAAAATGGCAGTTTGAGAATAACATTACAAATGACCAAAACTTCTTCTGTTTTTAAAATAAATAGTTAAAAGTTCATTACTGAACATTAAAAATCATTTTATTGTCAAAATCATAAAATACCAATGAATATTTGTTATTTTATGAATTTATCTCTCCCAATTTTGATTGTTTATACAACATCTTTGACTGGAAAAGTACGCAGAAAGACCTATTATTTAGTATTTCACTGTTTTAACAATTGGCAGCATCTTTTCCAGCGAGAGACATTTTAACAGCCGAGCATAGAAAAATATAATTAGAGCTTTCAACAGTTGTTACAACTCTTACCGCCTGTTACAGAAGAGTGGGCTGCATTGAGTTCGAGTTGCAGATGACAGAACCAGCATCGAATACAACGTCAATTAATGTCCAATTAATGGCCAACGTCACTAATGACTAGTTAGGTGGAAAAAGGGATTAGTTGGAAAATACAAACAAGGACATTCATTTGCATGAAACACACCTCTCTACGTGTTCTTCAATAGAGCAAGACTCAATCAAACATTAGTTTCAATCAAACATAATTTAACCCATTTTGAGCCGCGATGTAAAAAGTTTTGAAGTTGTTATTGAAAATGAAATTTCTATGGTAATTATGTTATGTTATGATAGAACTTCGCTATCTCATATAGTTTCACCGATATCGGCTGTCCGTGAAGTCGAAAAATGGCGACTTGAGCGACCCCTCATTTTTTTCCGACCGCAGGCATCTGGCACTTCAACATAAACTTATCTGTAGCTTTTTCTTCAAAAGTAATATATTTTTGAAAAAATAACTCTTTTAGTGTATCTTATTTTCCTTATAGAAAGTTGATATAAATATAAAGTTTTTTCAACACCCCCCATGAAGGGGAGAAGGGGTTAAGCAATGTAATTATTTCTTGAAAGCCAACAACATTTCCTATAGCACTGCATCATTGCATTTTGCATCGTCATAGAAAAATATTGGATTGAAAATAGTAAAAATTGCTAATCAAAACCGCGAACAGTTGTTCAAAAAGGGTTAAATGCAAATATAACAATCCATAAATAACATATCCCTCATTACTCTATCTGCATTTTTCTCCGCAATTTCCAAACAATGGAATGACAACTTTTATTGCACCTAAAATGGATTAACATATTATGTCAAAAAATATGTAGATAAAGGATATTTTTAAAAATTCCCCATAATATTTTTAAAAATTCCCCATAAATTCGCTAATCTATGAGCAGATGTGCAGGGTTTTACGTTTTTCTGGTCTAAATGCCAAGATCAATTTGTTCACCTACTTGATTTGGAAATTAATGGCCAACGTCAATTAATGTCCAATTAATGGCCAACGTCACTAATGACTAGTTAGGTGGAAAAAGGGATTAGTTGGAAAATACAAACAAGGACATTCATTTGCATGAAACACTCCTCTCTACGTGTTCTTCAATAGAGCAAGAGGATGTAGTCTGCCTTTAGGTACATGCGTGTATGTCCTCTCGTGTATAAAAGCTTGTTGCAATCAATGTATATATCACAGTTTAGCACCGATCATCACCCAGTAACAAGCTAAAAATATTTAAATACTATCTAAATTTAAAATGAATCCCTCAGAGCTACGATCCGAAAAATCATTGGAATTAATAAGGAAAGGTTCGAAAGATGTGAAGCAGCTACTAGCCCAAATAGATAAAATCATTGAAGAAGCTCCATACACAGGGGGACAACTATCACCACGTACCACCACTGATATTAGCAATGGCATACTTGATTCCAGCAGCTCATCGAGTATATCATCATATTCGTCATTTGCTGAAATTGATAAAAGCTCTAGTAGCACAACATCTTGGGAAATCGTTGATGACGGATACCAAGAATCCTCCACAGAAGATGAAATGTTCTCATTATCTTGCCAACATGAACCAGCTACCGAACAATATCCCAAACAAGTGGGTGATGTGGTATTTTTGGGTCCAAATGGAACCGCAGTCGATGTAAAATCGTACAACAGCATTATTTGGTCATCACCCGATGCAGCGACAAGATACCTTTTGGGATTTGTTTATACTACCGATATATTGGCCGACCGCACGTCAAGGGGCAAGCCGTCAACCGCTTTTTACGGTCGTGCAAGACACGCTGAAATAGAATTGGATCCCCTAAAGACGGCAGACATTATTCATTGCGTATGTTCAAAATTCAATTGTTCCGAGGGATAAATTTATGCTGTCATTACTACCAAATGTTCCGACACATCCAAGAAGTACAACACACGTTCGCAGAGGCAGATGAAAAAAATAAATTAATTGGAACCAACCTTCATTTAAATTTTAATTCCAAATTCAATATTATGTCAATATTTTTAAGTTCTACTTTATGTGTATGAATGTTTTAGTTGGCAAATCGGCCAACAGAACATGTTTCCGGTATACAGGGTGCTCCAAATACAATAATGTTTTTAAAAAATTAAATAAAATTAACTAAACTCAATATCTTTTGGTATATTATGGCTTTATTGGAAATAACAAATATACCAATCGTCCTCATCGTCGTCCTTGCCATTGGTGAGATAGAACCGAAACCGTTAACTAACAACTTTTTTAAAATTGAGCCAACCGCGGCAGTCACATGAATGGCTCGGACCGCTAAGGGTGTGGATCCCCTACTGCTAATATTGCCCGAGCCATTAGTGGTCTTCATGAAAGCTCGAAAGAACCTCGTAAACTCGAAAACATCGTAACCTTGCACAGCAAACGTTAAAACAAAAAAATTTCCCATACAAAGCGACTTGCTCAAAAGTGGAAAGTTTTCGAAGTAAATTTGCTGCGCAAACGTGGTATGGAGAAACGTGTAAACTTTTGACATATCGTTGTCATCTGACTAGGATAGATAAATAAGGTGATAGCACTAGAACAGTAGAAAAAGTACACATACATAATACATGCAATTGCTACTGCTACCACCTTATGTATCCATCTTGGTCAGCTGATATGGTTTTGAGCACAACTACGCTGAGCAACTTTACCTGGTGCCTCATGCAACGGTGCGAGGGAAACTTGCGTTGAGCAAAAGTTCTCAGCTTTCACGTTTGCATGAATGCCGCTATTGATTATTCGCATAGCATAGGCATTTAATGACACCCCACAAGAAAAAGTATACAGAGGTCAAATCCCATCTCCGAGGCGGCCACTTGACATCTCCAAGAACAGCTGATAACACTATCACCGCACTTGGTGTGCAAAAGATTGATTAATTAAGGCAATTTGCTTAAGGCAATTTAACATGTTTCACATTGAATGTTGTCGGCAAAATTATACTTTGAATGGCCCAATTATTAGGGCACTTAGTTATTATAATGAATTAAATCGTGAACACACTGTAGAATTCACTGCATCAAAAGAACATTTTAAAGAATTTTTATTAAATATTAAATATAAATTATTTTTAAGTTATTAATGGATGTTAAATGAATATTATTACGAATTTGTATGTAATAGCTATTAAAGGTCTGTAAAGAATTTTGTTTCTGTAGACTTAAATAAATAAATTGATAAGCTGGGGGACATGGTGCTCCATCCTGCTGAAACCAAATATTATTTATTTATTTATTTCAAATGGTTTCACACACAACAAGATATATAAATCTTATAATTAAAGTACGTGAATTACAATGGTATATTATATCATAGAGGAGAACATGGAACAAAATAACCTAATTAAAAAATTAAAAATTAAATTTTACCTAACAGAGTATGTTAAAAGACAAACGGAAAAATCAAAAAAAAAAAACAAATAAATAACAAAAAAAATAGAACACTGAGTATTTAATGAGAATTAGTGAGAGATTCAAATTTAAAAATGTTTAAATAATGCACGTTTAAATAATATTGCGTTGTCTATAGTTTGAATTGAAAAGGGGAGGGAGTTCCAAAGTCGAACCGCATTAAGCATAAAATGCCTTTCTGATATTATGCGCCGATGTCTGATTGGTGTGAGCGGTATTCCTCTGTACGATGTGCCAAATCGTAGGATATTAAATATGTTAGATGGCTCCTTTGTGTATACAATATTGTGCAGAAAAATTAGTGTCCTTATCTTGGGCACATTTTTAAGTGTCACTCTTTAAAAAATTTCGAAAAAGGTGCACAGCTCTCAAATCATTAATCCAAGTTCATATTGTTACGAATTTCCTTATTCGTCCTTTTTGCGTTGTTTTAGTCCCAATAATAAAACAAGGCTCGTTTTCAATTACGATAATTACAACGGTATAGCTTCCTTTTATTTTACTTATGTATATACATAATACAACAGTTTACTTTATTTTCACCACTTTAATATGTCTTATATTTTACTATCAATTCGCGTTGCTCACTTTACGGGGTTTAATCACAAACTCAACTCTCCATTCCAAAGACCTCCGCTATTTATACCAACTCACCATACTCAAATGAAGTTATATCTAGCGAATTCAAGAACCTTCTAGCTGTTACTTATCTTTGTAGAATCATCTCGAATGGTGGAGAATTATCTCTGAGGCGAATTCGTGTTACTGGTTGAGCGAGCTGGTACGTTGTTACAATGCATACTTTCAGGTGCAGCACTAACTGCCTGTTATTTACATAATGTTAGTAGAGTCATTAAGAGCAAGCAAAAGCTTTTACTTATTCGTAACACTGCCCCCCACTTAAGCCTGTTCGTCCCGAGCAGGCTCAACCCTCCGTTTTCCATACAGGGCTAGTCTTTCCAAATGCACGACTTTCATTTTAGCTCTTGGACTTTGGCTTTTCTGGATTCTATAAACCACGTCATTTATTCGTTTGACAACCTTGTAAAGGCCTTCCCCGTGAGTCTGAAGTTTTAGAGATAAACCTTTCTGGCGCTGTGGGTTGAACAGTAAAACTAGCTGACCCTCATGGAATCCTTCGGAATTTGCTTCTCGGTCGTACCTGGCTTTCATCTTACTACTGACCAACTTCATTCTGTGGCGAACAAACTCGTGAAGTTCGCTAAGCTCTGCTGGGATACCATCATTCTCCCCACTGTCGGATGTTAGGCAGTTGCCAAACTCCAAATTTCTAGGGAGCTTTAACTCTGTCCCGATGACGGCACTAGCTGGTGTTCGGGCAGTACTATCCTGGGTGGCCGACCGGTATGCTAGAAGGAATTTTGGTATGCGTTCGTCCCAGAATTTTCTATCTTTAATGGCGACCTTTCTCAAATATTCCTCAAGAGCCTGATTAAATCTCTCTACCGTGCCGTCAGTCTCTCTACCGTGCCGTCAGTCCTAAAAGACAAAAACAAATTAAAGGCAAAACGTAAGCATGTGTGCGTGCGTGTGTGTGTTCACTTGTGCGACAAAAACCATCGTACTCAACAGCTTTCTAGTGGATGATGTGTGACTTGTGTGAGGATGTGGGTCTGATTTCATGCTTGCCAACATAACACAGCAAACAATTGGAAATTGAGTTATGAGAAAGAAAATTTGAAAAATAAAAGTAGTTAATAAAGTTATTATGAAATAAATTTTATTGTGTTATTTATTAAAATAAAAGTAAACAAAGTTGATTTAATTCATTAATTAATTAAGTAAAAAATAATTATTTTATTAGATTATTTATTATAATACAATGTAGTTAATAAATATGCTATAAACTAAATTTTATTGTGCTTCGGTGCGGTATGATACTTTGAATATCAACGTTGTTTCCGTATTTGGCACCAACCGAAACAAAAAACTCTGCAATGTTTTTTACGGGTTTGATGTTTTTATAACTCATAAATCTTCGCACTTCGAAAATGTTCGCTGGGAATACAATTTGTGTTTACTTGTTGCTGTAGCGTTTTGTTTCGACTCATCCATAAATTTTCATTTGCCAGAAAGGGATCAAGCAGACATAATTAAAAAACAAAAAAAATGTGTTGGGATCACTTGGCATCGATCAATGCGCACCTCTAGTGCCTACCACTCTGACCATTATGAGATTCTGCAATTATCTCTTTCACTTTGACGGCAGGTACCATAATTAGATATTTCTCCGTTTTACCATCTTCACATTCCCATACACGGTATAGACAGCCATCTAGCAATCTCAGGCTATTCCACTGGGCCAATATGATTTTAAAACGGGGCTTTCTGAAGCGATTTTATTCCGCGTTAATTGTCTATCCTCTTCCTTTGCCAAAATAATGTTTGCCAATACAGGATCACTTCTCTGTGCCGTGAACCACTCGTCGTCCGATTCAATTCGCAGGGATCGGACGTCAATAATTTGCTCTTTTATCTCAGCCTTAGAATCCTGCGTACGCTCGATTACATGTGGATGGTCATTTACTCGTCCGGTATCGGCTGTTATCGCTGGAGATCTTGACCGTTTTCACAGGTTTCTACAGTCCCGCCCTATATGACCACGTTTGCCATGATTGTCACCTTTCAATTTTGTTGCTTGCCATAGCGCTTTCGTGAGAATCCGAATCACTTCTTTCAGTTCACTAACGGCGCCTTCCAAATCATTTGATTTGCCTTCCGTTTCTACCCTTCGCACATGATGTGTCTGTTGACTGGTAACCACTCTCGCCGTCTCATTCGCCAAAGCAAATGAAACTATTTCCACAAATGTAGCTTTTTGTGAGGCAAATACAGCATATCTTACATCAGGATCGTTAATGCCCCTAACAAATGCCTCTATCTTAAATTGCTCTAAGAAAGTTTGGGGTTCTCCAGGATATGCCATCAATACCAAGCGTTCCACATCCGTTGCGAAATCTTGTAGCGTTTTATTATGTTTTTGCACAAGGCCTCTTAATTCCATGCGATATAAATCCTTCTTGTGATCACCACCATACTTGCGTTGTAACGCAGCCAGTATAACCTCGTAGTTGTTTCTGGCACTGACGGGAATGCTCTGAAGGACTTCTGCTGCGCTGCCTTTCAGTGCTAAAATTAGCTCTACTGCTTTGTCGTTGCTGTTCCACAAGTTCTTAATAGCGACCATTTCGAATTGGAATTTAAAAACGTCGAATGGTGTAGAGCCATCGAAACAGGGAGCTTTCAATCTACTAGAGCCTTCAGAAATTACTCGCACTTGCCCTTCTTGTAACTGGAGATCATTCATCTTTCTTTCCAGTTCGGCGAATCTTTCCTCCACATCCTGTTCGACCTATTCGATTTTCTGCTGAAATTCCTCGAATTTCTGTTCGACCTTTCCGAATTGATCATTAACCTGTATTCCATGTTATTCATAGCTTCTGAAATTTCATGTAGCTTGTCATTTGTGGCGTTTGATGTTTCCTGCATAATTCTAGAATTTTTACCAAGTTTCTCGTCCACAATTCTAGAATTCTCACCAAATTTCTCATTCATACTTCTAGAATTTTCGTCCAATTTGGCCATCATGGCATCAAACACTGTAGAAACATCTACATTACCAGTTGCTTCTTTTGCACAAACCTCCATTTCGTCTTTGCACTCGAACTGATATGTGACAATGTCGATGTTTCGGCGTTTAAATTCTTCTATTAATCGCCTCTACAGCTCTACCTTATTACCAGCTGTCGGTTGATCCAATTTACTCAACTCCTTTTTTAGTTGTTCAAGTTTGAGTTCTTCAATCTTCATCGTTGTCCTTAAATCGTAATTTCACTTCTGAATGTTACGAATTTCCTTATTCGTCCTTTTTGCGTTGTTTTATTCCCAATAATAAATCAAGGTTCGTTTTCAATTACGATAACTACAACGGTATAACTTCCTTTTATTTTACTTATATAGTACAACAGTTTACTTTATTTACACCACTTTACTTATATTTTATATTTTACTATCAAATTGCGTTGCTTACTTTACGGGGTTTAATAACAAACTGAACTCTCCATTCCAAAGACCTCCGCTATTTATACCAACTCACCATACTCAAATGTCGTTATCTCTAGCGAATTCAAGAACCTTCTGGTCGTTGTGTTTCGTTATCTTTGTAGAATCATCTCGAATGGTGGAGAATTATCTTAACTGAGGCGAATTCATGCTACTGGTTTAGCGAGCTGGTACGTTGTTACAATGCATACTTTTAGGCGCATCACTAGCCGCCCTGTTATTTACATAATGTTAGTAGAGTCATTAAGAGCAAGCAAAATCTTTTACATATTCGTAACAATATTCTCTCCGGTTAGTGAAAAAAATGTAAATGTCGCGGGTGGGATTCGAACTCACATTCGCTGGACGATCGTTTCGATGTTTGTGAAGAATCATCTTCAGCAGCGTCTAGCCCGTTAAGCCACTGGGGTGTGTATTCACACTAGTCACTAACCGAAGACATTTATTTTATTGTGCAGAGTGATTGTTTGTCGCTACTTACACATTGCTTTCCTACTTACACGCAACTGATGTCGAAATTTTTTAAAGTTCTATTTATAGAACGCACTATTCTAATTGTAGTTGTCTCGTTCTATTCTGGTCTGGCCCTACCATATGATTCAAATTAAGTTGTTAGATCCTCGTTATTTTTAAAGTTGTAATTTCCTTTTCGTTAGATCATATTCTCTCCGGTTAGTGAAAAATATGTAAATGCCGCGGGTGGGATTCGAACTCACATTCGCTGGACGATCCCCAATTTTAGTTGTCTTTGATCCTAGGTATAGTTGTAACTCCTTTTAGCTTAATGCTCTGTGTCGTATCGCTCAAAATATTTGTTCAGGGTAAAATTTTGACATTTGGGTGGTGAGTTTACTTGTACAGTTTTTCACTAGCCCCAGGGCTACTCAAAAATTTGACAACCAGTAATCAGTGTTTCAAGGTTGCATTGCACAGAATTATGTGTTAAGCAGTGTTTCGACTTTCGGGATAAATATCCAAAAAAATTTGGATAATTTCAAACTTTTTAAATAATGCAATTTTGGTGTAATTTAACTTGTCAGAGCATGTCATATGTTGAAACATTAAATTTGCAGTTCCATAACCTATTTGATATCTCCGTAATAATATCTTCGTTTGCAGGGAAACATTGATATACAGATCTGTATTTGGAACATAGTTGACCAGCGACATGCCATTTTTGATGACTATATTCAAAATACTGTTCGATGCACTACTGTTTCTGAGTGCGAATTTTTCGTTGTTATCTATTTTATTTTTAACGTGAGAGCTGCTAGTACCGTTTATTGGTCTAGACAGTTGGAATATATATTTTCTCATGTATCTTCGCTGTATATCGTCAGATTTGAAAAAAAACCTTCAGTGTGGAAAGCTTAAATTTTGGATTTTCATTATTCTATTTGGAGAGAATTTGAAATTTTTAATTTTGGTAAACAGTAATAATAAATTCAAAACACTTATATGTATAACCAACGAAAACGTCTTTAAGCTTTAATTTGCACTTTATTGTGACCCTATAGAAAGCCTCAATCGATGATAGGAATATACAAACTCGAGCTGTGGTTTTAATTAAATTACTTTGAATTAAACCGAAAAAATTGTTCGTCGTTGAAAGAAAATACAAAATTTTTGTGTAATTTCAAGTGATATTGGATAATTTTTGAGCATCTTTTAAGTAATTTTGGCCTACTCTGATCATAGAGTAAATCTTACAAGAGAGAATATTTGGCTCATCTGACGTTTCCTTTCCTGTGATAGAGAGATGTTTGACGAAAAGTGACATACACCAGGTGGAATCACAATAAGTTCTTGCTTTAAATTTTCATGTCGTTTTGGGGGAAAACTGTGAAATTTAAATGTGTTTTACACTTTTTTAATGACTGTTATTGTTGGCATACATTTGTGTTGTATTTAACACAATAATTTTAACACACAAAACGAAATGCCGTTGTTGTTATTTTGTTTGTTGTTTTGAACCATTGCCTCTATCTGGTATTAGTAAAGCAATTCTTTTCAACATTACAAGGGAGAATATTTGACTCATCTGACGCTTCCTTTCCCACTCTTCGCGGTGCGGTTGGTGTGATAGAGAGATGTTTGACGAAAAGTGACATACACCAGGTGGAATTACAATATCTTCTGACTTTAATTTTTCATGTCGTTTTGGTGAAAAACTGTGAAATTTAAACGTGTTTACACTTTTTTATTGACGAAATGACACAAAACGAAATACCGTTGTTGTTATTTTGTTGGTTGTTTTGATGTATTGCCTCTATCTGGTATTATTGAATTACAGTCGACTCCGCTTAACTGAAACGGCAAAATTGTTATCAGTAAAAGTAAGCTTGATTTGTTTCTCTTTTGTATGTAAACAGCTGATTTGCAATGCAAGCATATGAAACCCCGAAAATCGCAGTTTGAGAAAACCATTACAAATGACCAAAACCTCTTCTCCTGTTTTTAAAATCAATACTTTAGAGGTCATTACCGAACTTTAAAAATCATTTTATTGTCAAAATGAAAAATACCAATTAATATTTGTTATTTTATTTTTTTATCTCTCCCCATTTTGTTTGTTCACAATAAATCTTTTACTGGAAAAGTACGCAGACAGACCTATTATTTAGTATTTTAGCTATTTTCACAACTGGCAACATATTTTCCAGCGAGAGACATTTTAACAGCCGATCATAGAAAAATAAAATTAGAGCGTTCAACAGCTGTTACAACTTTTACCGTCTGTTACAGAAGAGTGGGCTGCATTGAGTTCGAGTTGCAGATGGCAGAGCCAGCATCGAATACAATTTAGAAACCATTAGTCTCAATCAAACATTAGTTTCAATCAAACATAATTTAACCCATTTTGAGCCGCGATGTAAAAAGTTTTGAAGTTGTTATTGAAAATGAAATTTCTATGGTAATTATGTTATGTTATGATAGAACTTCGCTATCTCATATAGTTTCACCGATATCGGCTGTCCGTGAAGTCGAAAAATGGCCACTTGAACGACCCCACATTTTTTCCGACCGCAGGCATCTGGTACTTCAATAAAAACTTATCTGTAGCTTTTTCTTCAAAAGTAATATATTTTTGAAAAAATAATTCTTTTAATGTTTCTTATTTTCCTTATAGAATGTTGGGATAAATATAAGGATTTTCAAAACCCCCAATAAAGGGGAGAGGGGTTAAGCAATGGAATTATTAAAGTTGTAATTTCCTTTAAAGCTATAAGAGATCATGTTTTCTCCGGTTAGTGAAAAAAATGTAAATGCCGCGGGTGGGATTCGAACTCACATTCGCC
Organism: Phaonia tiefii; assembly: GCA_963931995.1. Taxonomy (NCBI): domain Eukaryota; kingdom Metazoa; phylum Arthropoda; class Insecta; order Diptera; family Muscidae; genus Phaonia; species Phaonia tiefii. The sequence continues at coordinate 234,251,045 of OZ008368.1, read as the reverse complement.
GGACGATCGTTTCGATGTTTGTGAAGCATCATTTTCAGCACCATCTAGCCCGTTAAGCCACTGCGGTGTGTATTTCACAAGTCACTACCCGAAGATATTTATTGATTGTGCAGAGTGATTGGTTGTCGCTACTTACACATTGCTTTCCTACTTACACGCACTGATGCAGAAGTTTCAAAAGTTAGAATTGGAATAGTTCGTTCTATAAATAGAACTTTCAAAACTTCTGCATCAGTGCGTGTAAGTAGGAAAGCAATGTGTAAGTAGCGACAACCAATCACTCTGCACAATCAATAAATGTCTTCGGTTAGTGACTTGTGTAATTATTTTTTGAAAGCCAGCCAGATTTCCTATAGCCCTGTATCATTGAGGTTTGCATCGCTTATACATCGTCATAGAAAAAAAGTGGGCTGAAAATAGTAAAAATAGTTATTCAAAAACGCGAACAGTTGCTCAAAACGGGTTAAATGCAAATATAACAATCCATAAATGGCATATCGCTCATTACTTTATCTGAGATTTTCTCCACAAGTTTCAATCAATGGAATGGAAACTTTTATTGCACCTAAAAAGGATTGACATATTATGTCAAAAAATATGTAGATATGTGGTTACCTGTCGAAGGGATTGCCCGTCAGTCCGTATGGAAGATATCTTGAAAAATTCCGCGTAAATTCGCTAATCTATGAGCAGATGTGCAGAATTTTACGTTAGTCAGGTCATAAATGTCAACATCAGTTTGATCACCTACTTGATTTAGAAATTAACGGCCAACGTCAATTAAAGTCCAATTAATGGCCAACGTCACTAATGACTAGTTAGGTGGAAAAAAGGATTGGTTGGAAACTACAAACAAGGATATGCATTTGCATGAAACGTACCTGTCTACCTGTTCTTCAATAGAGCACGAGAGGATGTCGTCTGCCTTTAGGTACATGCCTGTATGTTCTCTCGTGTATAAAAGCTTGTTGCAATCAATGTATATTTCACAGTTTACCACCTATCATCATCCAGTAACAAACTGAAAAAATTAAATACTATCCAAATTTAAAATGAATCCCTCAGAGCTACGATCCGAAGAATCATTGGAATTAAGAATAGATAATATCATTGAAGACGGTCCATACACAGGGGAACAACTATCACCACGTACCACCACTGATATTAGCAATGGCATACTTGATTCCAGCAGCTCATCGAGTATATCATCATATTCCCCTCCTTCTGAAATTGATGAAAGCTTTTGTAGCACAACATCTTGGGAAATCGTCGATGACGGACACCAAGAATCATCCACAGAAGATGAAATGTTCTCATTATCTTGCCAGCACAACCAACATAAACCAGCTGCCGAACAATATCCCAAACAAGTGGGTGATGTGGTATTTTTGGGTCCAAATGGAACCGCAGTCGATGTGAAAACGTACAACAGCATTACTTGGTCTTCACCCGATTCAGCGACAAGATACCTTTTGAGATTTGTTTGTACTACCGATATATTGGCCGACCACACGCCAAGGGGCAAGCCGTCACCCGCTTTTTACGAATTGGATCCTCAAAAGACGGCAGACATTATTCATTGCGTATGTTCAAAATTCAATTGTTCCGAGGGATAAATTTATGCTGCCATTACTACCAAATGTTCCGACAAATCCTAGAAGTACAACACACGTTCGCAGAAGAAGATGAAAACTATAATTTAATTGGAACCAGCCTTCATTTCAATTTTAAATCTAAATTCAAGATTATGTCAATATTTTTAAGTTATACTTTATGTGTATGAATGTCTTAGTTGGCAAAACGACCAACAGTACATGTTTCCGGTATACAGGGTGCTCCAAATACAAGAATGTTTTTAAAAAATTAAATAAAATTAACTAAACTCAATTTCTTTTGATATATTATGGCTTTATTAGAAATAAGAAATATACCAATCGTCCTCATCGTCGACCTTGCCTTTGTAGAGATAGAACCGAAACCGTCAAAGGAGTTCTTTAAAATTGTACTAACAGGATGAGCTACTGCGGAGCTAACCGCGGCAGCCACATGAATGGCTCGGACGGCTAAGGGTGTGGATGCCTTACGGGTAATATCGTCCGAGCCATTGATTATTCGCATAGCATAGGCATTTAATGGTACCCCACAAGAAAAAGTATACAGAGGTCAAATCCCATCTCCGTGGCGGCCACTTGACATCCCCAAGAACGGCTGATAACACTATCACCGCACTTGGTGCGAAAAATATTGATTAATTGATAAGCTGCGGGACATGGTGCGACATCCCGCTGGAACCAAATATTATCCAAGTTCATATATTCCATTTCAAGCCAGGTATTCAGTTTTTATGAAATTTTCGTTGCCACAAGAAGTACGTGTATAAAAAATAACGAACATTTCATGAACCGAAAATACCGCTCATATTTCATTTGCCTTTTACTCAGTTCTCTGCGAAAATTTCGAATGCAAAATCAAGTACAGGATTGTTACGATGAAGTTATTTCGTACGAACACAACGGTTTGATAATTGTTGGGTACCGGAATTTTGACATTTCGACTATTTTAGTAAACAAAAGTGATACAACATGCGTTAAGAATTGAATGGAGTGGAAAGATGAATTATTAATGAAATATTTGCAAGGTGAATCAGAGATATGTGGTAACTCTCTGTAACAAAATTTTCCGTTTAGAAATAAAGGACAAAATTGCATACGAAAATTTCGCAAGAACTGAATACGGGGCTTCACCCCATAAAAGCTCGCCGTTGACCGAAATGGCGTTGCCAACAGTATTTTTGAAAAAAAATGGGCCAATGATGCCATCACTCCAAAACCGACACCAAGCTGCCACTCTCGGTGGATGTATTGGCTTCACGGCATTGGCTTTTCGTCGTCAGTGACTCAGTTTGGTGCGTGGAAGTCAATATTTCGAACAAAAAAATGTTTATTTTTTATATAAACATCGTGAATGCACAAATTTAAACATGAAGGATTTTATTCGCACAATTTGCTATAATTATACAGCAAACTAGCTGAAGGAAGCTCTATTCCTCTCGAACGAAGCACAAAGTGGATCGTCAGTTGACCCGCATGAAAAATCTGTAGCATTTTAATGTATGTTTCAACCTAAAGGAAAGACATTTCTAAAATTGTGCCCTTTCATCGATAAGGTTTCATTCACAATCAATGATAACACTTGGTTTCGAAAGAGACTTGATATAATTTTAAATTGATACATATGTTATAAAATACTACATGCTGGCAATATCGTCTTAAGAAAAGTTGAAATACTGCTTAAACTAGCATAAGGTCATATTAGATCAGGGTGGCATGAAACATCAAATATTGTAATACCGTAGTCTCTGCTAGTTCAGCCATGTCTGGCTGTATCCATTTTACAGCTGATCGAAATTTTAGCTTGAATTTGATAGAGCACAGAGTTGATGGGGGGAATGAGCGATAAGCATACCATGAAGTCAGCTAAGTTTAAATAGTATTTGATTGGTACTAATGACACATAAAATATGATCCATCGAACGAAAACATGCATTCTTTTAAATTAAGTTGTTAGATCCTCGTTATTTTTAAAGTTGTAATTTCCTTTAGGCTAAGATATAATACTCTCTCCCGTTAGTGGAAAAAAATGTAAATGCCGCGGGTGGGATTCGAACTCACATTCGCTAGACGATCCCCAGTTTTAATTGTCTTTGATCCTAGTTATTTTTAAAGTTGTAACTCCTTTTAGCCTAATGCTGTGTCGTATCGCTCAAAATATTTGTTCAGGGTAAAATTTTGACATTTGCGTGGTGAGTTTGGTTGCTTGGTTGGTTGAAAAGGCTGCAAGACAGTACGCTGTCTAGCACACTTAGGCTAAAGAAGCCCATTGTGATACCTGCAGTTTCCTCCATAGCAACTATTGACTAGTCGTCCGGCCAATTTGCCCTTTCAATAAATTTGTTTATAAGACCTACAGGAATATCCTGTAGGGCTACGGCGCTAACTAGAAGTGATCCGAATAGCCTACTTCTCAGTCCTGCCAGAGCAGGGCAATCCAAGAGAAGGTGTTTCGTCGGGTCCTCGCCCTCTTCCATGCAGCATCTACAGAGAGTGGAGTTTCTATGTCCCAATCTTAGGGCGTGTTTTCCTACAAGACAATACCCCGTAAGTGTTCCTATCATTGTGGATAACCTGCCTCGCGGCAAGTTAAGTAGTTGCCTAGTCCTCTTCCTGTCCACCTGTGGCCAGAGGACCCTGGCTTGTTTGCAAGTTGAACTAAGTCTCCACTTGTCCTTGAACATATTATCGGCCCACTGCCTGATCTGCAAACGGCAGGTAGAGTTTGACATACTAACACCTTCTTTTGCCGGAAGAATTTGTGCCGTAGTGAACTGTCTAGCTAACGCATCCGCTACGCAATTGCCTGGAATGTCGCTGTGTCCCGGATCCCAGATGAGCCTGATGTCAAAATACTCTGCCATCACCCTAAGTGATGAGTGGTATTCTTTCACCGTCAGGGACGTAGCAAACATGGCTTCCAGGGCTTTTATGGCAGCCTGGCTCTCTGTGTACATACACATTCTCCGGAGGTTTGTGACACTACTTTTCAGTACTTCAGCAACCTCCAGTATGGCGGTAATTTCCGCCTGAAATACACTACAGTGATCAGGCAGCTTGAAGGAGATATTTATATTTAGGTCCGGTGAATGGACCCCATAGCCTACTTGCTCGTCAAACTTTGATCCATCCGTGAAAAATCTGATACTACTGGTATCCCCTTCCAGTGACTTTTCCCAGGTATTCCTGTTCGGAATAGAGGTCCTTAGATTTGTCGCTGGTAGAAGGTACGGGATACAGTAGTCCGTTTTTACGGGAATAGAGTTGATCCGGTGTAGTAATTCAGCGTGTCCGGAATGCCCCGATAACAAAACGCCACAATCTCTGATTCTCACCAGGGATGTAGCGGCTGCTGATTCGGCCATGATATCAGGAGTACAGATGTTCAGGATAGCACTAAGTGCAGTGCCTCACGTCGTGCCCATTGAATTTAGAATATATTTCTTTTGGAGGGACCTCCACCAAACTACGGTGCCATAGAGAAGTATTGGTCTGACTAATGCCGTATACATCCACATGGTGATCTTAGGAGGCAGTCCCGAGCGTTTTCCTATCGCCACTTTACAGCAGTAAAGATCAACATACACATTTTTCACCCTCTCATCCACATTCGGTTTCAAAGACAGTTTTCTGTCGAGAATTATTCCCAGATACTTGACCTTTTCCGTCAACTGTAATTGCACCCCATTATCTGACGGCAGTTATTTTATATTTCCGTGAGAACAAGATAAGCTCAGTTTTAAGTGGGTTAAGTGATAGTCCGTTGTTAGCGGTCAAGTTCGAAATCAGACTAAGTAGGCTGGTTGTACGAATGCTAAGTAAATTGACGTTTCTACCCGTACAGATGATAGCAATATCATCGCCATAGGCAAAGACCTGGCATTCGGCTCTGTCCAATTCAAGAAGGAGTTCATTGACAGAAGTTAACCATAATAGGGGAGACAGAACTCCCCCCTGCGGTGTCCCCCTCTTAATGGTCCTAGCAATTGCAATACCACCCCATTCAGCTTTGACGGATCTACTCACCAGAAGCCTCCCAATTAGGTGCGTCACTAAGGTGTCGACTCCTAGATTCTGTAACGACCTAAGAATCGCCGAAGGTTGAATTTTAGAGAAGGCTCCCTCGATGCCCAGGAAGGTCCCTAGAGCGAAGACCTTATTCTCAAGAGGGTTTCCTATTATGTTGACTATAGAGTGGAGAGCCGTCTCAGTTGACCTGCCCTTTATATAGGCATGCTGAGAACTCGATAGTAGATTCTGTGGAAGATTACATCGAACGTGAATGTCCAGTAACATTTCAAATGTCTTAAGAACAAAGGATGATAGACTGATTGGTCTAAAGTCCTTTGGTTTGACATGAGAGCATTTTCCCGCTTTCGGGACGAAAACCACTTTGGTTTACTTCCAAATGCTAGAAATGACTTCCAGCAGAAGGCAGCCCCTGAAGATTGCCTTCAACCAACTACTGGATGGGTATAGTGCCTCCTGTAGTTGCGCGGGAATTATCCCGTCAGGTCCGGCTGATTTATAGGACTTAAAGCATAAAATCTGTCCCATATCAGATTTTTTCTGCTCACTATTGAGAGTACTTTTTCTAAGTTTACTTGTAAAATTTTTCACTAGCTCCAGGGTTACTCAAAAATTTGACAATCAGTGTTTCCAGGTTGCATTGCACTGAATCGTGTGTAAAGCAGTGTTTCGACTTTCTGGATAAATATCCAAAAATTCGGATAATTTCAAACTTTGTAGATAATGAAATTTTGGTGTAATTTAACTTGTCAGAGCATGTCATATGTTGAAACATTAAATTTGCAGTTCCATAACCTATTTGATATCTCCGTAATAATATCTTCGTTTGCAGGGAAACACTGATATACAGATCTGTATTTGGAACATAGTTGACCAGCGACATGCCATTTTTGATGACTATATTCAAAATACTGTTCGATGCACTACTGTTTCTGAGTGCGAATTTTTCGTTGTTATCTATTTTATTTTTAACGTGAGAGCTGCTAGTACCGTTTATTGGTCTAGACAGTTGGAATATATATTTTCTCATGTATCTTCGCTGTATATCGTCAGATTTGAAAAAAACCTTGAGTGAGGAAAGCTTACATTTTGGATTTTCATTATTCTATTTGGAGAGAATTTGAAATTTTTAATTTTGGTAGACAACGTCGTTAAGCTTTAATTTACACTTTATTGTGACCCGATAGAAAGCCTCAATCGATGATAGGAATATACAAACTCGAGCTGTGGTTTTAATTAAATTACTTTGAATTAAACCGAAAAAATTGTTCGTCGTTGAAAGAAAATACAAAATTTTTTGTGAAATTTCAAGTGATTTTGGCCTACTCTGATCATAGAGTAAATCGTGCTAGAGAAAATATTTGGCTCATCTGACATTTCCTTTCATACTCTTCGTGATGCGCTCGGTGTGATCAGGGCGATTCTATGGCACAGCTGATCGAAAAGGTACTAGGCCCATGATGGAGAATGAGAGAGAAAAGAAGACAGGAACTAATTTTAAATAGTGTTCATATATGCTAATGACAGCTAAATTATGTTTTATATTGTTTGTTTCAACGAAAATACGAACTCCTTTCGATTTCTGTCCGTTTTATGTCCAACGAAAGTGTAAAGTTGGTAAAATACCGCAGCAAATAAAACTCTATGAAATGGCCTACTACCTCGTCGTCATGAAGAGGCAGCGAAGAGAGTAATGGAAACTCTTAAGTATTTCTCTATGGTGTGATAGAGAGATGTTTGACGAAAAGTGGCATACACCAGCTGGAATTACAATAACTTCTTGCTTTAAATTTTCATGTCGTTTTGGTGAAATTTAAATGTGTTTTACACTTTTTTAATGACTGTTATTGTTAGCATACATTGTATTAAACACAATAATTTTAACACATAAAACGAAATACCGTTGTTATTTTGTTGGTTGTTTTAAAGCATTGCCTCTATCTGGTATTATTGAAGTAATTCTTTTCGACATCCAACGTTCATATCACACCAGGCCAAATGTCATAAATTTGATGAGAGAAATGTTAAGTCTACTATAAATATTAGTCTATGATTTTGCTCCTAATGTAAGTATGTGTTGGTAAAATGGACACAACACGGGAATACCTTGTTATTTTTTCCTGTTGGTTTGGTCATCTAGTTTATATTTTTGCTATTTTCGTCAATAAAATAAAATGATTGTGGAGTGTGTGGCTAAAAGTAAACAAAAAGCTACAAAACAAAATACATTGGAATTTGAAATAAGAGAAACACCTAAGCAAGAAAAATGTTCAAATCAGCTGTTCTAACAAGTTTACCTTACTTATTTTACCATGAGCGTGCGTTTACATTGTGCGTTTTGACCTGTAACCACCCCAGCAGTTTTGACGTTTAATCGGCTGGTCTCCCTCATTCTTACAATCATAGAATCTTGTAAAAGTGATCTATTCTTATTAAATTTATCAAAAAAGGATATTCTCTGTGCTGAATTCATTGTCTTACATTGGTAAAAATTTTAAAATTTTGTTTATTATCTGTTAATTTATTAAGACCCTACACGTAAAAAACATAGTTTTTGACTATAAATTCATTATATATGACCACTCCCATTTGTCCAATCCTTCCTATATTTGTAGCAGATCGTAGAATTTGTCCACCTAATCAACATACCCAATTTTGTTCAAATACAGTAAACAGGAGCGGAAATAATGGATTTTTAATTTGGGAGTTGTATGAGAGGTACCACGTACCTTTGTCCACTTCCGCCCATATTTTGACAGTTAATTTTTGTCGTCGCCATTAGTTTGCCTGCGAAGTTTCAGCTCGATTGGATCACGGGAAAAGGGTTAAAAATCAATCCAAAGTTTTTTCGGCATTCATGCATTGCATGTAAGTAGACAGGTAAAGTTAATATAAAGAATTTAAAAAAGGGAAATATTTGCACCGATCGATTAGATGTTATAACTTCGAAATGCGAATTGATATGAATGAAAGAAATACGACACGATAAAAACTCCCCACATATTGTTGTATCGTTCGCGAATGTCACCCCGCCAGCAACACCATACCCCTGACCCAAGTATAAGCCATTTTTTAATCAAATGGCCTATTCAATATTATTTAGACTACCCCTATTTAGCTAGATACAACTGTTACGATTCAGAGAATAAAAATTATGTTGATAAACACTTGCGAAACTTTAGACGCGTTTGTATGTTGTTTCTTTCATATTCAGTATACAAGAATTTAGAGGACCCACTTATCATCATTGTTGCTTATACCCTACAACATATTTGTTTCATATAAATTAATGCAATCGTTTTGACAAAAAAATTATTGAGTGTTCGAACTCACGGGCGATGTGTTAATACCTTTTTGTTACACGGTTCCTGTTCGATCTCTATGAACACATTAGTAAATGTTACATTGGCAAATAAAAACAAGAATTGTTTTTGTGCTGAGGGCTCATTTGCTATTGCACTTTCTTTTTCCTTACATCTGCTTTAACATTAGATGTAATATTGTTCAAATAAGTAATGCAATATTTAGCTCACTTGAATAATTGTTTTTGTTTTGTCATAAACAGAGCAACGACAAAAAGTATTGAATAATATAGAGCACTTATTGCACTCTTTTCCGCTCTCATGTAGAGAGTCTGAGTAAAACAGCATAAACGAATCTTATTCCCTTCATAGAATATTTCAATATAAATGCACCATTTCGACAATGTTATTACATAAAACAATACAAAAAGCATAAATGTTTCAAAAGGCATCAATGTTTCACATCAAAATTATGAATGAACCAAGTTATGACAAAAAGAGAGTAATACGTTTTGAATCATTCGTCAGATGTCGCCAGTGCTTTTGAGTCATACCATTCGTTCCATGAGTTCTCTATACTATTTGATACTCTTTGGAGACTGTCGTCGCTTTGTTCGCTACCGCTACATCAATACCATCATATATATTTTAGGGCAGAGACTATTGTTGTACAACAACTACGTATGTGATGCTAACGCTATGTGTTGTTTGCATGTGTTCACTTTGATAGATTACCCTACCCGTGCCTATAGATGTTAACACATCAAAAAAATAAAAAGGGGGCTGGTGAATGCCCACATCACTCCAGCCAATATTGTAAGGACTTTATTCTTAGAAGCACCATAGACTTGTCATTCACGAGTAAGGCTTTGGTCGATAACTTTTTGTCTGGCTGATGAAATGGAAGAAATAATACCAAAAAATTTAGTGCATTTCTTGCACTTTCGACGGCGGTCACCTCGCTTAGCACCAGCGACACAATTCACGTTTTTGGTCGGGAAAAGGCCTCTCAAAAACGTAACCCGTGTAAAATTCTAGGTGTGAAAGAATAATTTAAAAAAATGGTGTCCCATTACATCCCACGAAGGGATTGAGGAGAACTTCTCACAATCAGTGAGATGTGCGCTTTCTAGTTTTTACACTCACTGACTGGAACATATTTGGTGGGTGGTGACTACAATGCAAAGCACCAGGTCTGGGGCTCCCGATTAAATAATACAAGAGGTAGAAACTTACATAAAGCCATGAAATCTGAACGTCTTCTTCATTTGTCGACTGGAGAGCCAACATATTGGCCTTCTGATCTCGCAAAAACCCCGGACGTTATCGACTTCTTTAGTTTGAAAAATATTGGCAGAAATAAATGGGAAATACAACCATGTCTTGAGTTATCTTCTGACCACTCTCCAATAATAGCCGTTTTGAAATCTTCAGTGAAACAAGTCGAAGTACCGCTTAAACTGCACACTGATAGGACTGATTGGGCTTACTTTAGGGAAACCTGCAGCGTTCATTTCACATATACAACAAGCAGCTTGGAAATCAACACCTGAGAGAAGGCAACAACCCAACACTGAATGCTCCTGCCGAAATATTCAACTTCTCCTCCACCAAAAGCGACACTTGAAACAAACTTGGCTAACAACAAGGTTTCGAGAAGACAAAACCCGCCTTAATAGAGCTAGAAGAAAATTGCAAAAAGCTTTGGCGGAGGAAAAAGATTTAGAATTTGACTTTTTTGTTTCCAACCTTTTGCCAACGGAAAATTCCTCCTATAACTTATGGAAAGCCACTAAAAAATTTAATATATCTACTGAGAGAATACCGCCCATTAGATCATCCAACGGGACTTGGTCTAGAACGGATAAAGAAAAATGTGACAATGTGTTTCAACCTATCCCATCAAATAGTAGTCCTACAAAATTACATGATTTTCTGTCGTCACCAGCCCAAATGGACCTGCCAATCAGGAAAACAACCTGCAATGAAATAAAAATGTTGATAAAAACTCTACCAAATAGGAAAAAGGCACCAGGCTTTGATCTGATTACGTCGAAAACCCTCAAGGAACTCCCAAATATAGCCATTACACACTTCAGAAATATTGTAAATGCTATATTCAGAGTTGGATACTTTCCGGTGCAGCTTAAAGTGGCTGAAGTAATAATGATTCCGAAGATACGAAAACCGCTAAAAGATGTGCAATCGTACAGACCAATAAGTCTACTACCAGTGATGGACAAACTAATTGAAAAAATTTTACTTCTTCGCCTAAAGCCAATACTGCATTCAACACATCTTATTCCAGACCATCAATTTGGCTTCAGAGACAGTCATGCAACGATAGAACAGGTGAACAGGACTGCCAAGACAATAAGAACTGCCTTCGAAGAAAAAAAATATTGCTCAGCGGTATTCTTGGATATTAGCGAAGCTTTTGACAAAGTATGGCATACTGGCTTACTACATATACAAGATTAAAAAGAACCTTCCATATCCATTCTTCGAAATAATTAAACCTTACTTAGAATGCAGATACTTCTTTGTGAAAGTTAACGAAATCCAGACGGACCTACATGAAATTAAATCTGGCATACCTCAGGGTAGTGTTCTCGGCCCATTGCTGTACACTCTGTTTACTGCAGACCTACCAACATGCGAAAATACTGTAACAGCTACATTCGGAGACGACACAGCACTGTTATCATCCCACCAGGACCCAATAATAGCATCGATAAATCTGCAAAGACACATACACAAAATCCAGGAGTGGTGCCAGTCATGGAGACTCAAAGTCAATGCCAATAAGTCAGCGCATGTAACTTTTACATTAGTGGTCTTCATGAAAGCTCGGAAGAACCTCGTAAATTCGAAAACATCGTAAACTTGCACAGCAAACGTCAAAACAAACAAATTTCCCATACAAAGCGACTTGCTCAAAAGTGGAAAGTTTTCGAGGCAAATTTGCTGCGCAAACGTGGGATGGAGAAAGGTGTAAACTTTTGACATTTCGTTGTCATCTGACTAGGATGGATAAATAAGGTGATAGCACTAGAACAGTAGAAAAAGTACACATACATAATACATGCAATTGCTACTGCTACCACCTTATGTATCCATCTTGGTCAGCTGATATGGTTTTGAGCACAACTACGCTGAGCAACTTTACCTGGTGCCTCATGCAACGGTGCGAGGGAAACTTGCGCTGAGCAAAAGTTCTCAGCTTTCACGTTTGCATGAATGCCGCTATTGAGAGCCGAAACATGTCCACGTGTAAAAATTAACAACGCAGAAATACCACAAGCCGACAGTGCAAAATATCTTGGCATACACCTGGACAGACGTCTAACTTGGCAGAAACACATTATAACGAAATGGAAACAACTTGGTCTTAAACTAACATCTATGTACTGGCTTATGGGCCGAAACTCTAAGTTATTGTTAGATAACAAGTTACTGCTGTACACAGCAATCATCAAACCAATCAGTACATACGGAGCAGAACTCGGGTTCAGCAGCAAAATCAAACATTCAACTTATACAGAGGTTCCAATCCAAATGCCTACGTCTTATCGCAGATGCACCCAACTACGTAAGAATCGAAACCCTACACACAGACTTCCGACTAAATACAGTTCAACAGGAGATCGACAGAATCAACGAACGTTATGCTTTGAGGCTGTCTTCACATACTAACATCTTGGCACGAAGACTTCTAGAAGTAGCTACACATGACAGAAGATTTAAACTTACGCACCTAGTAAGCACTCGGTGAAATGTGCACTACCCACAATGAGGACCAGCAGTGGTTATTTCTCTTCAGGCTAAGACTGAGATAAATTTTAAATTTGTTGGAATATTTTATACAAGTTGCCTATTGTCAAATATCTGATAGATTGCAAAATAAAGAAGGAGGAAAAAAAAACTGACTGGAACCTACAGTTTTACACCGGTTCCGAACGCTATTTTGAGAAGGTTTTTCATGGCCAAGTACTCGATGGTGTCGCCATCAGATCTCTAGTTCTGAGAAGCTCTGCCCAATTCCTTCATGGGATGTAATGGGACACCATTTTTTAATTGACAAGCAGACGGGAATAGCACTAACAGAACAGACGGTGAGCTGCATTCCGGACACATTGTTTATAGCAAACTGCTACGCGCGGAAAAATAACCGCCCCAGCAACTTATTGCAGGCACCATATACATATTTACAAGCATTTTTCTCATAAATTAGAGATCTGTAGCATTTTTGCGTCTTTGTTGTCTCTCACGTTTCTGTTTTCAACAAACAAAACCACATTTCGGTCAGAAAAAACATATATTATAACCTATTAATCATTGTGTCTCAAATATGTAATATTGAATAACAAACACAATGTGTTTGGACACAAATAAACTATATATTTGCGCCAGTCTACAAACACGTTATATTTGCATCCAAACAATAAACAAGGACAGATTTTTCAGCGTTGACACAATTATCCTCCTAGAGAGTATTGTGGACAAACGATTTCCAAAGGAATGCACCAGTATACTGAGGAATTGATTGCTGTATTGACGGATCTAGGACGGATGGAAAAACAGCAATATGACTCGTTATCGAGGACCCAAATACTAGTAGCACTTTGCTGGCTATAACACTGCTATTAAGGTCGATCACGAGATCACAATCGGCATTTGAGCGCACGGAGGAGGAATTTATCCATCTTTGTCAGATTTGGGGATCAAATGCACACTGCGATACTCTGGGGAACGAAGTGACGTATGAGCCAATCGAGAGGGGCTCCAATTAGGAGACAATGCATATGGACAAACAGAATTGACCTAATTTTAACAGAGGTTACAAATAATCCATAATAGAATGTGGGAGGCATTAGACGGTGACAGAATAGCGATTACAATGTAAGTTGTAAATGTAGGTAATTGTTCTAACGTTTCAAACCAAAATATAGAGAAAATGTCTGACGAGGAACAATCTAAGCATCTCTGGACAAGAGCTTTTCAGTAATACTTTAACTATTGTGAGATTCATATTTTGGCACACGATTATCCAAAAATCAAGACCAGTCACTTTCAATTACTACGAGATTGCTATTTATATTTCGGGTCCAGCAATAGAAAAACAATCATTTATCATTGGAAATGGGTTTGTTTTCAAATATTCTCCGGAAGGAACCATACACTTTTTCATGCGTTCAAACCAATTTTCGAGTCACTTTTTCCACTCCGATTGAGACACCTCCAAAGCATGGGGTTTCAACGCTTCAACAGCTGCTTCGGGCGTCATTGACCACGCAGTTTTTTTTTCCTGATGTGAGGGTACAAAAAGAAGTCATTTGGTGCCAAATCAATTCGTCATTTATGACCCATCAATTCAACATGTTTAGTGCTCAAATAGCCCATTGTGTCATCTAATGTGTGAGACCTCGCATTGTCCTGATGCAAAATGATTCGTCTTCTCTTATTGTTTTTCCTTATTTCGTTGAACACTGTTGGCAAACAGATGGTGGCAAACCGCTCAAAATTGACTGCCTACGTTCCACTAAAGGCACTGTGGCCACATGACCGGTTATACCGAAAAAACGCGATCATTTGCTTCGATGTGGTTCTTCCACGAACAACTTTTGTTGGATTTGTCTCGTCTTGAAAGAGCCATACGGACGATTGCTGTTTTAGTTCGGGCTCTTATGTATAGATCCATATTTCGTCACCGGTGATGATGTTATAGACTGCACTTGAGCTACCGTGGTTGTATTTTTCCAACATTCTTTGCTCCAATTGACACGAGCCCTTTTTTGAGCATTCGTTAAATTTTGTGGAATCAGTAAAAATTGAACAAGTTGAATGAGACACTCTTGTCTTGAAAATGTTTAAGGCTAAATTAAATTTTTAGCTTAAACCTAGAATAGGTCGGCAACTCGACTTCGGCTTCAAACTATCACCATTACATTGAACTTTTCATTGAAAGTAAAAAAAGTTAAATAAAAAATCGGTGGCAACGCCTATTTTCGGAGTTGTGCCCCCAAAGTTCGGATATACAGGATGATACTACGAGAATAGTGCCGTGTTATGGGACCGATTTCACAACTTATTTATGTAAAAAGAGTCGAAATAAACAAAAAAAAATTAAATAAGTTTTGTTGATAACTGTCTTAGTTATCGAGATTTCGGATGTTTAATTTTTAAAAAATATAATTTTTTTCAATTTCAACATTTCACAGGAAAAAAATTGGGTCTTAGTTTTTTCGATAGCTGTCTTAGTTATCGAGATCGCAACAAAGAAATAAAAATTATTTAAAAAAAACGCGCGATTTTAATTTTTCTTAATTTTTTCGATAGCTGTCTTAGTTATCGAGATCGCAACAAAAAAAAAATTATTTTAAAAAAATCGCGTGAAAAAAATACTATCTTGTTTACACTTAACCTCCAGCAGTCCGAAATAATTGTGGAGCCCCGTCGTATATACTGCTTTATTATCGTCAAAAGCGTTTCGCGGCATCTGTCTGGAACAGGGAGCATAAAGCACTTCCTACTCAGACGCTCTACGCCTCCAAGCACCCACTGGCCTTCTACTCTATACCCCCTGTTATATTTCCGCTTTCCTAGTTTGGACTCGTCTATTTCTACGATAACTCCAGGGCCGCCAATTAGAATATTTGTTTGGAAGGCTCCATACACCACAACCACACCACAATGCAAAAGCTGTTCCAATCGACGCCGGTTTGGGAGCCTTTAACCCGGATCGTCCGCGGGGTGAAATCGATTGGACAGTTTTCCGTCCATAACAATACAAATATTAATACAAACAAACATACCTATGGAAAAATGTTTTTGTTCGCAACGAAAGTCGGATGTTTTGCGCGGCCAGCTTTTTTATCTCCTTTTTAAAGGATTCTCTACACCTAAAATGAAAAAAATTCAACATTTTCAAACTTTCTTGTATTCAAATTTTAGTACTTACAACCAGGCTCATCCATAAATACACTCATGTTGAACTAATTTCATGGGGTAGCCCATGGAGTATTGGTTCCCCTTTTCTGGGAACCAATACCCAATCAACCAAGGCCTGGAGTGCTGTTTCAGGCAAGGCTCCATCTATATTTTGGAAAAGGTCGCTAATGTCGTACACACTATTTACGTTCATCTTCCTATTTCGAATGAAACGCCCGCGAGATATAAACAACATCATACTCTTAAAAGGTACTTCCCCTTTTTTTGGAGAAATGCAATTTGGGCCAAATGTTGCCATATTGCCTGACTATAGTATAAATGTTTTCATATACATATATGTTCAGCACTATAGTCTCGATAACTAAGGCAGTTATCAAAAATGTTATTTAATTTTTTCCCTTAGTTTTTGAGTTTCTATTATGGCCTATACTTTTTTTTTTTGCAAAATTATCGAAAAAGTTGATATCTTCAAAAATTCATCATTCGATATCTCGATATCTAAGGCAGTTATCGAAAAATGTTATTAAATTTTTTAGCTTATTTTTGGCTTTCCTATTATAGATATACTTGTTTTTCCAAAATTATCGAAAAAGTCGATATCTTTAAAAATGCATCATTCGATATCCCGATAACTAAGGCAGATATCGAAAAATTTTATGAAATTTTTTAAGCCTATTTTTGGATTTCCTATTATGGCTATACTTGTTTTTTCAAAATTATCGAAAAAGTCGATACCTTTAAAAATTCATCATTCGAGATCCCGATAACTAAGGCAGATATCGAAAAATGTTATTAAATTTTTTAAGCTTATTTTTGGATTTCCTATTATGGCTATACTTTCTTTTGCAAAATTATCGAAACCCGTTAAGCCACTGCGGTGTGTATTTCACAAGTCACAAGTCACTACCCAAACACATTTATTAATTTTCAGAGTGATTGGTTGTCGCTACTTACACATTGCTTTCCTACTTTCACGCACTGATGCAGAAGTTTCGAAAGATAGAATTGGAATAGTTCGTTCTATAAATAGAACTTTCAAAACTTCTGCATCAGTGCGTGTAAGTAGGAAAGCAATGTGTAAGTAGCGACAACCAATCACTCTGCACAATCAATAAATGTCTTCGGTTAGTGACTTGTGTAATTATTTTTTGAAAGCCAACCAGATTTCCTATAGCCCTGTATCATTGTGTTTCGCATCGCTTATACATCGTCATAGAACAATATTGGGTTGAAAATAGTGGAAATTGCTATTCAAAAACGCGAGCAGTTGCTCAAAACGGGTTAAATGCAAATATAACAATCCATAAATGGCATATCGCTCATTACTTCATCTGCGATTTTCTCCACAAGTTTCAATCAATGGAATGGAAACTTTTATTGCACCTAAAAAGGATTGACATATTATGTCAAAAAATATGTAGATATGTGGGTACCTGTCGAAGGGATTGCCCGTCAGTCCGTATGGAAGATATTTTGAAAAATTCCGCGTAAATTCGCTAATCTATGAGCAGATGTGCAGGATTTTACGTTAGTCAGGTCATAAATGTCAACATCAGTTTGATCACCTACTTGATTTAGACATTAATGGCCAACGTCAATTAAAGTCCAATTAATGGCCAACGTCACTAATGACTAGTTAGGTGGAAAAAAGGATTGGTTAGAAACTACAAACAAGGATATGCATTTGCATGAAACGTACCTGTCTACCTGTTCTTCAATAGAGCACGAGAGGATGTCGTCTGCCTTTAGGTACATGCCTGTATGTTCTCTCGTGTATAAAAGCTTGTTGCAATCAATGTATATTTCACAGTTTACCACCTATCATCATCCAGTAACAAACTGAAAAAATTAAATACTATCCAAATTTAAAATGAATCCCTCAGAGCTACGATCCGAAGAATCATTGGAATTAAGAATAGATAATATCATTGAAGACGGTCCATACACAGGGGAACAACTATCACCACGTACCACCACTGATATTAGCAATGGCATACTTGATTCCAGCAGCTCATCGAGTATATCATCATATTCCCCTCCTTCTGAAATTGATGAAAGCTTTTGTAGCACAACATCTTGGGAAATCGTCGATGACGGACAACAAGAATCCTCCACAGAAGATGAAAAGTTCTCATTATCTTGCCAGCACAACCACAATAAACCAGCTGCCGAACAATATCCCAAACAAGTGGGTGATGTGGTAATTTTGGGTCCAAATGGAACCGCAGTCGATGTAAAATCGTATAACAGCATTACTTGGTCTTCACCCGATTCAGCGACAAGATATCTTTTGGGATTTGTTTATACTACCGATATATTGGCCGACCACACGCCAAGGGGCAAGCCGTCATCCGCTTTTTACCGTCGTGCAAGACCCGCTGAAATAGAATTGGATCCCCTAAAGACGGCAGACATTATTCATTGCGTATGTTCAAAATTCAATTGTTCCGAGGGTTAAATTAATGCTGCCATTACTACAAAATGTTCCAACACATCCAAGAGGTACAACAGACGTTCGCAGAAGCAGATGAAAAAAATAAATAAATTGGAACCAACCTACGTTTCAATTTTAATACTAAATTCAAGATTATGTCAATATTTTTAAGTTATACTTTATGTGTATGAATGTTTTAGTTGGCAAAACGACCAACATCCTCAATCGAAAACTGGAAAAAATGATTAACATGTTTCCGGTATTCAGGGAGCTCCAAATACAAGAATGTTTTTAAAAAATTAAATAAAATTAACTAAACTCAATTTCTTTTGATATATTATGGCTTTATTAGAAATAACAAATAAACCAATCGTCCTCATCGCCGTCCTTGCCTTTGTAGAGATAGAACCGAAACCGTCAAAGGAGTTCTTTAAAATTGTACTAACAGGATGAGCTACTGAGGAGCTAACCGCGGCAGCCACATGAATGGCTCGGACGGCTAAGGGTGTGGATCCCTTACGGCTAATATCGTCCGAGCCATTGATTGTTCGCATAGCATAGGCATTTAATGACACCGCACAAGAAAAAGTATACAGAGGTCAAATCCCATCTCCGAGGCGGCCACTTGACACCGCCAAGACGGCTGATAACACTATTACCGCACGTGGTCTGAAAAGGATTGATTAATTGATAAGCTGCGTGACATGGTGCGGCATTTTGCTTAAACCGAATATTATCCAAGTTCATATATTCCATTTCACCCCATAAAAATTCCGTAATCATGGCTCTGTTGCACTCGCCTTGACCGAAATGGCATAGCCAACATCATTTTTGAATAAAAATGGGCCAATGATGCCATCACTCCAAAACCGACACCAAGGTGCCACTCTCGGTGGATGTATTGGCTTCACGGCATTGGCGTTTCGTCCTTTAGCACGACAGTCCCATGATCTTTTTATTTCAGCCAAAACCTAAAGTGCAGTTTGGGCAACACAGAACTCACTTTGGAATTAATACCGCGTTTCAGCTGAAACGCGGTAAATGTGAAAAGGCTATAAGTTTGCAATATTTCCCAACGTTGTTCAAGCGTAAAGTGACTCATTTTGCTCTGCAAACGTATGTTACTGACTGATGGTCAATATTACGAACAGACCGAATGTATCAGTGTCAAAAGATACCTGAGCTTACACCACCCGTTATGAAGGGTTTTCCAATAGGTACTTGACAACTTTGAATTTAATTTGTGAATGCACTATTTCACTGATCATCTAGCAGTTACTTTCCTTTTTTTCAGTAAACTCAACATTTATATCATGGTAAAGTACACGATCGAACAACGTATGCAAATTATAAAAATATACTACCGAAATTCGGAGCCGGTGACCGCAACTTTAAGAGCGTTAACTCTAAGTTTCGGTCGTTATTCTCACCCTAGTAGACAAGTAATAACAAGTTTAGTGCAAAAATTTTAGTCTACATATTCATTGTGTGATGCTGCTGTGACAGTGAGACAACGGGTTGGTCGAAGTTACGAAACTATCGCTGGCGTTTAGGTGTCCATAGCAAACGATCCAAATCAGTCGATTCCGCGGCGTTCTCAAGAACTGGGCATCGCTAAGGCCACTTTATGGCGAATTTTGCGTAAAGCAGCGTTCAAAATAACACCCAAACACTCAACACCGAACATTTTACGTTGCGTGCGTGTTTGTAAACCAGGAAAGCACTTGTACGCGGTCAACACAAAAACGAAACGCTTTTGTGGGCACACAACTCAGTGAAGCATTTATATCATACACCAAACTGTGCACAAGTATGTGACAAACACGGCAGCCTGAGTGCGATCGACGGTTCCTACACTACACCAAATCGTGCACACAAGTACGAAATACACGGTTCGGTGCCGTGTTTGCACTTCAACAGTCTTAGGCTATGAGTCATAGGCATGGCGCGTCGATTGCTTGGCTTTTGCCAAGGATGTTAGATCGCAAACAAAAATTTTGTTATTCTTCGGATGAGGGGGCAGAGTAATGAGGGAGTGAATTCTTCTATAAATCAAATTTTCAGCGTTAGAAGCAGGAAAAAAACGCTAGTTCTAATTTCCGAAAGATTCGAATTTAGGAGAATTCTAATTTTCGACCGTCAACTATACATAAAATATTAAACATAAAATATAAAACTTAACATTTACAACAAAATAACAATATAAAACGTAAAATATAAAATATAGCATAATGGCAATACAAAATATGACGGAAAGAGAGCATCACCATTTATCGTTACCCATAATCACACACACGATCATACATTATCCACACAATACACAAGCTGAACAAAAAAACAATACATGCAGACACAGAGCCGCACCATTTATCGCCACCCACGAAAACACGCACGATTATACTGTGCCCACGAAAACACACAAGCTACCCATTGAACTATGGTGTACACACATGCTTTGTACAATTAAGTGTTTCTCTTGGTGTCAGCTCAACACTGACAGAGCAAAGCAACCGTGCGACGCGGCCAATAGACACCGAACAGAGAGTGTCAGCTTGCGAACACGCACCATCGCAGAGTGCTAGGACATCGCTATAGGACAAAAGTGGAAAACTATACGTGGAATTGGGATTGGTAAGGGAAGCGGAGCAAAAACTGTCATGATGATGCGAACACACTCAATGATAAATTCACCAATATCCCCTCAATTCCAATTTCTAGAAACTTTTACGACTTTCAAAACAGGATCGATAACAATGCATACCACTTTGAATTTAGCTGCGTCGATCAGACTGAAGTTCACACCTGGTTATCTCTGATCAAATCAAATGCCACTGGATGTGATAACATGGATCCCAGGTTTTTAAGATTGCTGTTTCCGTTTATTCTTCCGCACATTACACACCTTTTTAAACGAATAATTTCCACCAGCACTTTTCCAACTATATGGAAACATGCAAAAATTTTACCTATGCCAAAATCGGGTAATGAATACAGACCAGTCGCCCTTCTTTGCTTTCTTTCTAAACTTCTTGAAAATATACTCCATAGGCAAATACTCACATATATTTCGTCAAACTCGTTGATATACGAAAAACAGTCAGGATTTCGCCCCAACTATAGCTGCATCAGTGCATTAATTGAGGTCTCAGAGAATATAAGGTGTAATTTGGAAGACCGTAATATTTATTTTTTAATTCTGTTAGACCACTCCAAGGCCTTCGACACAGTTGACCACCTTACGCTGTGTGGGAAACTTAAACACCAATTTAGATTTTCCACCACATCGGTCAAGCTAATTCAGTCGTATCTCACTGGTCGTTCACAATCGGTTCACACCATTACTTCTATATCTACTGCGCTACCTGTAATGCAAGGAGTTCCTCACCATACTGGGACCCCTGCTGTTTTCTTTGTACATAAATGATCTTCCCCCACAACATGCTGATGATGTACAAATATGCTTAAGCAGCCCACTATATTCTATTGACGAGTCCATTAGAAGGGTGAATATTGATCTAGATAGAGTTCATACCTGGGCAATTGAAAACGGTCTATGCCTTAACCCGATGAAGACAAAATGTCTCGTTATTCAAAACAGAACATCGATAACACTGTGATAGTTTTTGACCCGAAAACAAATGAACTTTGATGAATCCTTTTCGAACTATTAGGGGGGAGTCCCCTGAGTGCGAAAGTACATTTGGAAGTGTCAGATTGGCTCCAGTTTTTGAGAAATCGGTATATATGGATATAGCTAAGTCTGCGATATTTAAACAAATTTTACCGGTCATAGGCCAATTTTTTTTTTGGCCTGAAAGGGCTTAAAACGCTTATTAAAATAGGAAAAAACAAATGTTTGCGCTCGGTCCAACTTCTTGAGATATGGGCCTTTAAAGCTTGAGTATATAATTGGTCCGATCTGGTTCCGGTGAATATCATTACAAAGAACATTAGAAACTCTTTAAACCTGCATATAAATATATTACATTTTATTAACCCATTGGGGACAAATTTAAAAAATACGATTTTTTAACCTCACTTTTTTGCTAAAAATCTGATTTTCTCAAAAAACAGCCCTAGTAAACCTATTTTCTACCTAGACTCAGGTTGTAGGCAACACTTCAGGCTTTGTTTTAAGGTGTAATACTTCGCATTATCCCTTCTAAGACCGGAGATATTTATGTTCAAAGTTTGAAATATAAGAAAAAATTAAGGTTTTTTTTACTTTTTTCCAAAATTTTTTTTATTTTCCTACCATAGGCCTCAAGTTAAGCTTCAAAATCAAAATATTGGACTTTTATATATTTTTTTCGTTTTTTTTTTAAGTTAATTAATTCAAAGAAACGAAAAATTTTTAAAAATAACCGTTACATAAATATAATGCTAATCTTCATCATCCAACTCCGGTCTTAGAAGGGAGTTCATTTTTCGAATATCACAGTATAATTGATCCCGATTGGAATATTGAGAAAAATGGTGAGAAAGTTGAAATAGTATCTCAGGCAAAAAATTTAGCGGAAAAATTCAATAAAACTTTAACATGGTCCAATCACATTAATATAGTTGCTGGACAAACATATTCAAAGCTTAGAGCCTTATGGTCTAACTAATCTTTCACGCCGTTTCATATTAGGGTACTGCTGGCAAAATCTTACCTTCTACCTGGATTAGTGTTCGGTTCGGAACTGTTTTCAAATTCCGACTCAAAAAGTATTCGTAAACTAAACATTGTATTTAATAATGTCGTCAGATACATATACGGATTAAAAAGATTCGACCCCGTATCACGTTTCACAACGGTTCTTTACGGTGCATCCTTTAAATCGTTTATTGATATTAAAACACTTATGTTTCTTCACAAAATTGTTTATACTTGTAAGCCAACTTACTTATTTAATAATTTTTGTTTTACCAGGTCTAATAGAGGAAATATTCTCATACCTATGACTCAAAGGAGTGGTGTTTCTAAATGACAATTCTTCGTTCATTCAATTCGTCTTTGGAATTCACTGCGACATAACATTCAAATAATCAGCAACGCTGCATTATTTAAAAAACATATTTACGATCATTTTAAAACCCATCAGAGCTAACCAATTCTTTATTTCTTTACTTCCTCTCTTTCAATATAGTTTTCTTCATCTTTATTCTACTTTCAATTCAATTATAATATTTCTGATTTTATTATTATGTTTATATTATATTTTATTTTATACTTACAAGTTTTATTTTATTTTTATTTTTGTTTGGAAAACTCAGATATCACCATAGCTAATTATTATTGTTAATTTAATATTATTACTATCACATTAATGTTTTATTTACACACATATTCACTTATTTATTTATTATACAAGTTTTTTCTCACCAAACTGTTTAACGATAATAATTCCTGTACTTTAATTATAAGATTTAATCTTGTTGTGCAGGAAATCCAAAATAAACAAACTAAACTAAACTAAGCACACCATGAAGTCAACTACGTTTAAATAGTGCTTGATTTGCATTAATGACATATAATTTGTGTTTGATCGAACGAAACCATGCATTATTTGCCCCAAAATTTGGTTGTCTCTGATCCGAGTTATTTTTAAAGCTGTAATTCATTTTAAGCTAACGGTCAGTAAAAAAGTACAAATACTGCGGGTGGGTTTCGAACTCACATACAAAAAAAATATCCACCTACACGATAATAGACTTCGGTTAGTGACAAGCAGCGTTCGGACGAAACACAAAACCGTGCACAAAAAGTATGAAAACACTGTTGTGTGAAGTATTTGTGCTTTCTTGCTACACGAACACCCTGCGATGGTGCGTGTCTGCATGCTTGCTCTCTCAGTGTTGAGCTGACACCAAAAGAAACACCTACCCGGTTGCGTTTTTTGAGCGACTTTGTCATATTGATATTTTCATCTATGATTCCTCCTTACAAACTAGGTCTCAAGGCGAAATTTGTATGAAAATATCGAAGAATGTACGTGACAACGACACAGCGAAAGACAGTTTTGTAGACATTTTTATTAGAAGATTCACCTTATAAAAGAAAGTTGAAAGTAATCGACATTGTCTGTTATTATTCGATACCAGGCTGAACTCTGTTGGAATTTGTCTGCTACAAGTATTCGTTAATGGTTGAAGGAAAAAATAATAATGTATTATTATATTTTTGTTTGTCAACGCATTGACGAATATTGAAACTTAGCAACAGTGTCTGTTATGAGTGGATGTAAAGTTGAGTTTTTCTGCTGCACATAAACTATTGACAAAAATATAATGGTTCTTTTTTTCTTTTGGTTCTTTTTTTCTTAAATTTAAGATTAAGTGCCATTTTTCTTCAGTTTAGTAAAGTTCTCCGTCAAGAGTGATCATAAAAGTGACTAAAGAAATGTAATTTTCGATCCGAATTTACTTTCCCAGTACAATTATGATGGAACCAAAGGCAAGAAAGCAATAAAGTTGTATTCGAACCTAACAACGGCTTTGAAAAGTTAGTATCATTTAAACTTAACCATTATTTTTTAAATATCAGGACAGCCAAGAAACTTCAATCAATTAAACATTTAACAATCTAAAAATTACTTTTTATAGTACAACTTTTTTCTATTTTTTTTTTATTTCTTATAATATTTTTTTGAACAATTTTTGAATTAGTGCCTTAATTTTTAAATAAAAATGTTTAAATGTTTTTAAAATAAATCTTTTTGTGTTGTAACTTTGGGTATGGGATGAAAACCCATAGCATAAAATTTCATTTATGAAACATCAGTAAAAAATTATATAACGACACATAAAATAAAAATTCACAGAAGAGGTAAAGTGATTTTGTCTCCTACGAATCTCTGAGATGGTGTCGAATTACATAAAAGCTCATGATGCATGAATATCGTTGATATTGTCTGTTAGGACTCACTAATAAGCGGACGCCTACTGAACAAAATCTAGTTGGATCATCTATGATGTTTTGGACAATTTCTTTAAAAATTCATGTATGACGCCAAAGAAAATTCAGCGTCTGTCATTGATGATTTAACACTGTCAGTACTTTTCACAATGAATCAGCATGACGTTCGCCACCGGGTAATTGTGCGAAACATGTGTGCAAACACACAATTTTCTGTTGAGGTGGTGTATTGTGTGGACACCGTATGATCGTTTGTGTGATCAGGGGTGTCGTCAAATCGTATTATTCTGTTGCAAAAATCTCAGTGTCATATTTTGGATTGTTATTTTGTTATATTTTTCTATTAATTTTAATTTTTGGTTCATGTATGATAAAGTCATGAACATTTTTCTAATTGAAAATTGGTTGGGTTTTGTTGGAAATAATAGACAATTCAGTTCAACACACACTCACTGGCATGACTAGTTTCGAACTCCGTGACAAGTTCATCATCAGATGCCTAACTACTGTGCCTGAATTGATACCATCGGTTGATCATCAATCGTATATATACATACATACTCAATTCTACAATTCACATATGCGAATTAGTATCGATCGAAGATCCCTAAGTATCAACATCACTGAAAGGCCTATAATTCCAACAACAAGAACAGACAGAATTTTTCCACCATGTTCTTCTTTTTCCTCATGCATTCTCGCATTGTTGCAGTGCTTTGAGGTGAGTTTTTAATATACATATATCACAGAGTTGTGTTTTTCCGTGGTATAGGATTTTTGAAGACCGTGCTAGTGTCAGTTTATATTTATTTGAATAAATTTTTAAAATTAAAATTTTTTTTTTGATGTGTTAACATCTATAGCGGCGTATAGGGACTAAATCTATCAAAGTCAAAATCTGCTAAAACCAGATTTTATGCTGCTGCTAGAACCATCGCAGTCGACGTTATGTGACACACGTATACGTCAGCTACTTCGGACAAAGTATGTGTGATGTTGTGTGTTTGGTTGTTTTTATTATAGGTAATAAACCCACCACCCACACAAACAACCACAAATAAATCACCAACATATCAGTAGTAGTAGTAGTAGTAGTGTTGTAGTTGTTGTTGTTGGTGTTGTTTTTTTTTTATTATAGTGAAAGGTAAATCCAATAAAATGTGGGTGCGGAACACTCTCAGAGCAAAGAGAGTAATGACGTATTATACGTATATAAAAATGAGATAGCAAGAGAGCAACGACAATTTTGTGAACTTGTGTAGCGTATGTACGAATATAACAATGTATGTACAGATGTATACAAGTCTGTTGCTTTGCATTCTTTGACTTTTGTGGGAATAAAACAAAAAGTATTGAGCAAGAAAATAATGACACATGTGCTTGCACTGGGTCTTTAAATAATTTTAAGTATTAATATTATTTAACTGTAACGTCATCATATGATTGAACGCTGTTTTTTATTTTCCAATGTAACATTTACGAATGTGTTCATAGAAATCGAACAGGTACCGTTTAGCAAAAAGGTGTTAACACATCGCCCGTGAGTTCGAACACTCATTGGATTTTTTTAAAATAAAATACACTTCAATAGTTAAAATAAAAATATTCTTCATCTTCTCAATAGAATTCATAGACGTCCAATAATGGCACAATTGTGCTCGCTCAATTGACTTGTATTGTTTTTCTCTCTTATTCAGTCCTTGAGAAGAGATCAAGAGCGTCGGCTGCACATAGAAAAATGAAGCACACATAGATATGAATGAATGTTGTAAATCATGTAATATGTACGCCTATGTGTCATACTCGTGTGCACGATTAGGTGTTATGCCACAAAATTGTGCACGGTGTGGTGTTCGAAATTAGTATTGCTCGCTGATGAGAGTTCTATTATGTGTGCTGCACTAATATGTGTGCACACAAAGGTGTTTTGTTGTTGTGTTCTCTGTGCGCAAGTGTTTTCGTTTTTGAAACACTTGGGTAGTGGGTAGCAACTAGAGTTGTATCGTTCATGAACTATACAGGGTGATTCAGGAAGTTCCGGACAAATTTTTTCCAGCGTATTCCTTGGCTCATTTCATGAAGAAAAGTCCACTAGGACCATGTCCGAAAATGCAAGGGTGCGGAATGGCAGCGGGTTCAAAATTAAAGTTGTTCAAAGGTAAAGTTGCTAACTTCTGAGCCAGTGGTCGGATTTGGAAAGGTCTTTAAGAGTCCTTTCAAAATCGATAAAAAAAAGTAGAAAAAATTCAAATCGCCGAGATACAGAGCTTTCGGGAAAAAATGGGAAAAAAATGCACATAACCTCAATTTGATCAGTCAGATGGCAGGTAATTTATGTTTTTTTCGTTCCAAACTGTTCCAAAGTTATGACCATTTCTGAAAATTGCAATAAAATAAAATTTTAAACGTGTTAATTTACAAAAACAAATAAATGTGTGCTGTTATTTCGCTTCCAGAAACAACAAGTAAAAGTGTTAAATTCGGCTGTGCCGAATCTTTGATACCTTCCACCTTAGTGGTAACCAGCAAAATATTAAATTTTAAAAAGGACCTTTTTTAAGAAATTGTACTTTTAAAAAAAAAATAAAAATAAGTTACTTGTTCACAAATGCAATTACTTGTTCACAAATGCAGGATGCTCACAAGTGCATTGCTCACAATGCTCAAATGCTCCCATTGAAAATGTACTTAAGAAACTGTACTTTGAAATGTACTTTGAAATGTACTTAATGTACTTTGAAATGTACTTTGAAATGTACTTAAGAAATGCACTTAAGAAATGTACTTAAGAAATGTACTTAAGAAATGTACATTTCTTAAGTACTTAAGAAGAAATGTACTTAAGAAATGTACTTAAGAAGAAATGTA
This sequence comes from Phaonia tiefii, assembly GCA_963931995.1. Taxonomy (NCBI): domain Eukaryota; kingdom Metazoa; phylum Arthropoda; class Insecta; order Diptera; family Muscidae; genus Phaonia; species Phaonia tiefii. The sequence goes on along the minus strand of OZ008368.1, from coordinate 234,222,950 downwards.
CTTAAGAAATGTACTTAAGAAAGAAATGTACTTAAGAAATGTACTTAAACAATGTACTTAATGAAATGTACTTAAGAAGTGTACTTTGAAATTTACTTAATGTATTTAATGTACTTAAGAAAATTTACTTTTTTAAAAAAAATAAAAATAAGTTACTTGTTCACAAGTAAAATAAAAAAGCATTTTTTAAAAATAAAAAAGCATTTTTTGAAGAACTGTTAAAAAAAAACAAGCTGGGACGAGAGTTGAACCAACAACCCCCAGACTCCAACGCGCAACCCTTTACCCATCAGCCCACAGCGACCTTATCAAGTGTGACAAAATTCATATAAATGTATGAACACATGAAAGTACATCTAAACATTCTAAAGTACTTACCTATTATAAAGAACAACAAAGATTTTCAACATGGAAATTCACCACACGGCAAAAGAAGTAGTAAGTAAAATAAAAAAAGCATTTTTTAAAAATTAAAAAGCATTTTTTGAAGAACTGTTAAAAAAAACAAAAAAAAAACAAGCTGCAAAAAGCATTTTTTAAAAATAAAAAAGCATTTTTTGAAGAACTGTTAAAAAAAAAAACAAGCTGGGACGAGAATTGAACCAACGACCCTCAGACTCCAACGCGCAACCCTTTACCCATCAGGCCACAGCGACCTTGTATGAAGTGTGACAAAATTCATATAAATGTATGAACACATGAAAGTACATCTAAACATTCTAAAGTACTTACCTATTATACAGAACAACAAAGATTTTCAGCATGGAAATTCACCACACGGCAAAAGGAGTAGTTTAGTATAAAACTACAAAAATGAATGTGAAAATTTTATGAGTTTTTTTACGTTTCCAATCATAAAATTTTTTCCAATGGACCAATTTCGCTGATTTTCAATACCAAACTGCTCAGGAATACGTGGAACATTCTGGCCAAAAACCAAACCGCGTTATCGCCGATTGAAGTCGTGAGAATGTTTTCAACAAACGGACAGACGGACATGGCTATATCGACTCCGGTTGTTATAAGGATCAAGAATATATTTACTTTATGGGGTCGCAAAGCCTTATTTCTATATGTTACAATCAGAATGACAAACTGATATATGTATACACCCTATCACTTACAGTGGAGGGTATAAAAACAAACATTTTTGCATTTCAGTAAAATGGTCATAACTTTGGAACGGTAAGACCTCTGGGCTTCGTTTAGGTCATATTGGAAAGGTAAGAGGTATGGCTATTACCTGCCACCTGGCTGAGCAAATTGAGGTTATGTGAACTTTTTTTTCCATTTTTTCCGCAAGCTCTGTATCTCGGCGATTTGACTTTTTTCTACGTTTTTTATTGATTCTGAAAGGCTTCTTAGAGACCTTTCCAACAAGCCAAAAAATTCCAAAAATCCGATCACTGGCTCAGACGTTAGCAACTTTACACTACTACCCTCCGACCGCCAATCCGAAAATTTTGAACCCGCTGCCATTTCGCACCCTTGCATTTTCGGACATGGTCCTAGTGAACTTTTCTTCATGAAATGAGCCAAGCAATACGCTGGAGAAATTTGTCTGGAACTTCCTGAATCACCCTGTATAGTTCATTTAGGGTGACCAGACATCACTCTTACGAACATAATGCACATGTTCGAAATGGCAAGTATGTTCGTGATTGTTATGTCTGAGCACCTTAAATGAACGAGTTTGAGAACTAGTGAACGAGTTCGACACAAGTCTATTAGCAACACTGTATCACCACGTAGAATGTGCCGTGTCGAGTGTTTTGGTACAATTTTGAATGCTGGAAACAAGTGTGAATGCAAACTGCGGTGGATTAAGGGGTTAGATGCTGCCGAAGATGATGCTGCACAAACATCGAAACAAAACCTTTTTATATTTTAATTTAAATATATTTTGTGACATTCTTTCTATCCCACTTCGTGTATTTATAAATTTCAATACGGCTATCATATAATTTAGAATCATTTTCGTTTAATAGAGATAATTTCAAATACAACTTAACTAAACTGATCTGCCTACGGCCATGGTGCAATTATATGTACATGGTAAAGTCGTTTGAACAGCTGATTTAATGTTTTCGCTTCAGTTGTAAAACTTATAAGTATTTTGTTTTTGTACTCTCTTACATTCTTGTGTTGTTGGTATTAATTTGTGTAGAGTTTGACAACTGAAGCGAATGAAACAAAAACAAAATGCCTGTCGTTGACGGCTACAACCTACAAAAACGCATGCTGCTCTTATCATGTAGATATTAAGTGTGTTTTTTACCCCGCTAAAGTTAATTATAGCTTAATTTGTGCGGAACAGTTAAGCGATTTTAAGTGTCACTTAAAGTCCGACTTGAGCAATGCTATAAGTGCACTTTTACTGCTTAGTTCAAGCGAGGATGAAGAGGACAAGGTATTGCATTGCCTGACTCCAAGTAAGTATTTTAATTAATGTAATTAAACAAAAACAAAAATTATATTATAATTTCTTTAGATTTTTGAACTACTTCAGGGCTCAGCAAGAGTTGCTTCAGACATGTTCTGAATGAAATATTGCCAAACTTACACACTGGACGACGGTGATTGGCTCTTACACCTGAAGTTAAGTTGGCCACTGCACTGCGATTTTTAGCGCAAGTTCATACCAGACAACACGCAGAGAAGGATTATGGTTGTGGCAACCATATTCGAAGAGCATAATATAATGATAGGGATATGTTTGCAGCAACCATAACGCATTATTATGGCAACCATAGTATATAGTCAACATATTAACCATAGTATTAACCTAGTTAACCATGGTATGGTTAAGAGAGTAACCATGTTATGGTCCTAAGGTATCATACTATTATCGCCGTTGACCATGATATGGTTGACAATGTAACCATATTATGGTCGTAGAAACCATGATATTGTCCAAGATGACCATTATATTGTCGTAGGTGACCATAATATGGTCCACAGAGTAACCATATTATGGTCGTAGCAACCATAATGTTGTCGTAGCAACCATAATATTGTCCTAGTGAACCATAATATGGTTAATAGAATAACCATATTATAGTCGTAGCTACCATATTATGGTCGTAGGAACCATAATATTATCGTAGTTGACCATGATATGGTTGATGTAGTAACCATATTATGGTTGCAGCAACCATATTATGGTCGTAGCAAGCATAATATTGTCTTAGTTAATCATAATATGGTAGCCACAGTAACCATATTATGGTCGTAGCAACCATAATATTATCGTAGCATTCATAATATTGTCGTAGATGCCCATAATATGGTCCACAGAGTAACCATAATATGGTCGCAGCAACCATAATATTCTCTTAGTTAAACATAATATGGTTGTATTTCGACTGATGTGATTCAATTATAAAGACATTATATAATCAATATATTTACCATATTGTCACACCTATAATTAAAAATATTAATTGTTTGTTTAAGTGAAATAGATTTTTTATTTACAATATATTTGTATAATTATAATATATGTTATAATATATATATGTTATAATATAATACAATATATGCTATAATTAATAACTATTATAAATTAATTAGTCACCCTTATCGCGATAGGGGTGAATATAAAGAACAAAAAAAACGTACGAAAGTACAAATCTGTGGTAACAAACGATAGCAGCCTAACTCGAGTTAGGCCAAAATTTAATTGTACTTTATGAGTAGTCAGTGTGTCTAAATAAACATTTTTTTGTTAAGAAGTTAGCAAAAGAATTCATTTACTTGTTATCTGTTAGAAAATTATTTAGATTTCCAATTTAGAGTGCTTTCTACTGTTCGGCAAAATATAGGCAACTAACATCAATGATAGCGCAAGTTTTGAATCTGTAATAATTCAAAAATAATATAAAATCGATTTATTTAAAACTGCACTAATTACTTACCTTCCTCATCTGTTTTATAAATTAACGATAATATTTCCTGGGTGCTATTATCTTTTAGTTTTTCGGCCTTGGCAATTACTTTCAGGTAGTACAGTTTCCATTCGTAAATGTTTTTCGATGAAGGGTATAAAATTTTGAAATCTATTTCAAACTTAAGATGAAAATAAAAAAATATTTGCTTTGGTTGTAATAATTACTTTCCAAACTATAAATTTTAAAATAAAAATAGTCGAAATTGTTTGCTCTAAAACATGAATAATTTTGTGTGCTCTAACAAATGAATGACTGTTTTTTAACAAGTTTGAAAAACTAAATGAAAAGACAATAAATAACTGCATCCAAAGAAGTCTAGAACTAAATGTAAATTATTTTGCTTACCAGCTTGTATTTTTTTTCATCCAGTAGAACCTTGTATTTATTCAAATAGTCAACGGTGGCTAAATCGCTATTTTTCAATTCCTTTTGTCGGAGAATATGGGATTTTTGCCAAACTTCCAACACTTTGTCCCATTCAAATCCTTCCGTTTGTAACGCTTTCAACTCCTCTGCATCGGCTGGATATTCTCCATATTCAAGGCTGATATTTTCACTTGCTTTAATTAAAATGAAAAGATAAACATTAAAACGCTAAATTATTATTATTATTTTAAAAATTACTTGTATACTTACTACGTTTCTCTGATATTGTTTTTATGCGTCTCTTTATCAAGCCGGTAGAGCTAAGTTTTGATCTTAGATTGCTGTACGCATCGTATAATTTACGTTTAGATATATGTCCTTTCTTAAAAGGTATGTAATAAGTCTCCTTGACTTCAGATGGAAAAATCTGTATTATTGATTGCGACAATTGAATAAAATCTTCCTTAAGCAATCTAAAAGTAATTTGGAATACAGTATTTGTTACAAATGTCTAACAATTTTATACATACTGTCTGTTCGGCTTTTTATGAAGGATGGATGCTATTAGCGCTTTTGCTATTTTCACCCTATCCATATTTTCCAATGTTTTGACGTTCAGGAGATTGTGAACGTCAGGCATTGTACTTATTTCCTATGATAGAATGTATTTTTAGAAGGAATATAAACTACAGGCACTAAATATATACATATATACCTGAACTGAAGGAAGACTTGAAAAATCAAAGGCCGTGGATACAAAAATGTTGTCTTGGGAGAAGTTTATAAATTCTGTATCTCCAATACAAGACACTGTACGGGCGACATCAGTATATGCTTCTGGCTGTTGTGACGAACTAGAAAGGGATGTAGTTGCATCGAGTCCCGATTCTGAAGATGCATCTTAAAAAAGAGGTCAGGTTATACGATTTAAAAGTTACAAAATGAGTACTTACTTGCAATTTTAATATCCAGCACAAACTAAGATGAGGCAATGTATTCTGCCACTATCACCGAGAATATTTGAATAGCATTATTGCCTTCAACATTCAATGGTTGCTGTGAAAATAGCATACACACGAAATGTAGGAAAATTATAAAATAATTTAGAAAATATTATTATTGCTTGCATCATTCAATGGTTACAGTCAAAATAACTTTATGGCTGGGAACATAATATTGTTGTTTTTCACCGAATACACACAAAATGTAAGAAAAAGCTAAAACTGTTTTAGAAAATAATATTATTGCCTTCAACATTCAATGGTTGCTGTGAAAATAGCATTATGCCGTGCAAAATAATACTGTTGGTTTTCACCGAATACACACGAAATGTAGGAAAATTATAAAATAATTTAGAAAATATTATTATTGCTTGCATCATTCAATGGTTACAGTCAAAATAACTTTATGGCTGGGAACATAATATTGTTGTTTTTCACCGAATACACACAAAATGTAAGAAAAAGCTAAAACTGTTTGAGGAAATAATATTATTGCATTCAACATTCAATGGTTGCAGTCAAAATAGCATTATGACGTGCGAAAATAATATTGTTGGATTCGCCGAATGCACACGAAACGCAGTAAAATGTAAAAACAATTTTGGAAAAAAATATTATTGTTTCAAACATTCAATGGTTTCAGTCAAAATAACATTATTACGTTCGAAAATAATATTTTACAGTTTTATCAAATACACACAAATGTGGAGAAAAACAAAAACAATTTTAGTTGTTTTATCACGGAATCATGATTTTTTTGCTTTAATTACAAATGTATTTGTGAGTTTGTTGTAAAACATATAACACGAAATTTTATTTATTAACAACTTACCTTCTTTAAAAACAACAAACACTTTATTTGTGAAATAATATCAAACTTTTAAAAAAAAATAATTTATATTACGCGGAGCACTACACCCGATGTGGCTGCTTGTTGATGAAACACTAAATAAAAAGCCTGTACGACTTACAATTCTGATCAATTGACAATATTATTATGACTTTTTATAATATAATAGTAAATCCTGATATAATACTGACAATAATATTTTTGAATATATGAATTCACAATAACATTATTACTTGTAAAAATAATATTTTCCAAAAACTAAACATATTTTTTTGGCACAAAAAAAATATTATTCTTATAATCATTAAATGTTTGTCGTGATAATATTCCCATTTTTAAAACCAACCATATTATAATTTTTTAGTGTGTCAACTAAGATTTTAACAATAATCTTATTGCAAAGAAAATATTATGTTCAAAACTAATAAATATATGCTTACGAGAACAATTAAATGGTTTTGGTAAACATTGAATGGTTGCCACAATAATGTTCAACCATATTTTTTCTCTGCGTGAAGTGTCGGGAACGACTTCAATATTTCAATAGCGCAACCAACTGTTAGCGTAGTATTGAAGGAAGTTTTAGATGCTTGTCAAGCAACACTCTGCTGTAAGTGGGTTAAAGAGAAAAATGAGGCAAAGGAGTATTTTTTTTTACAAAATTCACAATACCGGGTGTGATTGGGTGTGTGGATGGAACCCACATCAAAATAATTTCGCCGGGAAGCAACGATGCGAATCTTTATTTCAACCGGAAGGGATTTTACAGCTTAAACGCTATGGTTGTAAGTTCTTAGTTCACTTTATATTTGTAAAATTTATTTATTTTTTTCTTTTGCTTCTCTTAGGTTTGTGATCATAAGATGAGAATACGCTTTTTTGATGGCAGATACGGTGGATCGGCACATGACTCGTTAGTGTGGAATATGAGCATAATGAAGAGGTTACTCCAAGAACGGTATGATTCAGGAGATCGAAATTCATGGCTACTTGGTAATAAAGTACCTCCCTTCCACTGCAGATGAAAGTCGTGAACACAATTTTAACAGCAAACATGCAAAGGCTGGAAACATTGTTGAAAGAACAATTGGACTGTTAAAATCTCGGTTTCGATGCCTACTGGGAGCCCGTGAGCTGCACAAACTGCAAATGTGTGTGTTGCTCTACACAACAGGTGCATTGAATTTCAAGCGGATCACTTAGGAGACGTCGACAACATAATCATGTAAGATCAAAATGACCAAGAAGAAGTTGAAAATGCACATTCGACAGAAGCAAGACGAATAAGGGATAACATAAAGGGCAATTTATTTTAAATAATTTTATTCAAAAAAAAAAAAACAAATATCACCTCAGTAGTAATAAAAAAAAAAAAACAATAAAAATAATACAGTGGCTCAACATTATAATGGGACACTAACCCACATAATAAAATATATATTATTTTTAAAATATGGTAAGGGAATTTTGACTTTATTTTTACGATTTCATATTGCCACGTTAGTGTTTATTATTTAAGGAAATAATTGCTGCCTTATATTCAATTGAAATAAATTTATAAGCATTCATTCACAATAATACAGATCACGACCCTCTAAGTAATAATGGGACAGATGGCAACCATTTTCAGTTTAGCTTTAGATAACGGTACCAAATGTTGCTTTTTTTGACTGGCACTTTTAAGAGAACTCTATATAGAATATTTCAGTCAGTTGTGTTATAAATATCCATCGTGGCGCCACGTCGTTCCCAAACATCGCCAGAGCTGAGGAGATTAATAATTACCCACTCAAAGTCTGGAAAATCTGTGCGAGATATCGCGGAAATAGTTAACCGACCAAAATCTACAGTGTTTAATATTATTAAAAGATATAAAAACTCAGAAAATTTTGAAAACATTGGGAAACCGAGCAAGCGAAAAATATTTTCGGATTCAGACGAGCGTTGGCTCTTACAGCAAATAAAGAAACGCCCACATCTTAGCGCACCTAAACTGGCGGCTGAAGCAGAAATATTTTTGGGGAAAAATGCTAATCCAGAAACCATAAGAAATATTTTACGAAAGCATCAATACAACGGTCGAGTAGCTAGGAAGAAGCCTCATATCAGTAAAGTCAAGAAGCTGAAACGTGTATCATTTGCAAAAGAGCACAGAGGAAAAGATTTTTCGTTTTGGAGCAAAGTGATTTTTACTGATGAAAGTAAATTTAATATTTTCCGGTCAGATGAGCAGTCATACGAAAGAAATTTACGACTGACTGTGAAGCACGGGTCAGGGTCAGTAATGGTATGGGGTGCAATTTCGGCAGCTGGTCCTGGGAATCTTCATATTATTGAAGGAATTATGGACCACAAGTACTACCTAAACATTTTGCGATGTAACATCCGAAAAATTAGGCCTTTCCAACGAGTAGCATTTCTACCAGGACAATGATCCAAAGCATAAGGCTTATTATGTTCGGAATTGGTTGCTCTGTAATTGTACTCGAAACACCACCACAATCGCCGGATTTAAACCTTTACTTTACTCTTTTTTGTTTCTTACTTTTTGTACTAATGAAAATGACTTCTGCTTATATTTTCAATAAACTCATCGCATTAGCATTAAAACGTTATATAAATTTGTTTTCTTAAGTTAGTTAGTTCAGTAGAATATAGGGAACATAAGTAATATTAATAGGTGTCCCATTCTAATTTTGAGCCACTGTACATAACGTTGAGGTCTGTTTCTTCTTTACAGCCAGTTTAGTCTTTACAAGAACTCCAGTTCAGTCTTTACAAGAACTCCATTTTCTATTTATTGAGTTGTTAACGCCGCAAGCTGCATTTCAATAGCTTCGAGCTTCTTGCTTTATCCTTGTATTTTTCTTTCAACATTTCATATTGCTCTCCTGAAATGTCTAAGCGCTTGCGCTGGAACCGCACACTTTCTTTCAAATTATTTTTAATGTCCGCCAACATTTTACAGCTCTCTTTGTTGTGCTGCTTTTGAAGATTATATTGTTTTTTTTAGGAATTCATGCGCTTCGTCCTTTCTGGAGGGCTTTTTACCAACATTTATCCTAGACGAGCGAGGACCTTCTACGGTACTTTCTAAATGATCGGTTTCGTTGTCAGCTGTGTCTACCTGCCCGTATCCTAAATCAATACTGTCCATTTCGATGTTCTCCACCACCGTCTCTTCGACTCCAAGGGTATTACCCTGTGGGCTTAGCAACTTCTCGAGCTGCAGCAAATTTGCAGCGGCCTCTTCCAACGGCGACAAATTCATTTGCCTGTAAATGCCTCCTCCAGTGCTTTTGGCTTCGCACTTATTGTGCACGAGTTTCTTCTTGATTTTGAATTTTTAATCCTTCCAAACCTATGAGGATTTCATAAACATTTTTTAAAAAAAATGTATAACAAATTATAAAATAAATTCTTACTCTTTGCCAGCCATCGGTGTCTCTTACCGGAGGCCCACTTGCATTTAATTTTGTTCCAATGGCCTCCCAATCCGATCTGAAATTAGGCGGAACGTGGCTTTTCGAAAAACCTTTTGCCAAAGGAGGATTTTTTTTCAGTTCGGCAACTAAAATTTCAAATTTCTTCGTGCTTGTTATTTTCATTGTTATATTTTTTTTGTTTTTTAAGTACCAAATTTCAAAATGTCCACAAAATCAACGTCGCCTCAAAAATAAACGGCGACAGATATTCTCAAACGTCGACTTCACTTCGACTGTTGTATCGACAACGATAATCCCAACCATACGTCGCTATCGACAAAAAGCGACAACCATAATACGAATGTTGTCGCCTCGCTTCAATTTTGTGACGACGGCGACAACCGTAATAGGACCGAATGTTGTCACATGTTCAATTTCAAGAAATGCCAACAAAAAGATATCTTAGATATATTTTATTATCAGTTCTTGGGAATGAAAATGGTATCAAGGAGAGACTCACAAGCAGAAATATATCTCTAAATTTGAAAGATTGATTTTTATTTTCGATTGGAAACAAAATAGAAATTAAATTGTTATAAATAAAATGTTATACATATTGATCATGATAGAATTATTTGTCAGGTATAGTCGTTTAAACAAGTGATTAAATTTTTTCAATATCATTATTCTTTTCACTTGTCAAAATCATATGTATTTTGATTTTATACTTTTTCATTCTTGTATTGTTGTCATATATTTGTGAAGAGTTTGACAACTGAAACGAATGAACGAAAATTAAATTGTCTGTTGTTGCTGGTTACAACTACAACAACTGCTGCTGCTACCACATATTTGTTGGCACTGGCTACAAACGTGTTGCCGTATCGTATTTTTTTCACCCATTACAGCAAATGTTGCCACAAGTGTGGATCGTTTTATTTGGAAATTTGTAAAGCATCTTTTACACGGCATGTATTTTACATATCGCATGTCACTTTTGCAAATGAAAAATTTATGCATTTCGTGTGAACGCTGTCAAGCATGTCATATGAACAATGCATCATGCAATACATCTGACAATTTTTTAAATCGGGCGTGTTCTATTTTTGTACGTAAAACCGTATCGCATCAGCTGCTTTTTGATAAACAACAAAGCGTTTGTGGAAGGAAACAATTTCAAGGAGTGGTAAAATTAAATTAAAATGGATAAACAACAAGGAAAGGTAAGTAATTTATTAACAATTCTAAAATTCTGTTTTGTGACATGGTAACATCAGCTGTTAATGACAAGCAGAGGTTATGCCATATGGTTTACACGTGAACGTTTAAACAGCCGTGTTTTTTAACAATTTTGGCAGGCATACGAAAAACATGCGATATGTAAAATACATGCCGTGCGAATGATGCTTAAGTGACGGTAGATTAATGGAATAAAAAAAACAGGCTTAATATTGAACCATACCTGCGACCATGTAAACTGGTTAGAGCCATAGAACCTCCCACTATGTCCCTTTTTAGATTATGCTTGTCAGTCTGCAATTATCACAGAATTGTCTTTTAAAATGCCCACGTAAATTACGATTAGATAACATTGTGCGTTTTGACCTGTAACGACCACAGTAGTTTTGACGTTTAATCGGCTGGTCTCCCTCATTTTTACATTCGTGAAAACTTATTAAATTGATCAAAAAAATTAATATCTCTGTGTTGAATTCATTCGTACAAATTTTCGTAAAAATTTTAAAAGTGGTGTATTATCAGTGAATTTATTAAAAACCAACCAAGTTTTTGACTATAAATTTTTATATATGACCACGCCCCTTTGTCCAATCCCGCCCATATTTGCAGCAGATCTTAGAATGTTAACCTAACCAACATACCCAATTTTGTTCAATTACCGCTAAAAAAAGCAGAAATAATGGATTTTTAATTTGTGATTTGTATGGGAGGTACCACGCCCCTTTGTCCAATTCCGCCCATATTTTGATAGTTCATTAGTCGTTTCACATCGTTTGGAAAAGGTTAAAATCAATCTAAAGTTTTTTCGGCATACATGCATTGCGTGCATGTAGCCAGGTGAAGTCATAGACCAATACAGACATAGATACTCTTATTCGTCAAAAGTCAAAGGTACAGTGGAAAGTAAACATTGGACGATGGAAAGCAGGGGTTCAATAATACCAGATAGAAGTAATAGTAAACAACGTCCAACAAAGGAACAACGACCGAATTTCGTGTTTTTGTGGCAGACTAATTGTGTTAAATACAATACAATTGTATACCAACGATAAAAGTCAACAAAAAACTGAAAAATACATTTAAATTTTTCAGTTCTACACCGAAACGACAGGAAAAAGTTAAGTGAACATATTTTGTAACTCCACCTGGTGTAAGTTAATTTTAAATTTAATTGCTCTCATTTCCACAAACCTACGACGAAGATTGTGAAATGAAACGTCAGACGAGAGAAAAAAAGTATCTATCTATGTCTGTATTGGTCTATGAGTGAAGTTAATAAAAATAACTTAAAAAAAAGGAAATATTTGTACCGATCGATTAGACCTTATAACTTCGAAATGAGAATTGATATGAAACAAAGAAATACGAAACGTCAAAACTCCCCACAAATTCTTGTTTCGTGCGTGAATGTCACCCCGCCAGCAACACCGTACCTCTGCCCAAGGTAAAAGGCAGAATGTAAAGATGCTCTAATTCACTAGTGCCTGCCCATATTTTTGTTAATCATATGGGCTATTCACCAAATTATTTAGACTACTTCTAGTTACCTAGAAAAAACCGATACTTATGAGTCGGAGAATAAAAATTATGTTGAAGATAAACACTTGAGAAACTTTAGACGCGTTTCTATATTGTTTCTTTCATATTTAGTATACGAGAATTTACACGAACCCACTTAGGGGCCATCCATAAATGATGTCACACTAAATTAGTAAATTTTTCACCCCTCCCCCCTTGTGTCATAGGCTGGCACATGAGCTCGACCCCCCCGTCTAAAATGATGTCACATTCAAGCGAGCCCCCTAAAAAACACTATAAACAAAACATTGAATAAAATACTCTATTTTATTTTAACAAAAAATAATCTTCGATTAAATTATATGAAACAAATGTACGCAGAGAACAAATTGAGATCACAACTAAGATGTCCAGGGTGACGTCAGCCAGGTTCTTATACTTAAACTTCCGGCGATAGGTCCTCACATTCCTGACGGATATTGTCTTTAAGAGCTGCAAGAGTCTGAGGCTTGTTGACATAAACCCGCGACTTCAAAAAGCCCCACAAAAAGAAGTCTGGAGCGTTTAAATCAGGCGATCTTGCTGGCCAGTGCAAATCGCCAAAACGGGAGATTAGGCGCCCGGGAAATGCATCCTTCAGCATATCGGTTGTGGCACGTGCAGTGTATGCCGTTGCACCGTCCTGTTGGAACCACATATTTTCCAATCCCAATTCATCAAGTTGCGGCAAAAAGAACTCGTTGATCATTGCTCTGTAGCGTGGCACGTCCTCTGGTCGATGTCGACGGCGCTTCCATGACATCCTCGGCTACAGCAGCAATATTCTCTGCAGAACGGCTACTCCGGGGTCTGCCACGCCTGGCAGCATCTCGTGTTGTGCCAGTCTCTTCGAGGCGAGCGGCTAAACGTCGCAGTGTTTCACCAGTAGTCGTTGGACGGCCAGGAAATCTGCGACGAAATTCACGTTGTGCCAAAGTCATCGACCGATTATTGGTCAAATAAATAGTCAGCAATATTCCGCGTTCTGGAGCAGTGTAGCGTAACATTGTTTATTAACGTGTATTTCGCATGTGTTTACTACACAAATGTCAAAACAGAACTGACATTAGGGGCCAATCGCAAAATTTATAGCATTTTCTGATAGGAGGATTACTTTTGCGCCACCTTGTATTTACAATGGGTGGGACGGTGCCTATAGTTGCTGTACTCATCAATGGCTCGTGGGTCTAATTCTTCGACATCTATCCACTCCATATCTTCCTCTTCAGTATCATTGCGAGCAATACACAACGCTTCTGAATCTCGTCGAGTCAAAATAGTAACAGGATGTACCCGAATGGCACTTTCGTGGTGTTTTTTGGTGGATAACTCGTTTGTGCAAAATTGCAGATTGTTGTGTGGCGAAATAAGCTCCGCACGTTTGACAATCACGACTCAAAAGCTGCGATTGGATGGAAGTGTTACCGTCACTTGTGTTTTGTCAACTTGTATTGAGCATATTTTGCGAGCTCTGATATTAAGCAAAATTAATTGAAAAATTGTGACATCGCAAGTTTCTGTAAGCCTCCGCCCCCCTATGTCACAAGTTGTCACGGATAGTTGCACCCCCTCCCCCCCCTTTGAGTGTGACATCATTTATGGATGGCACCTTATCATCATTGTTGTTAATACCCTACAACATATTCGTTTTGACAAAAAAATTAAATGAGGTGTCAGGGGACACCCGGTTGGAACGAAGTTCCTTTCGCTATATATTATGTAATAGTTAGTTCCAACAGGCCTAAGGCGCCCGTTGAAAAATACGATAATTTAAATGGATCTTTAAGAAAAGACACTTTTTGTAAAATGATAAACTTTTTGTAAGAAATATAAAGATAATCTATGTAAGTAATATAAAGATTTTTGAAAGTAATATAAAGATAATAAGCTTTATATTATTTAAAAAGGTCTTGAGCTTGAATAAATTTGTAAGAAAAATTTTTTTTTATAGAATGTTTTTTTTTCAAAGTATATTTATAGGTCCTGTTTGTAAGAATGTGTATTATATTTTCCCGGAAAGCTAATGTTTTTTAAGAAAAGGTACTTTTTGTAGGTAAAAGCCATTAGTATGAATTTTTTTTAATATTTTATAATATTTTTTTTCAATAATAGGTAAATGTTTAAGAGTAGGTACTCATCTCAAGAAAAGTTATTTTGTTTTACAAAAAAGGTACTCTTTAAAGGAAAGGTAGTTGTTTAAGAAAAGGCAATTTGTTGTAACGTAATGTAAATTTTTAAGAAAAGGTACCAATATAAAAAATTACTTTTTTTAAGAAGATTAACTTTTTGTAAGAAAATTTGCTTTTGCAAGCAAAGGTACTTCTTTAAGATAAGGTATTTTTTAAGTAAAGGTACTCTGGTCAAGAATATGAATAGGTATTTTTTTTGAGAAAATTTACTTTTTTTAAGAAAACGCACTTATTTAAGAAAATTTTATTTTTTTTAAACTTCTTTCACTTTGGCTTTTCTTTATTTACTTTTTATTCGGTTCAAACTACAATACGCAATAAACAGGCTCCACCTAGAAGATTTCACATTAAACAAGAAATAGCGTCCCATATGTTAGTCTAGACACAAACCAAGCCAAAACATTTGAGTGTAAAGGGGCCCTTAGACCCGTGGATAAGTTGCTCGACTTCAAGTTGACAGCAACTTCGATAACTAGACATCAACTTCGATTTTGCCCTTATACTCTCAAACTAAAGGGTTTTTCAACAGACACGCTACAAAAGTAAATCGATAGGGACAGCAAACGACGTCATATTTTTCCCCGCTCTTTTGACATTGCTCTTCAGTAAGGTTTGCCATTTCATCATGCCACAATCAATTTATTGCAAACCAAGTTTGGTGAACGTGTTATCTCACGAAATGGACCAGTCGATTGGCCGCCTCGGTCGTGTGATTTGACGCCGTTAGATTATTTCCTGTGGGGCTACGTCAAGTCTATGGTCTATGCCAACAAGCCAGCGACGATTGATGAACTTCGTACGAATATCGAACGTGAAATTGCAGCAGTATCGGCCGATTTATGCTTGAAAACCGTCGAAAATTGGGTTCAGCGTCTGGGCTTCTGCAAGCGTGCCCGTGGTGGCCATGCAAAAGAAATCGAGTTCCATACATAATGGCATCGAATGTACTTTCACAGGAATAAAGAATTTCATTGGTATCTAAAACCGGTTTCGTTTTATTTAAAAAAAACTTATTGAAAACCCCAATAGTTGAGGCAACTTCATTTTCTTGTCAGATGTCGAAATGAAAGGTGATGAGCGCACTGCGAAAATATCCCAAATTTTACGAAAAAACGCCATTTTTATTTTCTTCAAATATTTATAAATAACACTACAAATCATATTTATTTAGTTTATATTTTTCCGATAATGTTTAATTTATTTATTTTTTGGTTCATTTATTTACATTTTGCCGATAATGTGGCTTTGATTTTGCATCAACTAACGGGTTTTTCAACAGAGACGCTACAAAAGTAAATCGATAGGGACAGCAAACGACGCCATATTTTTTCCCGTTCTTTTGACATTTCTCTTCAGTGAGGTTTGCCATTTCATCATGGAAAGATATACGAGCCAACAACGAGTCGAAATTATTAAAATTTACTACCGAAATTTGGAGTCAGTGGCCTCAATCATCTTCAGCGATGAGGCTCATTTCTGGCTGAATGGCTTCGTCAATAAGCAAAATATGCATTATTGGTCAGACAGCAATCCACACGTAATCCATGAGTCATCATTGCACCCCGAAAAAATTACGGTTTGGTGCGGTTTATGGTCCGGCGGCGTCATTGGGCCGTACTTCTTCCGTCATGATCAAGACCGGCACATTACTGTGAATGCGAATCGCTACCGTTCAATGATAACCGAATATTTTTAGCCCCAATTGGATAATTTGGACTTGGAGGACATGTGGTTCCAACAGGACGGCGCCACAAGCCACACAGCGAATACCACAATCAATTTATTGGAAACCAAGTTTGGTGAACGTGTTATCTCACGAAATGGCCCAGTCGATTGGCCGCCTCGGTCGTGCGATTTGACGCCGTTAGATTGTTTTCTGTGGGGCTACGTCAAGTCTATGGGCTATGGCAACAAGCCAGCGACGATTTATGAACTTCGTACGAATATCGAACGTGAAATTGCAGCAGTATCGGCCGATTTATGCTTGAAAACCGTCGAAAATTGGGTTCAGCGTCTGGGCTTCTGCAAGCGTGACCGTGGTGGCCATGCAAAAGAAATCGAGTTCCATACATAATGGCATCGAACGTACTTTCATAGGAATAAAGAATTTCATTGGTGTCTAAAACCGGTTTCGTTTTATTTAAAAAAAACTTTTGTAGCGCTCTTATTGAAAAACCCTTTAGTTCGTACAAACCACCAACTTCACCTTACACCATGGATAAGTTGATGTCAACTTGAAGTCGCTGTAACTTATCCACAGGTCTAAGGGTCCCTTAAGAGTAAGTGTGCTGCCAAATGTAATTCCATGCTCAGTGTTGTACTTCGTGGATTTGCCAGTCTTGCGCTTTGGCTTTTCTAAATTTACTTTTTATTGGGTTCAAAACTACAATATGTTATAAACAAGCGCCACCTAGAAAACTTCACTTTAAACCAAACCAAACCAAAAGTGCCCAATAGAGTTGATAATGATGGGTTTTTAGCCATGAAAATGCTTCTCAAAAATACCCTTCGGAACCGGTGTAACACTGTACGTCCCAATCAGTGAGTATAAAACTAGAAAGCGCACAGCTCACTGGTTGTGAGAAGCTCTCCCTAATTCCTTCACGGGATGTAATGGGAAACCATTTATTTATTTTTTTAATGGGTTGTAATAAAGTAGTTAAAAAAAAGTTGTTTAAAATTTTTTCATTTAGCGCCCGTACCGCAACGTGCGATAAGGAACTTCGTTCCAAAAAATGATGTAGAAAATAGTAAAACTTGCTATTCGAAAACTCGAACAATTGTGGGTTAAGAGCAACTATATCGCTCATTCCTCTATCTAGGTTTTTCTCCACAATTTTCAAACAATGGAATGATAACTTTAATTGCACCTAGAAAGGATTAACGTATTATGTCAAAAAACATATACATAGATGTAGATGTAGATTTAGTTGTATAAGTGCATATATACATGGCTGAATGTTAGAGAATACAAATGTATGTAGGTACCTGCAAAAGGGCCTGCCCGTCACCCGTCTGGTAGATATTTAAAAAAAACCTCATTAATTCGCTAATCGATGAGCAGATGCGCAGGGTTTTACGTTATTCAGGTCATAAATGCCAACATCAGTGTGTCCACCTAATTGATTTAGCAACAGCATCGGGAAAAGGTACAATTTATGACCAACATCATTAATGTCCAGCTAGGTACACAAAATGATTAGTTGGAAAATACAAAAAAGGATATTCATTTGCATGAAACGCACTTGTCTACCTGTTCTACAGTAGAGCCAGACTGAATGTTGTCTGCCTTTAGGTGCATGCGGATATTCATTTGCTTGAAACGCACTTGTCTACCTGTTCTACAGTAGAGCCAGACTGAATGTCGTCTGCCTTTAGGTGCATGCGGATATTCATTTGCTTGAAACGCACTTGTCTACCTGTTCTACAGTAGAGCCAGACTGAATGTTGTCTGCCTTTAGGTGCATGCCTGTCCGTCCGCACGTGTATAAAAGCTTGTTGCAATCAATGTATATTTCACAGTTTACCACCGATCATCATCCAGTAACAAACTGAAAAAATTAAATACTATGTAAATTTAGAATGAATCCCTCAGAACTACAATCCGAAGAATCATTGGAAATAATGCAGGAGCATGCATTTTTGAATGTGTTCTACCGCCTAAAAACAGCACAATCCCGACTAAGGAAAGGTTCGAAAGAGGCGAAGAGGATACTAGCCGGAATAAATAGAATTATTGAGGAAGCTCCATACACAGGGAAACCACTACCACCACGTACCACCACTGGTAGCAACAATGGCATACTTGATTCCAGCAGCTTGTCGAGCATATCATCGTATTCCCCACCTTCTGAAATGGATATAAGCTGTAGTAGTAGCATATCATCATGCAGCAGCATATCATCATATGAAATTGATCATGAAAATGATGACGGGTACCAAGAATTCTCCACAGATGATCAAACGTCCTCTATGGCTTGGCAGCACAACCAACATGAACCAGCCACCGAACACTATCCCCAACAATTGGGTGATGTGGTAATTTTGGGTCCAAATGGAACCGAAGTCGATGTAAAATCATACAAAAGCATTATTTGGTCTTCACCCGATTCAGCGACACGAGATCTTTTGGGATTTGTTTTTACTAGCGATATACTGGCCGCCCACGCGCTAACGGGCAATCCGTCACCCGCTTTGTACGGTCGTGAAAGACCCGCTAAAATACAATTGGATCCCCTAAAGACGGCAGACATTATTCATTGCGTATGTTCAATTATTCCGAGGGTTAAATTAATGCTGCCATTACTACAAAATGTTCCAACACACCCAAGAAGTACACCAGCCGTTCCCAGAAACAGATGAAAAAAATAAATAAATTGATACCAACCTTCATTTCAATTTTAATTTTAAATTCAAGATTATGCCAATATTTTTGAGTTATACTTTATATGTATGAATGTGTCAGTTGGCAAAACGACCAACATGCTCAATCGAAAACTGGAAACAACGATTAATATGTTTCCAGTATGCAGGGTGGTCCAAATACAAGAATGTTTTTAAAAATGAAATAAACTCAATTTCTTTTGGTATATTATGGCTTTATTAGAAACAACAAATATTCCCATTATTTACGGAACATGTGGCTGCCGCGGCTGGTTTTGCAGTAGTTCATCCAGCTAGACCAATTTGCCAAAATTTCGTTGGCGGTTTCAGCTCCTATCCCACAAATGGCTCAGACGATTTTAGCTGTAAGGGTGTAGATTGCTTACAGCTAATATCGTCCGATTATTCGCATAGCATCGGCCTTTAATCACGCCCTACAAGAAAATGTCTAAAGGGGTCAAATATCAGGTCAGGGGCAGCGAATTGATCCCCAAGACGGGTGATAACACGATTACCGAACTTAGAGCTCAAACGATTGATTGTTTGATGAGCTGTGTGATATGGTGCACCATGATATTGAAACCACACATTATCCAAGTTAATGTTTTCACTTTCAGCCCATAAAAGTCCGTAGTCATGGCTCTGTAGCTCTCTCCGTTGACCGAAATAGCGCTGTCAACAATATATTCTAAAAAACCGCGCCAATGATGCAGCCATAATTGCGGCCATAATTCAAAAACCTAGATGATCGACCTGTAACCTCGTTCTCGGGGGTTTTTGGGGTCGCTGATCACGAATTCAGAATTACGAAACTCAAAATAGCGGTTCCAATATGGCGTCATGCAAAGATTTCTAAAGTTATTTGTTACTATTGGATAATTTCATTTATACTAAATAAATGTACTAAAAGAAACATTTTTCACATTTGTTGAACAAGACCGAGACCCTAGAAGCCCTCAATGTCAACATTCGACACGAGTGCGAGAATCTGTCGCCCGAAGTGATGAAAAATGCCATTAAACGAGCCCGTATGGCAACCAATTGTGACGGCGCCCATTTAACCGATAGCATCTTCTCAACTTAACCAATAAAATTCTAAAGGGTCAAATAAACATAATCAAAAAACAGAATCGAAGTTTTTTATTTAGAAAAAAAAAATGAGAGCCAAACAACATCAGATGACTTCTTTTGAAATACCTGCGCGCGGCTTGGGCAACGCAGAATACATTGGAAATAAGTTTTCCACATTTCCCAACATTCTTCAAGCGTTAAGTGACTCAGTTTGGTACGAGGAAGTCAATATTTTGAACAGAAAAAATTTAATTTTTTTTATAAACATCGTTAATGCACAAAATTAAAAATGAAGGATTTTGATCGCTCAATTTGCTGTAATTAAACAGGAAGTCAGCTAAGGAAGCTCGATTCCTCTCGAACGTAGCATAAAGTGGAACGTCAGTTGAGCCGCATGAAAAAACTATAGCATTTTAGTGTATGTTTCAACCAGAGTACAAGTACTCAGTACCTGCCATGTTCGAAAGTACTTAAAAGTTATGTACAATTCCAAGTACATGAAGAATTGGAATTGAAACTAAAAGTCTCAACTACACAGGTACTTGTAATTGAGAGTACTAATTCCTCAAGTACTTTCCAATTACCTCAAGTACTTGTTAAGTACAAGGAATTGAAAGGAATTGACGGAATTGGAAGGAATTAAGAGGAATTGGTGCAATGCGGAAAGGTATTGAAATAATATTGAAATAAGGGGTAGGAATTGCAAGTACCACAACAAGTTTTTGGACTTTTCTTTGCACACAGTACTCCTATTGTTTCTTCTAATTGGTCTCTAATATTCCGAGCACTTATGGACTAAGAAAGTACTGAAGTTATTGCATATTGACTTAATTGTATTTGTAACCGGGATTAATTTTAAAATAATACTCTTAATATTCCATTAACATACTTACTGCTTTGCACAGGGAAATATTTTTCCAAAAATTTGAAATATGATTACTTCAATAGTGATTTCATTTCCATTTTTATTTTTTACAAGAAAAAATTCATTATATTACAAAATATTGAGCCACATAAATATTGAGCAACAAAAGGAAAAGAAAACAAAGAAAACAATTTGTATATTCCTAACTATCAGGGCTGTCATAGAAACCAATGTTGTCGGTATTGGATTTGAAAACGACAACAAATGTACTTTGGTGTCATGGAATCCAATGTTATCGGTTTTATGTTCGAACTAGAATTAGAATCGGTTGTAGGTGTCACAGAAACCAATGTTATCGATTTTCTTATTGGAAATAAAACAAGCAGCTAACAGCTATCGCTTTTCTTTATAGTGACTAAATCAAGTAGCGTCAAGCGTCGTTGTTCATTTAATTTTATTGTGCAGGTGATTTAATAAAAATAAATATTTATATGTAATTTTTTTGATCTCAAACAGGGGAAAGCATAAAAATAGCACCCAAAACTCGATAATTATGGAGTTTATGGAAAAATATCCGGACCCAGCACGGGGATTCACAAAGCGTGATAAACCAACTGTGGATTCGCTTTGGCAAAAGTTGGCTGAATCACTGCACGGCGCAGGTCCACCGCAAAAAGGATATAAATGGATGGAAAAAGGTTAGAAAATGTATGCCAAATAAATTTGCTGTGTTATTAAATTGTGTTGTTTTATTTCATACAGACGTGGACGGAATGGAAAAGCGATGTAAAGAGAAAGCTTGCACAAAACAAAGCAGAGTCCAGAGTAACTGGTGGAGGACCATGCTCAAAGCATCAGCTGACAAACAGTGAAGAAACAATAATACGCGTATGTGGCATTGCGCAATCGGTGGAGAGTGTTTCTGGTGTTTCTCTTGGCTTGACGGAAAATGAAGGTGGTGAGAGTGCGGAAGAAATGCCGTCAACATCGTCAAAACGTCCACAGTCTCCACTTTTAATAAGTAGCAACCCAAAAAGGATAAAAATAAATACCACTGGTGAGCGACTTAACAAGTTTTTGGATGAAGATAATAAAAGAAAGGTGGAACTAAATGAAAAGTTGGACGAGCTTCTAAAAATTCAGAAGGAAAAGGCAAGCAGCTTACGTCGGGTGTATAGAGCGATTGATAAGGGACACGAGTCTATCACAAGTGCCGTCGCAGAACTTAAAAACGAATTTGTACGGGTTAGTAGAGGAATTTTGCAATCTATGCAAGAAAAAAACCAATTAAAAAAGAAACAGCTGGATCTCGACATAATGAAATTTGAATACCAGAAGAATAATGAGTGATCCGAAACAATTTTAAAGCAATAATGCATAGCTATTAAGTTTTATAATTATAAGCATACATATGCACCATTTAATTATATATGACTTTGAAAGACTGAATTTTAATATTTTTTTTGTTTTAATAAATTGTTTTGTTTGTTTTATGAAATATAAACAGCTTTTATTTTACTTTTATAAACATGTAAGTTTTTTCATTTTGTTACAAGGTATCAGCTATTTCATCTCTGATCCTTTGACCTTCACTTTGTAGAGACGTATTTGAGGGCAATATAACATTATCATCACTATCGTGTGCTGTTAAAGTTATGACGTCCTCGTTGTTTTGCACTTTGTAGCTTCTGCAGATGTTATGCAGCGCACAGCAAGAGTTTATAATTTGCACTACTTTTTCTGGATGATAATGTAATGTACTCATTAAGCAACGAAACCGGCTTTTCAACACCCCTATTGTTCGTTCTACAATATTGCGGGCCGATGAATGAGCCATATTGAACTTATACTCGTTCGAGTTGTAGCATGGATTTCTGTATGGTGTTAACAAAAAAGGCTCAATGCCATATCCACAATCTCCTAATAATTTTGAGGTCCGATCTCCAGACTCATACTTCCCAAGAAAATTATGTCTGGCGCTACTTACGTTCCATATAAACGCGTCATGGCCAGAGCCTGGATACCGTGCATCTACGGCTCGAATTTTCATGACGTGGTCACAAATCTGAATATATGTACATTAAAACATACATAAAAATTATTTTCAAAAAGATAAGCACGTAAATAATCAAAAATTGAGTTTGTGATATACCTACAATCATGGCATTCATACTGAAATAACCTTTTCGATTGAAGTACAAATGCTCGTTAACGCTAGGGTTTATAATCCTTATGTGTGTCCCGTCGATACAGCCAACTATTGAATGAATTTTGTATTTGTTGTAGAAGTAGTCCCGTGATATGCGCTTTTCGTTCGAGTTCATTTCAAGTTGCACCCACTGAGGGCAAACGAACCGCTGCATAACCCTGAGCACATCGTCTAAAATTATTGACACTGTGCTCCTACTCAGACATATGCTAGAGTCGTTTCCCACCGATCTTTGATAGGACCCTTCCGCTAAAAATCGCAACGAAGCTGCAAGTTGCAGCAATGGCGGAATTTTAGAACGGGAAAGGTGCTCTTTTAGTGTATCTACCACTACACGGAATGCATCTTTGTTTAACCGGTAATAACCTATGAATCTGCAAAGCAACTTTAAATATGAACCCACAATATAAAATGTTTACTTACGCTGTCTCCGGCAGCTCAAGTGGATTGCTGGAATCTCGCAAAATTCTTCTTCTGACCTTTTCTGAGCGTTGTTCCTCCAATAGCAAATATGCAACAACAGCAGTGCTCATTTCACTTGTGTTATTTTATAGCAATATATATCATCTCTTTTAATTATTTTAATAAAAACACAACAATTTTTATTCTTTTCAATTAATACACATTCTATTTTATCAAAACACTAGGGGTCTTCATGAAAGCTCGAAAGAACCTCGTAAACTCGAAAACATCGCAAACTTGCACAGCAAACGTCAAAACAAACAAATTTCCCATACAAAGCGACTTTGCTAAAAAGTGGAAAGTTTTCGAAGCAAATTTGCTGCGCAAACGTGGGATGGAGAAACGTGTAAACTTTTGACATTTCGCTGTCATCTGACTAGGATGGATAAATAAGGTGATAGCACTAGAACAGTAGAAAAAGTACACATACATAATACATGCAATTGCTACTGCTACCACCTTATGTATCCATCTTGGTCAGCTGATATGGTTTTGAGCACAACTACGCTGAGCAACTTTACCTGGTGCCTCATGCAACGGTGCGAGGGAAACTTGCGCTGAGCAAAAGTTCTCGACTTTCACGTTTGCATGAATGCCGCTACTATAAATTAAAAAGATATAGCTGCTAGAGGTAGACTCGTTGGAAATGGTAATTTTTGTAGCCAACAACAACAGGCAATTTGTTTTTGTGTCTAGCTGATAACACTACCTTTATACACATATATCTTGCAACAGCTGATTCGATTATCGGTTTTATTTGCATTCGAAAATAACAAAACCGACTTGGTTTCATGACACCAAATGAAACCAATATTGGTTTGCAAAACCGACAATCAACAAAACCGACTTGGATTCTATAACACCCCTGTATATTCAGTTTTAGCGTTAGCCTTCATTACTACTAGTTTTTCGAAAGAAAAATCTTTTAATGGGTGCCTCCTCGGATTGTTTACAATTTTTGCCAAGGAAAGTAACCTCTCTACTGGGGCGGACGATGTCAATTTCGTGTTCATTTTTATTGATAAGTCTTGCAGTAGAGGGTACTTCGCTAACATTTCAAAGCTGGTGTCGTTGTCATTCAGATATTGATATAATTGATTTGAGACGACATTTGTTACGCTTGGCGATAGTTCCAGCGAAACAGCAGAGCTTTCCACAGCACAACTTCCATTGGCTAATAATAAAAAATCCAAAACCAAAAACGAAATATATTGCATAAATATATAAATAAATAAACATGAAAAGAACTTCTATGCAAAAACAATACCTTCGTCCCCAAAATCATAAAAGTCATCTTGTGCATTGGACGATTGAGAGCTATCGACATTTAAATGAAATTCTTCATTCGCATTGCCATGGCGCACTGCTTCTGCAATTACTATTTTATGGATGTCATCCGCAGTTCGATGAGTTGAAGAAATTTTATCGAGCGCATTAAACCACCTCATTTTGAGTTTGGGAGTCAACACTGATGCAATGATTGCATTGTGTGAGTCATATGACAAGTCAAAAAATTTCGAAAAACGTCTCCTCAAGTTCTTTTCCAAGTCATCTGCTGCTAACTTTAAATACGTCATGTCGCTTGAAATGTGAATTTTTCGCAACTTGTTACTTAAAGTTATCAGTGACGGCAGAAAACAGTCATACAAAAGATTTTCTTCTCTCTGAAGGAAATCAATTGTTGCAGGAATTGATTTCATCAACATACTGTACTCTTCCAAATACTGTGCATCCGTGGGAGAGAGTTTGTTTTGTGGCTTGAACCCGAATTTGTTGCCTAAATTGTCCAATTGTTCTCTGCAGGATAAAAGCCGAGCCACTGCGTCAAATGTGGAGTTCCACCTTGTTACTACTGGAGTAAGCAACGAAACATTAAAAATATTTTTTTCATAAATATAATTTCGTGCAAGATATTTATAATAAATATTTGTAATAAATTTTTAAAATATGTCGCTTGAATATACGAGAAGCCAAAAAGGTATTGTTCTTTTAAAAAACAATGGTTACGTTTCCCGGAAGTGCGTAGAATGTCTTTCTGGAAAATGTCGCGGGCGTATAATAGTTTCGGAAGGACAAATTAAGAAATCGAGTGCTCATAATCACGTATCACACAAAGCAAAGATTGAAAAAAGCGATGTGCTACATAATATCAAGGAACGAGCTAGTGTATGTCAAGAAAGCAATCATCAAATTGTGTCTGCTGAGACATATATGTTACCAGCAGCTGTATGTGGACAACTACCACCAATTCCCCTTATAAAAAAGCAGCTCAAAGGATTAGAAACAAGAATAATCTTACATTTGTTAATCCAACATTTCTGCTGGACCTAGTTATTCCGGATAATTATTCGAAAATTGAAAATGAGCCTTTTTTACTTTATGATAGTGACCAAGTCCATGATAGAATTATAATATTTTCAACCAGCATAAATTTATCACACATGACGCGATGTGATCACTGGTATGCTGATGGAACCTTTAATACTGCCCCACAACTTTTTACTCAAATCTATACGATCCACGCTGTAAAATATCATAATGTTTTGCCAACTGTTTTTATATTAATGGCCAATAAAACGCAAGCATCTTATGTTCGTGCTTTAACCGCCTTGAAAAATTTAAATAGCAAATTGGCACCTCTCACTATAATGACTGACTTTGAAAAAGCAGCAAAGAATGCGTTCAACGAAGTATTTCCCAAAGCAATTCTAAGAGGTTGTTTTTTCCACATGACTCAGTGTATATGGCGTAAAATGCAAAGTATTGGTATGCAATCCCGATACACCAATGATGTAGAATTTGCGTTACAGGTACGGCAGTTAGCAGCTCTTGCCTTTGTTCCGTAAGTAGATGTTTTAAAGAGTTTCCAGGAACTTCTACAATCGGAATACTTTCTTAAGAATTATGATGTGTTACAGCAATTAATAGATTATTTTGAAGATAGTACATGGGTTGGACGTCTTCAAAATAATCTTAATCGTCGCCAAGCATTGTTTCCCATAAACATATGGAATTCCCACGATGCTTCAAAACTCGGACCAATAATTCCGTGGAAGGATGGCATAGAGGATTTAGCTCCCTTTTAGGATTTAGTCATCCAACTATATGGAAGTTCATCGATGTTCTAAAGCATGAGCAGAAACTTAACGAAGTAAAAATTTAACAATATATTGCGGGCCAACACCCACCAAAAAGCCGAAAGATTTATCGTGATACAGCTACAAAAATAGAAGACTTTGTTAATGATTACGAAAACCGGGACTTAATTGATTTTTTACGGGGTATTGCACACAACTTTAATCTCCAAATTTAATTCGAGTATTATAGTTTTATTCAAGTAGTTAATATTGTGGTTTATTTAAAATGCCAAAATTAAATTTATCGTTTGTTAATTAGAAAATTATTATACTTTTGATCATTTGTATAAATTTTTGTGTATTTAATATATTATCAAATTTATGGAACTTTCGCTCTTTTTTATCTTTCGCTCTTTTGATGTGTTAACATCTATAGCGGCGTATAGGGACTAAATCTATCAAAGTCAGATTTTATGCTGCTGCTAAAACCAGATTTTATGCTGCTGCTAAAACCAGATTTTATGCTGCTGCTAAAACCAGATTTTATGCTGCTGCTAAAACCAGATTTTATGCTGCTGCTAAAACCAGATTTCCTGCGACTGCGACAGAGAATAATGACGTGTTAAACAAACATGAGCGAGCTAGAGAGCAATGAAAGAGTGGTGTGGCAGGGGTGAGGCAAACGAAATTGTGTCTATAGCGTATGTATTAACATAATAATGTATATATGTACATGTGTCTGTTGCTGTTGTTGAACGGAGATATAAAGCATAGCCACGCAAAATTTCTTTTGCAAGCTTGCGCAGGCGACGTTATGGTGACACACTAATACGTCAGCTACTTCGTACAAAGTATGTGTGATGTTGTGTGTGTCGCTGTTTCATTGCTGTTGTAATGGCAAACATGTGGTTATGTGACACACGTATACGTCAGCTACATCGGACAACGTATGTGTGATGTTGTGTGTTTGGTTGTTTCGTTGTTGTTGCTATGGCCAAACAAAGCGAGTCATTTGATGTCATTTGATGCCCGGTGTATACAAAAAAAACTATTATTTTTTATTTTCCAATGTAACATTTACTAATGTGTTCATTGAAATCGAACAGGTACCGTGTGGCAAAAAGGTGTTAACACATCATCCGTGAGTTCGAACACTCATTGATTTTTTTTTTATCTTTCGCTCTTTTTATTATCTCCTTTTTTTCTTTCGTTGTTATTTTGTCGCTCTTATTAATTCGCTCTTTTTGGGTGATACCGTCTAGGCAATACCCGTGTTGGACTGCAAAGTTCGACCGATTCTGGGATTTCTTCGAGATCATCAAGGTTTTCATCGAACTCCTCAATATGATGTACACCGAATTCTTTAAAGGCTTTCACAAAATTTGAGCCATTATCTGTTACTGTCGCAACATTTTGGGAATGGCTCAAATTGAATTCCGAGTTAACATTGGTAATCGTATCCGTAAGGTGGTCATACGAGTGAACGCCAAAAAACCTTTTGCATGCCAAGGCAACCGAGTGTCTCTTGAACTGCTTGTCTACCCAGTGACATGTATACCCGAAGAAGCTTCTGTGTTTGGTCGACCAGACATCAGCCGTCGTACAAACATAATTCGTATTAGTCAATACATTTCTTATGTTTCCGGTAATTTTTTTGAAACGAGCATCCAACTTCTTCATTAGATTTAGGCGATTCATTACTTGTAATCTTGTCCCCTTGAACAAGTTTCGGTATGATGGCCTCTCCACTGTCGAAACAGGTGCAGCAGTATCGATAATATACTCCAGCACTCGTTTGTCGAAACTGTTATCATCCTCATCACTAGCAGAAAGCAATACAAACTGGTCGTAATCTTTGGGGTGCTTCCGCCGCACGTGTTTTACGTAATTAGAGGTAACATTTATATTACCCTTTATACGAACGTTGCAGATATTGCAAAGGGCGTCAATTGTTCCTGTATTATGTGGGCCGGGTTTTATCTAATTGTGTGGATATTAGAAACGAAGATGTTAAGATGTTTACACGCAACTGAATCTACATGGATCTAATCTCATTTCACGGGTATAAATACTATCTTGTACTTACATATTGTAAGTCGGAAAATGGTGTTGCACTGTGTACACGTTTTTTTTCGCTATAATTTTTAGCTTGCGACCTGATGACGAAGGAAGGACAAAATTAGGGTCCATCAAAGAATCGTCGGAATCGAAGTCTATTTCGCTCATTTTAAGAATAGGATTGTTTAACAAATATTAGACATACAAACAACAGTTGTAAACGCGACGTTTCACTTCAAGCTCTATGTAACAATGATTTATATGTGCAGTATGTGCAAATTAACAAAAAAATTCTGTGAACAAAAAAGCAAAGCGTACTTTGATTAACAATTTTAAAATCGCAAATTTCTATAATAAATATGAGTAAAAATAAAAGTTCAACTTTGAATAACTATTAATGTAGAAGTAGATTTTTAATCAGAAAAAAAGTAACGAATCATATGATTTTAATTTATTAGCTTCAACTTGACATCCGAAATCGACCACCGTGCACTGTGCGTCGGTGTCATAAATCTTCAAATGTTGTTGTGGTACTTCCAATTCCTACCCCTTATTTCAAAATTATTTCAATACCTTTCCGAATTGCACCAATTCCGCTTAATTCCTTCCAATTCCTCCCAATTACGTCAATTCCTTGTACTTAACAAGTACTTGAGGTAATTGGAAAGTACTTGAGGAATTATTACTTTCAAGTACAAGTACCTGTGTACTTGAGACTTTTAGTTTCAATTCCAATTCCTCATGTACTTGGAAATGTACTTAACTTTCAATTCCTTTTTAGATGTACTTTTACTTGTACTTGAGCTGTTGTACTAAGTACAAATTGTACTTAGTACTTTACAGCTCTGGTTTCAACCTAAAGGAAGCATATTTCTAAAATGTTGCCCTTTAATCGATAAGGTTTCATTCACAATAAATGATAACACGTGGTTACGAAAGGCACTTGATATAATTTTAAATTAATACATATTGTGTAAAATACCGCATGCTGGCAACATCGTCTTCTATTAAGAAAAGTTGAGAAAATAACATAAGGTCATATTAGACCAGGGGGGAGGGAAAAGCAACTATTGTAACGCAACCTCTGCTAGTTCAGCCACGTCTGGGTGTGTCCATTTTACAGCTGATCGAAGTTGTAGCTAGAATTTGATACAGAACAGAGTTGATGGTGAGTGAGCGATAAGCAAACCATGAAGTGGACTAAGATAAAATAGTATTTGATTGGTACTAAAGGCCTGCAAAGACCCATCCAAACACACTTGTTGCTTGTTGTTAATTTTTCTTATATCTGCTTGTAAAGCGGTTTTCAATAAGAGCGCTACAAAAGTTTTTTTTAAATAAAACCAAACCGGTTTTAGATACCAATGAAATTCTTTATTCCTGTGAAAGTACGTTCGATGCCATTATGTATGGAACTCGATTTCTTTTCCATGGCCACCACGGGCACGCTTGCAGAAGTCCAAACGCTTAACCCAATTTTCGACGGTTTTCAAGCATAAATCGGCCGATACTGCTGCAATTTCACGTTCGATATTCGTACGAAGTTCATCAATCGTCGCTGGCTTGTTGGCATAGACCATAGACTTGACGTAGCCCCACAGGAAATAATCTAACGGCGTCAAATCGAACGACCGAGGCGGCCAATCGACTGGGCCATTTCGTGAGATATCACGTTCACCAACCTTGGTTTCCAATAAATTGATTGTGGCATTCGCTGTGTGGCTTCTGACGCCGTCCTGTTGGAACCACATGTCCTCCAAGTCCATATTATCCAATTGGGGCCAAAAATATTCGGTTATCATTGAACGGTAGCTATTCGCATTCACAGTAATGCGCCGGTTTTGATCATCACGGAAGAAGTACGGCCCAATGACGCCGCCGGCCTATAAACCGCACCAAACCGTAATTTTTTCGGAATGCCATTATGACTCATGAATTACGTGTGGATTGCTGTCTGACCAATAACGCATATTTTGCTTATTGACGAATCCATTCAGCCAGAAATGAGCCTCATCGCTGAAGATGATTTTCCGATGAAAATCCGTATCATTTTCAAGTTGTTGCTCAGCCCAATTCACGAACATACGACGCTTATGGTGGTCAAGCGGCTTCAGTTCTTACGTCAATTTTATCTTGTAAGGATGTAGGCCAAGATCTTTTCGCAAAATTCGCCACAACGACGTCACAGAGATGCCCAACGCTTGAGAACGACGTGTGAGAGACACATTTGGGCTTTCTTGAACTGAAGCCTCAGCGGCAGCAATATTCTCGACACTACGGGCACTTCTTTGTCTCACTGGCACAGGAACATTTTGTACTGTGCCTGTGGATTCAAATTTCTGCACTAGACGCTCAATTGTTGATCTGGTAGGACGATTATGACGACCAATAAATTGGACGTAGCGCTCTTAAAGTCGATGCCACTGACTCCAAATTTCGGTAGTAAATTTTAATAATTTCGACTCGTTGTTGGCTCGTATATCTTTCCATGATGAAATGGCAAGCCTTACTAAAGAGAAATGTCAAAAGAGCGGGAAAAAATATGGCGTCGTTTGCTGTCCCTATCGATTCTTTGGCGTGTCTGTTGAAAAACCCGTTATCTGTTTCGCTCTCTTTGGATTGAGTGCGTATATAATATTTCTCTTATAGATATCGATGGAATAGGTATGAGAGAGTGAAAGTACCAAGTATCAAAAATACTTGTATGTTTACATACACAACAAACAGATATATCGGTATTCTTGTTATCTGTGCTTGGAATATGAGGAGAGCGTGTGTTTATTTACCTCAGACATTTTTGTTTTCTTTTTTCTTAAAATCTGCCACAGATAAAACTTACACCATCACTGTTTGTAAAAATAATGGAAAAAGTAAGAGAAATGCATCGACGCAAAGCGCACGATCTGGAATATACATATTAAATGGATATATTAATAAAGGTGAGCGCAGTTCACAGCTGATTTGCTTTGTTTATATTTTTACGGTTAATTAGGTTGTCAAAAGTTGTTTACTTACTGTTGATTGCACTGTTTTGATTCAAAGAAATTAAGCGACGCGGTTTAGAGTGAAAAAGTTTATTTTCAAAATTTATATTAAAAAAAATAAGAAAAAGAAAAATGTGAGTGTGTCCTATGCAGGAAAAATGTAGTTGAAGTTGGGTCGTTCCACAGGGTTCCAACAGACAAGCGGAGAAGGAACAAATGGAGCGAGATTTGCGAAATGAATTTCTCACAATACGCTCTTATGTGTAAGGACCAGTTTTCCCCCTCAGACATTATCAGAGGAGCAAAAAGGAATCATCTGATGCCCAGTGCCGTTTCCATACATACATGATGATATGCAATATCCATTCAATGAGTACATATGTGTTTTAATCAGCTGATATTGACAACTTATGAATCTAAGGCAAAAACCTACAACAGCAACAAAATCTACTGCTTCTACCTTTTCAATATATCTTGGATATATCCGTTTAAAAAAGAGGTACAACAGTTACTTCACTGAGTGGAACAGATAAAGAGAAAAAAAGTTTCCACTACAATAAGAGCCAGAGAAGGAGATGATACGCACTCTACTCAATCCAAAACGCATGGGCACATGTTGTGTTCTACACTTTGTTGTATTTTTTGTAGCGATAATATCAGGTTCTTACTTGTTTTATCTGTTTGTACGAGCAAAATGATTGGAACGCTGCAGGCCTTTAATTGGTACTAATGACTCATAAATTGTGTTTGATCGAACGAAAACACGTATTTTCCCCCAATTTTAGTAGTAGTTGATCCGATTTTTTTTTAAAGCTGTAATTGCTTTTATGCTAACAGATCATGTTTCTTGGGGTTAGTGAAAAAATGTAAATGCCGCGGGTGGGATTCGAACTCACATTCAAAAAAATACACCACTGTAGACAGTAAAAGACTTCAGTTAATGACAAGTGTGAATACTCTCTGCGGTGGCTTAACGGGCTAGACACAGCTGAAGATGTTGCTTCACCAACATCGCAATGGAACTTTTTGATGTGTTAACATCTATAGCGGCGTATAGAGACTAAATTTATAAAAGTCAACACATGCAAACAACACACAGACAGGTTTTCTGCTGCTGCTAAAACCAGATTTTATGCTGCTGCTAAAACCAGATTTTCTGCGAATGCGAAAGAGAATAATGACGTGTTAAACAAAAATGAGCGAGCAAGAGAGCAATGAAAGATTGGTGTGGCAGGGGTGAGGCAAACGAAATTGTGTCTATAGCGTATGTATTAACATAATAATGTATATATGTACATGTGTCTGTTGCTGTTGTTGAACGGAGATATAAAGCATAGCCACGCAAAATTTCGTTTGCAAGCCTTGCGCAGTCGACGTTATGGTGACACACTAATACGTCAGCTACTTCGTACAAAGTATGTGTGATGTTGTTTGTTTGGCTGTTTCGTTGCTGTTGATATGGCAAACATGTGGTTATGTGACACACGTATACGTCAGCTACTTCGGACAAAGTATGTGTGATGTTGTGTGTTTGGTTGTTTTTAAATGAAACGTCATCATTTGATTGAACGGCTTTTTAAATTCTTTATATTAACTTCACCTGCCTGTATGTACATATCGATGGTGTTGCGTAAAAAGGGCCAATCTGCTGTTTCCAATTGTCTGTAAGATATTCATAGATTATAACGTAGCAAAAATGGTTATGGCTATAGAAAGTTATGGTTGGGTTCTTCGAGCAGTATAATTATCTACCTATTTCGTTGCAGATAGACCCAAGCAGTTTCGCCCTTTTGACTTGTCGTGACAAGGTAAACAAAATCAGATCGGCCTTCGTAAAAAAATGCAGATTGGCCCTTTTTACGCAACACCATCGATATGTATGCTGAAAAAACTTTGGACGGATTTTTAATCCTTCTCCCGTAATCCAATCGAGCTGAAACTTCGCAGGCAAACTAATGGCGACGACAAAAATTAAATGTCGAAATATGGGCGGGATTGGACTAATCGGCGTGGTACCTTCTATACAAATCACAAATTAATTCTGCTCCTGTTAACGGTATTTGAACAAAATCGGGTATGTTGGTTAGGTTTACATATTCTAAGATCTGGTGCAAATATGGGCGGGATTGGACAAAGGGGCGCGGTCATATATAAAGAATTTATAGTCAAAAACTGTTTTTTTTACGGGTTGATTTGTTATTATTGTCAAAGGTAAGTCAAATAAAATGTGGGTGCGGAGCACTCTCAGAGCAAATAGAATAATGACGTATTATACGTAAAAAAAATGAGATAACAAGAGAGCAACGAGAATTGTGTGAACTTGAATAGCGTATGTGCGAACATAACAATGTATGAATGTATGTTCATGTGTCTGTTGCTTTGCATTCTCTTTGTTGTGTCTGGGAATACAACAAAAAGTTTTAAGCAAGCAAATAATGACACATGTGCTTGCACTGGTCTTTAAATAATTTTAAATATTAATATTATTTAAATGTAACGTCATCATATGATTGAACGCTGTTTTTTATTTTCCCATGTAACATTCACACATGTGTGCATATAAATCGAACAGTTACCGTGTAGCAAAAAGGTGTTAACACATCACCCGTGAGTTCGAACACTCATTGCTTTTTTGTTATATTTTAATTTAAATATATTTTGTGGCCTTTTTACTATCCCACTTCGCGTATTTCCAAATTGCAATACGGAAACCATATTATCATTTTGACTTATTATCATTAACAAGAGAACATTTTCAAATAAAACTTAACCAAACTCATCGGCATACGGCCACGTAAACTGGTGAGAACCATATAACTCCCTGCTACACCCCACGAAATAAATATAAAGGCCACAGCATTTTTTGATTTTTCCAAATGTTAAGGGGAATTTTCAAGTTTTTATTTTATATTGTATTAGTCCCTTCAAAATTAAATACTTTTCAGAAAAAATACAAGATGAATCAACAAAAATAAACTAATTACTAGTGCGAAATATTTATAAAGGCAAAAGGGTTTTATAAATATTTTTAAAAGATTGGTACGACCGATGTATGATCCACATTATCGGTGATAACTTGCACTAAGCTTCTTGGTATTGAGTTTATCAACGAATGAATATACGCAGGATCAGTTATCTTCCACCCTTTGATCCTTGACATCCTTAAACTGCCCCCAGGGTGGGAAACTTGGGTAGGTAAAACAGACCAGAGGTCGTCGATCGGATTAAGATCGGGACTAAATGCAGGCGAGTCGAGAGTTGGTATTATTTCTGGACTCCGGAAACTTGGGAGTTTCTTTGACCGATGATACCGGATGATAAAATCCGGATGATAAATTCTGGGACACAAATTTCCTCTCTAGAATTAACTAAGACGACATCCAACAGTCGAATATAATACTCGAAGTTAATTTTTGTGGAAACGAAATATACTGGAGTGATTCCTCTATAATTCAAACCTGCCGAAACCATAAGGGAGCCACCGCTAAAATTTCGCCGCTGACGCATAATTTTGGAAAAATCTGTGCAACGACAATATTTGTCCGACCCATCAGACCAATCAATATTTACTTGGTTTCATCGGAAATTATCACTCCTCATTTAAAAATCTGAATTTTCCAACGACTTTAAATCTGTCTAATTCGTGTCTTGGCATGATGCCATGTTTTGCATACTTTTTTACAGTTTTAAGTCGCGTTTCGTTATTTGTGGAACACGACGCAACCTAATCCCAAGCTCAATTCTGCAATAATTTCCTTAACGTTGAAGTTTTCTTTAACAGCAACCCTTTTGATCTCTCTTTTGGCGCTGACACTGATCAGTGGTGTCCTTCCTGGTCGTTCCTTGTTTTCACATTGACCAACCTATTTTATAAAATTGTCAATGACACAACGATACCTTTTCAATCGCCTCGAAATTTCATGATTGGACTGCCCTTCATTATGATTATCTTAAACTTTTCGCTTTTCTTCTTTACTTATCTATTTTCCACCAGCCATTCTATATAAATTGATTTTTTTTAATTTGCCCTACGTTAATTTTAAAACAATAAAATAACAAACAAGGAAAACTCACTTCTGTTTGCATTCCTATTTACTAAATTCCAAGACGGTTTCTTTTCCATGGTGCCTTTATATATATTTCGCACCAGAAATAGAAAAACCAACGTCACTTTTCATTTAACCTGTAAAAGAGTTCGAATGATTACATTCTCTGACATTATCTACCTAATGACTCATATGTGCATTAAAATTCTACACCAAAAACGGAGTGCATTGAGAGTACCGAGGAAAAATATATTGCCTTTATAATTATTTCGCTGGGTGTATGCCCTTAGTTAGTCTACTTACTTACTTATCCGGTCTCGAACATATCCGGGGGTCAGGGACCTTACAAAACAAAGATAATATTTTACGCCACGCAGTTCGATTTTTTGCCATATCTCTTCAGTTGGTAATACATAGTAACAAGTGTGCGCAGGGATCCCTCGCTGATTTCACCAGCGGAGATTTGGTCTTCCTATTTTTCGTTTAACTTTGAGATCGGTTTCAAAAAACCCTCGTGCTGGTTCGCCTTCATCCATTCTACTGACATGGCCTAGCATTATTTTGATCCACTTACCTATGTCAAAGTCGGGATATAGCATGCGTCGCCCATTTTCCCCGTGTGCACTATAGGGTCATAAATTTGTCGAAGTATTTTGCTCTAGAAGACTCCTAGAGATGTTTCGTCTGCTTGTGATAAGACCCTGGAATCTGCGCCATAAAGCACGACAGGTTGTATGACAGTCTGGAGTAGCTGGGCGTTTGTTACTCGAGAGAGGGCTTTATCTCTAAAGTGGTTACAGAGCCCAAAATAACATATATTCGCAGCACAATTCTCCGCTTGATCTCAAGGCTGACGTTGTGGTTTTTGTTTACGGCAGATCCGAGGTATATAAATTTGTTCACCAACCTCGAAATTATAACGGTTATCAAAGGCCATGCTTCGGTATAAACGCGTGGAGGCCCTACTCGTTGAATCCATTAGTTTTGTCTTGTCCTCGTTTACTTTCGAAACCACCGCTGTAACTTCTCTCATTATACGCCCAATGATATTTATATCATCAGCATACGCGAGCAACACTGGACTTGACTTGCTGCTTATAGTTTTATTCATGTTGACTCCAGCTTTTCTCATAACGATCTTCATTAAGATGTTAAAGAGATAGGTTGTCGCCTTGCCTTGGGCCTCGCTTAGATTCAAAAGTTTCGGTAAGATGATCTATTCATATTCCCAATATGCTCTGTACATCTGCGATGACATTTCCGTCCTTGTCTTTAAACAAGGAGGGCCCTGAACCAAGTCCATTAGTTCATTCATTTTACCTCTTGGTAGACTTTTCAAGTTTTGTCCTTCCTTCTCTATATCTCAATGTTCTCACTCTGGCGCTTTCTCCACTGCCGTTTCTTACGCCTAAAGAGACGATTTACCTCCTTTCTTTTTTCCTCTACCGCACAGTCGCAGCTCGCGTTGCTATTGACTGAAGCATTGCCATACGTGCAGCGTTCGTTTCATCAGCTGTTACACGACACCCTTCATCGTACCATGGTTTGTTGCGAAGCGGTTTTTCGAAACCAATTTTGGTTGTTGCGGCAGTTTTTGTAAGGTCGGAAATAGGTTTCCACTGAGCTTCAGCAGCGTCATCGGGAGGTCCAAGTTTAGATTTAGTCCCTGTTTATACTATGCTTGTCGGGCAGCAATTATCATGCTATTCTCTTTTTTAAAAAGCCTACGTAAATCACGATTAGATTACATTGTGCGGTTTGACTTGCAATCACCCCTGGAAATATGATCTATTCTAATTAAATATATCATAAACAGGAATTCCTCTATGTTGAATTCGTTGCCTTAATTGTAAAAGTGGTGTATTATCAGTTAATTTATTAAGCAAAAGAATTATTTGTACAGATCGATTACACCAAATAGAGTAATGACGTATAGAGAAGCCAAATCTCTCAGTAAATTGATGGCATTTGATGTGTTACAGACGGGCGGTTGGACGTTGGAAAGTATTGCTTTAATAACACCAGATAGTGGCAATGGCTCAAACCAACGAACAAGCAAACAGCAACGGCATTTCGTTTTGTGCGTTAAAATTGTTGTGTAAATACACCACAAATATATACTAACAATAAAATATAACAAACAATTCCAATATACGTTTAAATTTTACAGTTTTTCTGCAGAACGACTGGTGTAAGTCAATTTACGTCAAATAACCGACCACCACCACGAACAGTGTGAAAGGAAATGCCAGGTGAGAAGAATGACAGCTCTTTATGGAATTACCCTCTGGATTACATCTTATCACTTCGAAATGAGAATTGATATGAAACAAACTGGCAGAAATACGAAAGTGGAGAAAGAAAACGTCAAAACTCTCCAAAAATCGTGCGTGAATGTCGGACCCACCAACATCACCACACCTCTGATCCAGGTGAAAGACATAATGTAAAGATGCTCTAATTCACTAGTGCTTGCCCATCTTTTTTGTTAATCAAATGGCCTATTCACTAAATAATTTAGACTTCCCCTATTTACCTAGATAAAATTCATACATATGATTCGGAGAATAACAATTATGCTGATGATAAACACTTGAGAAACTTTAGACGCGTTTCTCTTTCGTTTCGTTCATATTTAATATACAAGAATTTAGAGGACCCACTTATCGTTATTGTTGTTAATACCCTACAACATATTTGTTTCATATTAATTAATGCAATCGCTTTGACGAAAAAATTAAAAAGAGGGCTGGCGGATGCACAAATCACTCGAGCCAGTATTGTAAGAACTTTATTCTTAGGCGCATCACAGACTTGTGATTCATGAGTAAGAGTTTGGTCGGCAAGTTTTTATCTGGCTGATAAAATCGAAGAAATATTACCAACAAACTTAGTCAATATGTATGTGTATTTGTGATGTAATTGATGACCAAGGCATCTCAAATGCTAACGAGCGTGAATAGAAAATCCCTCTCATTGCATCAAAATACATATATCCAGAGGTATTCGAGTCGTATATTTCCGCACGCAAAATGCGGCACGTGAGTCGTTAGTTTTAGGCACTCGGGAGTATATTTAAAAATTAAATTTTAAACGCCAGCACTCTTGACTCGGTTCGAAAAACGAGCGGTAGAAAAATTCGTGATTAGATTCGGTTCTGTAATATGTTTTCGCTCCTGACAGGGTACGCGTTCCCCCTTATATTGCAAAGGTAATATCTGAAAATAGACCGCAAAATGTACAAACAATATACAACAAAGGTACCAAAAAGTACATAACGTAACCAAAAATTATGAACGGTTATGAATAATGGTCTACAAATTTTACAAAATGTAAAAAATATCCCCAAAAGAATATAAATTATACCAAAGAAAGTCGACGCGATTCACTCAATCGCATTTCTCTCTCGCGTCATAACCTTATTATTTCGTACTTTTTATATACTTTATGTAATTTTATTAAACATGGTTGGAGTTTCTATAGTTAGTTACAATATCATCATCATCCGCTCGCGTATTGAAATATTCAACGAAGAGTCTAAGAGAGAGAGCAGAGAAACGAGGCGTTTCACTCGTTTTCCTTGTTTGCATTCCACTCCGTGAGTAAAGCGTGAGTAAAAGCGCTTGATTCGCTTTTTCGAACTTAAGCCCTGTATTCTTCCAACTGGCTCTATTCTTCGCCTTTTCTCGCCAAGGATACGGAGGGATTCTTCTGCCTGGTCTTTCCAGCGGAGTCTTAGTCGTCCTCTTTTCCTGCTTCCATCGGGTACGTTATCAAAAATGTTTCGCGCTGGCCCATCTTCATCAATTCTGATAACATGGCCTAGCCAACGCAATTGGCACACTTTGATTCGTCTAGTTATGTCCACGTCAGAACAGAGATTCTATAGCTCTGCGTTCCAGTGACGTTGGTACTCGCCGTTTTCCCTCACAGGACCATATATTTTACGGAGAATTTTTCTCTCGAAAACTCCCAGGTGTTTTTCATCCGCTTGCGATATGACCCAAGTTTCAGAGCCATATGTCAAGACAGGTAAAATGAGAGTCTAATATAGCTGGACTTTTGTCCTTCGAGAGAGGGCTTTGTTCCTAAACTGCTTGCTGAGCCCAAAATAACATCTATTTGCAAGCACAATTCTCCTATCTATCTCCAGGCTGACGTTGTTGTCCTTGTTCACGGCGGATCCAAGGTAGACAAATTCATCTACCACTTCAAAATTAAATCGATTGTCAACGTTCACGTGCGGACCAAGTTGAGAGGTTTCTCTAGTTGTTGACACCATTAATTTTGTCTTGCCCTCAGTAACAGCAAGACCCACCTTTGATGATTCCTTTTCGATTCTTGAAAACACTGCAGTAACCTCTCGCAAATTTCTCCCAATGATGTCTATGTCGTCAGCATACGCCAGCAACATATGGCTTTTCGAGTTAATTACTGCAGCCTTCCTCATTATTATCTCCATTAAGATGTTGAAGAGATTGCACGAAAGTGTGTCGCCTTGTCTAAGTCCTCGCTTGGTACAGAATGGTTCAGGGAAGTCTTTCCCCACTTTCACTGCTGATTTGGTGTTGGTCAGCGTCATTCTACAGAGGCGGACCAGTTTTGCCGGAATACCAAGTTCTGACATAGCTTCGTACAGTTTTCCCCGTATGGGGCTATCGAAAGTAGCTTTGTAATCGACAAAAAGGTGGTATGTATCGATTTGCTTTTCGTGGGTCTTTTCAGGAATTGGCGTAACGTGAATATTTGGTCAGTCGTGGACTTGCCTGGTCTAAAACCACACTGATAAGGTCCAATCAGGTTTTCAATAATTGGCTTTAGTCTTTCACATAATACGCTCGACAAGACCTTATACGCGATGGATAAAAGACTGATACCGCGATAGTTGGAACAGACACACGGATCACCCTTTTTGAATACAGGACGTAATACACTGAGACTCCAGTCGTCGGGCATAGATTCCCCCAGGCATATACCGCATATCAGTTGATGCATGTGGGCTACCAGTCCTTCGCCACCTGCCTTAAAAGTTCAGCGTTCAGCGGGTAGGCCATCCGCACCAGCGGCTTTATTCTTCTTCAGGCGGGAGATCGCCGTTCTCATTTCGTCTTCGATCTATACTATATATACTATCTTCCACTATCATTACCTCCTGATCTTCAGTGGAATAATCTGAGTGGAGTAGTGCTGAAAAGTGGTCTCTCCACATTTTGAGCACACTCTGCTTCTCAGTCACCAGATTCCCATTCTCATTCCATTATTAGGCCCGTTGGTCGATCTTCTTACTCTCTGGAAAAACTTTCGGGATTCACCATTCATCTCTCTCTGCTCCCACTGGCATTTATTCCGCCTAAACAGTTGGTTTGCTTCCCTTCTCAGCTTCTTGTACCGCTCACTCGCAGCATGCGTTGTAACTGACTGTTCCGTTGCCATACGTGCTGCGTCTTTTTCATCAGTTGCAATGCGACATTCTTAGTCGTTCCTTGGCTTATCCTTCTCCGGATTTTGATAGCCAAGTTCAGTCCTTGCAGCGGTTTCCAAAGAAAGGGGGATGTGCTTCCACTGCGCATCTTGGTCTTCGGGAGGAGGGGTATTTTGCTCTAGCAGGAGAGAGAGCTTCTGTCGATAGGACATTGACATCTCCAGTATTTGTAGCTTGTCAATATACAGCTTTTCCTGTATTCGGCTTCGTACGTTTTTCGCCCTGCTCAGTCTTGTGCGAACTTTCGCAGCCACCAGGTAATGATCCGAGTCGATATTGGCACCTAGAATCACACGTACATCCATTGCAGTAGAGGAGTTGTGCTACTAACTACCCTGTTCTTTGCAGCTGCGACGTCTATCAGTCTTATTCCATTATTGGAGGTGGTATCATGTAGACTGTGATTACCGATGGTTGGTCGAAAGACACTTTCCTTTCCTAATTTGGCATTAAAATCGCCTAGAATAATCTTAATGTCATAGTCAGGGCAGCGTTCATATACTTCCTCCAGGCGCTCGTAAAATGTTTCTTTGACCTCATCATCTTTATCCTCTGTCGGTGCGTGCACACAAATTAACGAGATGTTGAAATATATCGCTTTGATGCGAATTGTGGCTATGCGGCCACTCTCTGGGTTGAACGTTGAAACTAGGTGTCGCAGTCTCTTGCCTACTATAAATCCGCACCCAAATTCGTTTACTCTCATGGCAGCTGTAGTAAATATCGAAGTTTTTCTTTCTTGTGCAACCATATCCTGTCCATCGCATTTCCTGGATCGCTGTGACGAAAGTGGCACCAGTCCTGTATAACGTTCGAACATTCCCGGTACATATCCTTAAATCATGGTCCTTATAACGTTTGCGAGGGTCGTCAACAGTTGGGGGGTTTCTTTGTTCATTATATTTTCTGTGTATTTTCAATGCCAATATAACGGTGGCGGGAGGCATACCCAGCCCAACTTGGAATATAAATACCCAAAATTTGAATAATTTCTTTTGGAATCCGTTCCACTTATCCTAGAGGGCAGTGTACAAATCGTATCAACTTCAAAATTCGTTTTACCGGACATTTCTCTCTTAATGGACCCAGAGATTTTCTTTGGGGGTTTTTTTTGAGCTTGTTGGAAAGGTCTGGAACGGTAAGACCTCTGGGCTTCGTTTAGGTCATTTTGGAAAGGTAATGAAAGAAAAAAAGCATAAGTTACCTGCCATCTGGCTGAGCAAATTGAGGTTATGTGAATTTTTTTTTCTATTTTTTCTCCGAAAGCTCTGTATCTCGGCGATTTGACTTTTTCTACTTTTAAAGACCTTTCCAACAAGCCCAAAAACAAAAAAATCCGACCACTGGCTCAGAAGTTAGCACCTTTACCCTACTACCGTCCGACCATCAATCCGAAAAATTTTGAACCCGCTGCCATTTCGCACCCTTGCATTTTCGGACATGGTCCTTGTTGACTTTTGTTCATGAAATGAGCCAAGGAATACGCTGGAGAAATTTGTACGGAACTTCCTGAATCACCCTGTATAATATAAAGCGAAAGGAACTTCGTTCCAACCGGGTGTCTCCTGACACCTCATATAATTTTGTATTACAGGTATACACCTGATTTCACGAAAGCAGAATTTTGTCATTAATCTCTAAATGGACATTTTTGAAATGGTCGCCCTATTTCTGATATTTCAAGAATTATACTTTTGCTTTTACGCATGTGCAGCCGGATTGTCAAAATTTTGGTCCGAAACAATTGTTTTCTTATAAATTGATGTGATATTTTTTTTGCAGTTTCTCTTAAATATTTGATATGCGGAAGTTAAAAATGTTTAAATAAACCCTAATTATACTTCAATTATTTGAAGACTGTTGTATGCCTGTTACGTGAACGTGACAAGTATGTGTGGCTTGCATTGCGCGCAGTTTATTCCACACGCTTCAAACAAGTTTACAAATATTCGACGCTTTGTCGAAAATACGCTTAGGTGTGTGGAAACCACAAAATGTGATATTATACCACAAGATACCGATAAATATGCTGAAAAAATAGATTTCTCAGATAAATTTCGGTACGAACAATTGTGCAGTTTGGAAAAAAATTATGCTAAATAATTACACTAAAATTACACTAATAGTTACCACTTATCTTTGATTTACATTGCAAATATTTTATTTATATTTCCTCTACCTCTACCTTGGTTGCTAAAATTATCGAAATGTTAAAATTCCGGTTCCAAACAATTACCAAACAACTGTTTTCGTACGAAATAGCTTTGGCGTAACAACCCTGTAATTGATTTTGTCTACGAAATTTTCGTGAAGAGCTGTGTACCAACCAAATGAAAAATGATCGGTTCGTGAAATTTTCATTATTTTTCATACACGTACGACTTACGTCGATAAAAATTTCATAAAAACTCAATACCGGGCTTTAAACAATAATGCCATTCAGTGAACGAAGTCGTTACCAAATTACACTGTGTGTAATTTTTTAAGTCATGGAAATATAACCATTTACGGACACCACTACGTGATAAAAGACAAAATGTATCTCCCAGTTACAAAGCTACAAC
This sequence comes from Phaonia tiefii, assembly GCA_963931995.1. Lineage (NCBI taxonomy): Eukaryota > Metazoa > Arthropoda > Insecta > Diptera > Muscidae > Phaonia > Phaonia tiefii. The sequence goes on along the minus strand of OZ008368.1, from coordinate 234,179,172 downwards.
TTTCACAAAATGATCACTTTTTTGCAAAAATGTCACCAAGGCCCCAAATCTTTGGGCCCATAAATAAAGTCCATGAATATGAGCAAAACTGGGAGACACTGGACTTTTTTTCTTGGACTTTTAGCACGTAGTGGTGTCCGAATATGGGTTTCTTTTATCGTGTTGCACTGTAATATCAATGACGGCGGCGCAACAAAAAAAAAAAACTCAATGCGTATTCGAACTCACGGGCGTTATGTTAACACCTTTTTGTTACACGGTACTTGTTCGATTTCTATGAACACATTAGTAAATGTAAGATTGTAAAATAAAAAAAATTGCAAGCTCTTTTAAACATTAATAAATTCATTTAATAAATATTGATCAACGTTTATATGATGCCCAGAATGCAGTCAATTCCAAAAGCCATTATACGAAATGTACTTACTTCCATTGTACATAGAATGTAGTTTAAAATTATTTTGTTGTGGTTTGAAATCGTTTTTTTGTGCTGAAGGCTCTTTTGCTATTGTACTTCCTTTTTTCTTACATCTGCTTGAACATTAGATGTAATATAGTTAAAATAAGTAAAGCAATATTTAGCTCACTGAAATAATTGTTTTTGTTTTGTCATAAACAGAGCGATGACAAAAAGTATTGAATAGTATAGAGAACTTATTGCACTTTTTTTGCTCTCTCATGTAGAGAGTCTGAGTAAAATAGCATAAACGTGTCTTATTCTCTTTATAGAATATTTCAATATAAATGCACCATTTCGAAAATGTTATTACATAAAACAAAACAAAAAGCATAACTGTTTCAAAACGTATCAATGTTTCACATCAAAATTATGAATGGACCAAGTTATCACAAAAAGAGTAATACATTTCGAATCATTCGTCAGATGTCGCCAGTGCTTTTGAGTGATACAGTTCGTTCCATGAGTTCTCTATACTATTCAATACTCTTTGGCGACGACGACCTGCGTTTTTGTTCGCTGCCGCTAAATCAATACCATCATACATATTTTCAGGCAGAGACTATTGTTGTGCAACAACCACGTATGTGATGCTAACGCTGTGTGTTGGTTGCGTGTGTTCTCTTTGATAGATTCACATTTTAAGCCGATGCGAGCAACTTATATGGGCGGCAACGTGAGCTTAAAACACTTGTTGGCGGCTGCGCATCGAAAACTGTTCGGTCGGAGTCGTTCTGTGGTAGCGTGTCTGGTTTGCAAACTAGTTGATTTGTTGTACCTTTTTATTATGGTTGCTTTGTTTAATACTTTGTCAGTGTTGCATCAAATTGTACACCAGTTTATAACCAGGTTAAAAATTAACCTTCAGATTTTAAAGAATAAAATTTAAATCTTGGTCTGTGTAAATGCGGCACAAGTTTTACATTCCTCAATCAATTCGACTGAAATATATAGCATGGTACAATAATATACTCATGGTAATAGCAGCGCGTGTTGTTGTTATTGTAGGCAGCAAAAACAGGCTTTTTGTTTTTGTTCTATTCGCTTCAGCTGTCAAACTCTACACAAGTACATACCAACAACACAAGAATGCAAAAGAGTACAGAAACAATATACAGGTGAGTGTGACAGCCGAAGCGAAGAACCTCATGAAAAAAATTAAAACAGCTGTTCTTACGACTTTACCATGAACATATTATTGTACCATGATATATAGTATGTAAATACTTATAAGTCTGATTGAAAAATATGGGCTGACTACTTATATTAAATGATTATGATGAGACGATTTCGAGAACGGATCCGTTCTCGGTTCGTGATCGGATCAGCGAGCGGGTGAAATTCCTCTTTCGTTCTCGAAACGAGAATTGCGAAATGAATTCGGCCCCGATAGCGAAATTGCGATTTTAGATCATTGCGATGGGTTTCGAAATCATTGCCATATTGATTCCGCTCTAATTTCAGAATAAAATAGTCAAATTACATTTTAAGCATTTATTTTTATATGAATTTCTGAGACTCAATTTTTTCATTATATTTAACTTTTTTTGGTAACGCGGTCTTTCGCATATTGGAAGTATTTCTTACTTCTTACTTCCATCGTTTCTAATGGATCATTTGGGTATTTCCGCTGAAATGCCGCAGAAATATAGAATCGGATCAGAGAAAACGAAATCCGATGTTCCGAACTCAAACCGGATCCGAATCGGATCAGCGTAAGCGGAATCCGACGCGTCGGACTCAAATCGGATCCGAATCGGATTCGAGTCCGACTTTGTGCTTATTGGACTTATAACTATTAAATGTTACTTGTGGATGTAGCGCGTGTCGAAGGCTACTACGTACTATACAAATTTGTAGCGAATTTTGTTGTCGAACTATAGTTCCCACACAATTTTCTCAACTCTTTTTCTTGGTATTCACTTAAACTTTCGTGGCCTTCGCTATCACAGAAGTCCCCCCCCCTCCGGGTGTTGACAGGACATTAAGTATTGCTGAAGCCGAAACAGTTGATGCTTCTTTAACAGTGTTGTAGTAGTATTAGAGTGTGGCCGATGTTGCAACAAACTATGGAACGTCAACAGCAACGGCGGGAACAAGACAAACTTTTATTTATAACCCGTAGAATATTTCGACGTTCGTTTTTTTTCGCTTTAACTATCTCTTACTCTTAGCTTTGGAAATTTCTCTTCTCAACATCCTTTGCATGGCCTAACACTCGTATTCCATTGTTGCAACTTTGATGTGCCACACGGCAACAGAAAAATCCACTACTGCAGTTGCTGCTGCTGTTGCCAGTAGGATGGATGAATAAATGAATGGATTGGAGGATGTACGATAGTAAGTAGTTTGTAGTAAACTCGTTTATCCTTGATTAATTACTCAATGGTTGCAAATTGAAGAAGAAACATAAGCAGCGCCAGTAACAGCATCCAAATAATGCAGAGTGCCACAAACACCAACTTGTTCCGGGGTTGAAGAAGAGTCTCGACAGACTCTTTGGCTGTTGCTGCTGCGACTGCTGATGCTGCAGTTGCCAGTTTTAAAATTGCCTCAAAATTTATAGCAGAACAAACAGGCAGGACCAGCTAAGCAGAAAAACGAATTGAGTTCACTATTTAACTATAAGCGCGATATGATCCTTATGAAAAGTTGTTGAAACTGTTAATTGATAAAGGACTCGTTTAAATAAACGTTTTTCACTTAAGTACAATTAAGTGTATAAATATTAATAGAAAGAAAACTTGCAAGATCTCTTAAATAAAGGAAAGCATAAATATTATTGATTGCTTTTTATTGTTTTCATACGAAAAGTTATAAATAGTAATTAGGATGTTATGGCGTGTAGGGGGAGGGGGGATGAGAGGAAACAAGATGTAGTACACTCAGAAAAACTAAGAGTTGCCATTAACAGCAGTCACAGTTTGCTACTTATCAGCAGGTAACTTGTCTGCTATTACAACAAATATACTGCCATAACAACAAAATGTTGACAACTTGTAATGGACCTCATCCGAATTAAAACATTGTATTTGTTTCCCTACGTATTCAAATTTTCAACGGAAATCTTAACCAACAATCGTCGGGAAATATTCCGAGTATGAAAATGATAGGTAATGAACGGAAATATCTTCGTGGTACAACACTCTCTGATTGACAACAAAAAGTCTCCAAATTGTTGTACTAAAATAAATGATTAGCTTGCTTGGAAAAGATAGTGCGATTGCAACTTCCTTTCATAATCTGCTGCTGACTGGTGAACACTACAATTTGGGACAAATACATATAATACATTTAAAATTTGATACATAGTAAGTTTATTTAAAATATTACAGTGTTTATTATAATAATGGCAACATTCTTTAGCCAGGGAATATTTTCCTAACGAATATCGAAAAGACGGCACTTACTCGTGAAATAACATATTAAAAGTGCTGCAATAGAATTGATATCAAACAATCTACATACAATTTATTCACGCGGCGTGAATGCTGAGGAAAATCCCAAAATTGGGTCGGTTGAACAATAATCTCGGATACATATTTTGGTATTGCAGAGGAAATTATTTTGTGGTGTACACATTTGACCACGCTGCAATTTGCGCCAACGATAACCTCTTTATCTACAACTTAGCTCACCGTATTGTCTTCGTTTCGATTAAATGTCATCATCACAATCAAATCGTATTCTCAGGGTAATATTGATCACTTGTGGATGCGACTCTTCAGATCGACTTTGAAGTAACCGTGAGAAGGCAATGGTGGCCTAGTACCAGATCCGTATATCAATTCGTAATTGCAGTTGGGACTGTCCTTGGAGGTGTTTCTGATAGCCATTCACTTGGGAGTGGCCAGAACTGATTCCTTCATTGGGCGGTCCAAGCAGCTCACTACTTCCACGCAGTATATCCTGGGCAATGGCTTTATCGGAAACCTCGATTAGCTAGCTAGAGTGAGAAGGCGAAAATAAATGAGCAGCCTGAGTGGTAATGCGATCACTGATACGTCTCAGGATTACTAGGTGACCCTGTCACTGAAGCTCTTCGAAGTAGTGGACATATTCTTCTGTCCTTTGAAGGCGGATGAGCCAACACCTCTGGCCAACGGCGGATCAAAATTGAAGAAACCAAAATCCAGTTTCGACACACTGCATTCTGGTCAGCGTCTGATCCATAATGGCCGGCTGAAACATAATCATCCTGGCATTAGGTAAAATGCAAACCACGGTGGGCTGGGTTTGCCTCCCTCCACTGTTATATTGGCAATGAAAATACACGTAGAAAATGATGAACAAAGAAACCCCCCAACTGTTAACGACCCTCGCAAACGTTATAAGGACCATGATTTAAGGATATGTACCTGGAATGTTCGAACGTTATACAGGACTTGTGCCACTTTCCAACTGGCGGATGTCCTCGGAAAATATAAAGCTTACATCACAGCGATCCAGGAAATGCGATGGACAGGATATGGTTGCACCAGAAAGAAAGACTTTGATATTTACTACAGCTGCCATGAGCGTAAGCACGAATTTGGGTGCGGATTTATAGTAGGCTAGAGACTGCGACACCTAGTTTCAAGGTTCAACTCAGTGAGTGACCGCATAGCCACAATTCACATCAAAGCGAAATATTTCAACATCTCGTTAATTTGTGTCCTCGCACCGACAGAGGATAAGGATGATGAGGTCAAATAAACATTTTATGAGCGCCTGGAGGAAGTATATGAACGCTGCCCTGACCACGACATTAAGATTATTCTGGGTGATTTTAATGCCAAATGGGGAAAGGAAAGTGTCTTTCGACCAACCATCGGTAATCGCAGTCTACATACTACCACCTCCGATAATGGAATAAGACTGATAGACGTCGCAGCTGCAAAGAACATGGTAGTTAGTAGCACACGATTCCAGCATAAGAACATTCATAAGGCGACCTGGATATCTCCTGATCAACGGACGAAGAACCAGATTGATCACTTGGTAATAGATGGCAGGCACTCTTCTAGTGTAATGGATGTACGTGTGATTCTAGGTGCCAATATCGACTCGGATCATTACCTGGTGGCTGCGAAAGTTCGCACAAGACTGAGCAGGGCGAAAAACGTACGAAGACGAATACAGGAAAAGCTGGATATTGACAAGCTACAAATACTGGAGATATCAATGTCCTATCGACAGAAGCTCTCTCTCCTGCTAGAGCAAAATACCCCTCCTCCCGAAGACCAAGATGCGCAGTGGAAGCACATCTCCCTTTCTTTGGAAACCGCTGCAAGGACTGAACTTGACTATCAAAATCCGGAGAAGGGTAAGCCATGGTACGACGAAGAATGTCGCATTGCAACTGATGAAAAAGACGCTGCACGCATGGCAACGAAACAGTCAGTTACAACGCGTGCTACGAGTGAGCGGTACAAGAGGCTGAGAAGGGAGGAAAACCAACTGTTTAGGCGAAAAAAATGGCAGTGGGAGCAGAGAGAGAGTGAAAGAACCGAAATGTGCAGGATGAATGGTGAATCGCGAAAGTTTTTCCAGAGGGTAAGAAGATCGACCAACGGGCCTAATAATGGGCTGCCCTCCTGCAAGGACGAGAATGGGAATATGGTGACTGAGAAGCAGTGTGTGCTCAAAATGTGGGGAGACCACTTTTCAGCACTACTCCAATCAGATTCTTCCACTGAAGATCAGGAGGTAATGATAGTGGAAGATAGTATAGATTGTACCCCCCCCCCAAACAAAACGTGATTAGAACGGCGATCTCCCGCCTGAGGAATAATAAAGCCGCTGGTGCGGATGACCTACCCGCTGAACTTTTTAAGGCAGGTGGCGAAGGACTGATAGCCCACATGCATCAACTGATATGCGGTATATGGCTGGGGAATCTATGCCCGACGACTGGAGTCTCAGTGTATTATGTCCTGTATTCAAAAAGCGTGATCCGTGTGTCTGTTCCAACTATCGCGGTATCAGTCTTTTATCCATCGCGTGTAAGGTCTTGTCGAGCGTATTATGTGAAAGACTAAAGCCAATTATTGAAAACCTGATGGGACCTTACTAGTGTGGTTTTAGACCAGGCAAGTCCACAACTGTCCAAATATTCACGCTACGCCAAATCCTGGAAAAGGCCCACGAAAAGCAAATCGATACATACCACCTTTTTGTCGATTACAAAGCTGCTTTCGATAAACCCATACGGGGAAAACTGTACGAAGCTATGTCTGAACTTGGTATTCCGGCAAAACTGATCCGCCTCTGTAGAATCACGCTGACCAACACCAAATCAGCAGTGAAAGTGGGGAAAGACCTCACTGAACCATTCTGTACAAAGCGAGGACAAGGAGACACACTTTCGTGCAATCTCTTCAACATCTTAATGGAGATAATAATGAGAAAGGCTGCAGTAAATACGAACAAGACCATTAACGCGAAAATCCATATGTTGCTGGCGTATGCTGACGACATAGACATCATTGAGCGAAATTTGCGAGAGGTTACTGCAGTATTTTCAAGAATCGAAAATGAATCAGAGAAGGTGGGTCTTGCTGTTAATGAGGGCAAGACAAAACTGATGGAGTCAACGACTAGAGAAACCTCTCAACTTGGTCCGCACGTGAACGTTGACAACCGATTTAATTTTGAAGTGGTAGATGAATGTGTCTACCCTGGATCCGCCGTGAACAAGGACAACAAAGTCAGCCTGGAGATAGATAGGAGAATTGTGCTTGCAACTGCATGTTATTTTGGGCTCACCAAGCAGTTTAGGAACAAAGCCCTCTCTCGAAGGACAAAAGTCCAGCTATATTAGACTCTCATTTTACCTGTTTTGACATATGGCTCCGAAACTTGGGTTATATCGCAAGCGGATGAAAAACATCTGGGAGTATTCGAGAGAAAAATTCCTTCGTCGCTGGAATCCAGAGTTATATAATCTGTATTCTGACGTGGACATAGCTAGGCGAATCAAAGTAGGCCAATTGCGTTGGCTAGGCCATGTTATCAGAATGGATGAAGATAAGCCAGAGCGAAAGGTTTTCGATAACATACCCGATGGTTGCAGGAAAAGAGGATGACCAAAACTCCGCTGGAAAGACCAGGCAGAAGAATCACTCCGTATGCTTGGTGTTACCAACTGGCGAGAAAAGGCGTAGGATAGAGCCAGTTGGAAGAATATGTTGAAATTTGTTTAATTTGATTGTTTAATTAATATGTGTAAGACGTCTGACCTCATGAGGTTGTAATATAGTCAATAGGTGATTTCGGTATAGATTTTGCAAATATACGACGGCTGAGAGCAAATTTCTTCTCTGCTTATGCTCACATCCAGGTTAATCGGCCTAGTGTTTTCGCTCTTTGTGAGACCCAGGTTTGTGAAGATTCTGACCCGCAGGATTTTTACATTCCTGGTTATCACATCTTTTCTTATTTTTTTCCTCACAGAGGCCTTGTGGTTTACGTTCGAAATGACGTTGTATTTCAGTCCATGCCGCAACTGGACTCAACAGATCCTGAATTTAACTGCCTATGGTTAAAATTCAGAGTCAAATCACACGTCATTCATTTCGGATTTCTTTATAGAAGTCCAAACCAAGGAAGGTTTTGACGCCCTTTCTGACTCAATAACAAAAGACTTGGAGAATTTCCCGAGCAGCGAAATTGTGATCGCTGGTGATTTCAATGTTCACAAACAGTCCTAGCTTTCCCATTCGAGCCATTCAACTCCGGAGGGCCAATACGCTGAGCTTTTTGCAGCACACAATTACCTTGTGCAATTGGTAGATAAACCAACACACATTCCGTGTGTTGAAGGGCAAGTTTCTAACACTCTTGACCTCTTCCTAACTTCACACCCTGACAAGTATGTAGTTAATATTCTTGCACCTCTTGGAAACTCGGATCACTGCACGATTTCTGCATCATTTTCATATTCGAATCTTCCGACTGCTTCAAAACCAGTCAGGAAGCGGTCCGTATTTTTATATGAAAAGGCTCGTTGGGCTGAGCTCAACGAGTTCTATAAAAACTTCAATTGGAAACTCTGTTTTCTTGACAATGATGTCGATGCTGCGGCGGAAATGGTGGAAAATATTATTTTAATATTCTCACAGGGGAAGTAAGAACTTTTGGTCATTTGTTAAGAGAGTAAAGAATAGCAGTTCCTCTTCAATTCCAACTCTTATTAAAGATGATAATATATATTTTCTGACCCGGTTGATAAGGCTAACCTCTTGGCTGAAATTTTTGCAAATAACTCTTCTTTGCCGGACAGCAATCAACCACTCCCCGTGATTGACAACATATCCAGCTCAATGGCTCAGATATTTTTTCGAACACGTGGGGTTAAAAAGGTTCTCGCAGAGCTCGACGCAAGTAAATCCCCGGGCCCGGATGGAATACCAGCACTTGTTCTCAAAAAGTGTTCTTCGATGCTTGCTCGTCCATTGCGCAATCTTTTTAATCGCTCATACCGTGCGGGTATATTTCCTTCGCGTTGGAAAGTTGCCAATGTTCAGCCATCCCAAAATAGGGTGAGGCTAGTAACCCCGGAAACTACCGGCCAATTGCAATATGCTCTACACTCTCTAAAGTGATTTATACCATGGTAAATTACCATCTGGTCAATTATCTGGAACTTAACAGTCTACTAAGTGATCGACAGTCTGGCTTCCGCAGAAACCGTTCTACTGGTGGTCTGATGGCGTTCCTCTCTGAACAGTGGAGTCGGTCTATTCATAGACTGGGAGAGAGTAAAATATTGGCTCTGGATATATCCAAAGCTTTTGATTGAGTTTGGCACGATGCACTCGTGTACAAGGTTAATGCTTTTGGTTTAGGTAGTAACTTCTCTCGATTTGTATCGAATTTTCTCAGGGATCGCACTATACGTGTTGTCATAGATGGGATCTCTTCTGACGAATATAGGATTAATGCGGGGGTACCACAAGGTTCTGTCCTCTCTCCTACTCTTTTTCTTATCTTCATTAACGACCTCTTGAGTCTTACTTCGAGTCCAATGTACTCATTTGCGGATGACAGTAGTATATGTCATTCATATTCATTTGATAGTCGGCCAAGTCCTTCCACGGTGCATGAGAGGAGACGGATGATGAATGACTCACTCAACCACGACATTCGCCTGGTAACTGAGTCGGGTAGGTCGAATTGGGTCGAATTTAATGAGCGTAAGACCCAGTGCTGCATATTATCGCACAAGCGCACGAATGACATGTCCCTGTCACCTATTTCTATGAATGGTGTGGACATTGAGGAATCAGATGCTCTTGAAGTTCTTGGCATGAAAATACAGAGTGATGTTCGGTGGAATGATCACGTATTTAACGTGTCCAAAGAAGCTTTCAAGTGCTTAGGCTTTTTAAAGCGGTGTAAGAAATTTTTCACCTCATCTGATCTCCTCAATATATACATTTCATATATTAGGCCGGAAATGGAATACAACTCTCATATTTGGGCTGGCGCGCCTAGGTCCACATTGGAGCGATGGTGCTTATTAGATAGCAGGGTAACCAACTCTGTTGCTTCCTTAGAGCATCGTCGAAACGTGAGTTGCGTATCACTTTTGTATCGGTATTTTCACGGTAAGTGTTCATATGAGATACACGCCTCTATTCCGGAGGTAAGAGTATTTAATCGCTCAACGCGCTTTTCCAGTAGTTCACATCCATTTGTTATTTCTTGGCCTGTGGATAGAACTACTCACTACAGGGAGAATTAGTTTTCTAGCCGTACAGTTCGTATGTGGAATAAACTTCCGGCGGGTGTATTCCCTAATTCTTTCAATATCGAGAGATTCAAATCAAACATTTACAAACAGTATACCCTTTTTCCTCCCACCTCTATCCCTACTTCCTAAGTCCAATACAATGCTCGGCATTAATAGGGGGCATAACCTGAGTATTGGTCAATGTGAAAAAAAAAATAAAAATTAAAGTAAAGTAAGTAATTGCAGTTGCGGTATTCGAAATTCCTGTGATCGCCAATGGAAATTATTAATTCTAGTCCTGGTCGTCCGAACTATCCTCAGTAAAGATTTTGTTGGGATATCGAATACATTTTATTAACAATACAAATTTCTCTACACATCAATTACTTTTGTTAACATGTTAAACCATAGTATTCTTCTAAATTCTCTGTAACAGACACTGGATACCACTATTTCTCAAAACCTATAATTCTTTAGCAGAACATATGTAGTTATCGTAAAAGCAAACCAAACAATCACCAGCGCAAAGAAAGGTACAGCTCAGAAAGCAAAAAACACTCAAACCATTTATTCTCATGCAGTGAGCACAGCCATATCTAAAAAAAACACAAAAATAATTCGGCATTTTTTTTTTTAATTTTAATAACAAATCTAATGACAAAACGCGCCTCTTAAAAAAATATAATTATAGTGCCAAAAATTAGTAATACACAAAAGCGGAAAAAACACAATTGATTAAGTTTATATTAAAGTTTGATTGTTCATTGTCAACTGTTTTAGTTTTAAAAATTTTTGCATGTATTTAATATTTAATTTAAATCATTAAGGTAATTTCCACGCTACATAAATCAAAACCCAGCGATAATAGTTTTAAGAACCCACATGGATTAAAGCGCGGTTCAAACATATAGTGTGTGCTACATCGATATGGAGATGGAGAGACCTCTGCAGTCTTCGTACATCATGTGGTAAGTCGTCCCGAAAATTGCTAGTAGATATTTGTTACGCGGAATTAATATTAAAAAAGAAATAAATAGTATAGTACATCAGTAACCTATTTAAAAGTGCATTATATATGGAACACCCCATACCTACAGTAAATTAAGAATCAGTGCTTCTAAAATTTCTATCATATCAATAGCATTTTGGTGCTTTAAAAAAAATACCGTTTAACTTATTACTTCTCTCCCAGTGTAATCGCGTCTAAGAGATTTTTGCTCACTTTGTTCTGGGTAAGCTCGCCCTAAGTGTGAACTGATAACCAGTTTTATGAATGAATGATGGGTAAATGTAATTTGTATCAGCATTCAGTTGAGAGAATACCCAATGTTTGGTAGAGACTAATATCCCCTTCAGATATAAAGGCTTTTTCAACAGAGACGCTACAAAAGTAAATCGATAGGGACAGCAAACGACGCCATATTTTTTCCCGCTCTTCAGACATATCTCTTCAGTAAGGTTTGCCATTTCATCATGGAAAGATATACGAGCCAACAACGAGTCGAAATTATTAAAATTTACTACCGAAATTTGGAGTCAGTGGCCCCAACTTTAAGAGGCCAACTTTAAGAGACCTCAACAATCAGCGATGAGGCTCATTTCTGGCTGAATGGCTTCGTCAATAAGCAAAATATGCGTTATTGGTCAGACAGCAATCCACACGTAATCCATGAGTCATCATTGCATCCCGAAAAAATTACAGTTTGGTGCGGTTTATGGGCCGTACTTCTTCCGTCATGATCAAGACCGGCACATTACTGTGAATGCGAATCGCTACCGTTCAATGATAACCGAATATTTTTGGCCCCAATTGGATAATATGGACTTGGAGTACATGAGGTTTCAACAGGACGGCGCCACAGGCCACACAGCGAATGCCACAATCAATTGATTGGAAACCAAGTTTGGTGAACGTGTTGTCTCACGAAATGGCCCAGTCGATTGGCCGCCTCGGTCGTGCGATTTGACGCCGTTAGATTATTTCCTGTGGGGCTACCTCAAGTCTATGGCCTATGCCATCAAGCCAGCGACGATTGATGAACTTCGTACGAATATCGAACGTGAAATTGCAGCAGTATCGGCCGATTTATGCATGAAAACTGTCGAAACTTCTGCAAGAGTGCCCGTGGTGGCCATGCAAATGAAATCGAGTTCCATACATAATGACATCGAACGTACTTTCACAGGAATAAAGAATTTCATTGGTATCTAAAACCGGTTTTGTTTTTTTGTTATTGAAAAACCCGGTATATGGAACACCCCATACCTACAGTCAATTTAGAATCAGTGCTTCTAAAATTCCTATCATATCAATAGGATTTTGGTGCTTTCAAAAAAAAATAGCGTTTAACTTATCAATGAATTTAATAACGCTACAATTGAGATTATGCATATTGTGGAGCCAATTATTACAGTTTTTTTTTTAGTTTTTCTTCTCTAATTTTTTTGTATTGTAAGATCTTTCCACACGCTACACTTAAAATTTTTTATATGTTAAATTTATAGTGTTTTTGGCACCTGCGACAGACACATTTTGCTTATTACTAAGTCAATGTGAAGATAAACTGATTATCTTAAATATTATGAAATATGTGAATAAAATTTGTCAAATTATGAATTGCTAAACAAGAAAACCTTTATTTTCCTGCTTCAGAAAGATGTGACCGTAGCGTAAAATTATATAATAGAGTTCGGGGTGCTAGCCACAACTTTGCTCTTGGTTCGGACAGAGGTAGGGCCGGGTAAATATCGTGGTTGCCAAATAGCATCATTGGTGCCAACCATTGGCAACACCTTCTTTCAGTTAATTGTTATATTTCAATATTCAATAGTAACTAGGTTCTTTTGTGGGTTTTTTTTATATTGTTGGGTTAGCCTAATAACACCTATCCTTCCATCTGAATTTGTAATTTTTTTTTAGGGAGTCTACATATATTTTATTGTAAAATATCAGTTGAGGAATTATTGGAAGGGCTACGAACTCCCCTATAATAGCGTAGACAGACGACAGCGTTAATTTGCATTAGCAGTCTTAATTCAAATTAACTTGTGAATTATCCCCGCCCCAATGTGTATTAGCTTTGGCGTAAATGCATGAAATCCGAGTGCATTTATACTGCATTTAGGTATTTCAATATGGCAACACCGTCGACAATCAATCAGCTCAAGATGTATCTATACATAAAGGTGATAGCCGGAACACAGTGGAAGTGTAACTTTCTTGTGTTTGTTGTTTGCTTTGTTGATTTTATGTACTGATGCTTGACACCGCTGAAGTGGATGTTATTGCAACAACACCACCTGCTATCACCATGTATTTGATACATCTTGAATCAGCTGTTGTCAAATTGAAAATGGATTGTCAATTGAAAATGGATTCAAAGTCAGCAAAGGTGAGTTATTTCAATTGTTTTTTGCAAAAAAATGAGAAATATTTAATATCGAAACGCATTTTTTCCATTTTAAGATTTCCAAGGGAGAGAAGCGAAGCGTGTGGTATCGTATTTTCCGCCTTCTATCCATTTGATTTCGATGTAAAAGTCCAAAAAATTACTTGACAAACAAACAGTTGTTTAAAAACAAACAGTTGTTTAAAAACAAACAGCTGTTTACTAAATGCAAAAACTGTCGTCTGTCAGGGCAAAATGTTAATTCACATTAGTGAGCTTTTAATGCAAATTAACGCTGTCGTCTGTCTACGCTATAAGACTGATTAGCTAGCTTTTTAATGGCTCCCGCCATCTTTTTGCGATATCCTGTCATGCAATAAGAAACCAAATACATAGTATGTATAGCTTGGTTGCTCAAAGAAAGACAAATTTTTATTTGTTCATTACAAGCTTTGATGCCGCATACATAATAATTTGCTTGCGACAACCCAATTAGCTGTAACCGACTTAGAGGTTGACACAACTGAATTTAGAGGTTTTCACAACGGAATCAGAGGTTATCAAAATCGATTTTAAATGCTGTCATAACACCTGGAAGTTGTCAGAACCACATTAGAGGGTAACACAACCGAATTAAACGACCACGTTAAAGCTGTCACAAACGACTTAGAGTTTGTCACAACCGATAACCGCATATAAAGAGCAGATTTGAATATTGTATTGATAATTTAAAATTCCATATTCTCATAAATTATTAAAAAACAATGAATTAATGCATTTTATATGAGGTACAATTTTACGATACAAATTTTCCATCCGTTTCAAGTCACACCCACCATGGGTCACCCTCCAATTTACGGGGTGTTGTTTCTGGCGATTTAGGTCTTAAGCCCAACTAAGCGACCGGCCTAAAGGGTGTTTTGTAAATATTGAAATTGTAGCAAATTGCACCAAAAATTAAATCTTAATCAACAATCTTGGAGGCCAATTGACAGGCACATTTCTCGAAATCAAAGTACCGCCAAATTTTCATTTCAGTAAATCGATGGTTGCAATTACCGTATGGCACGTAGCGTTATCCTCTTGAAACATCATCTCGCCCGGATCAATGTCATCCAACATTTCAAACAAAAAATCAATGATCAATTGATTACCATACGGGCTCGTTTTATGGCATTTTTCATCACTTCGGCGAGAACTTCGGGCGACATATTCTCGCACTTACAAAATAAAAATAGATTAGAGAAAAAAGAACAAAGATAAAAGCATTGGGAACGTTGTTTCCCCGTTTTCTGTGATTTTGTTCGTTTTATTTTTTTATTTTATTTTATTTTAATTTATAAAGGAAAATCAAGAAATGTGAGAAATATAACAGTTCTATCAAAATCTGTTCTACAAATCGTTCTACTCACGTCCACACTATTCCATTCGCTCTCCACAACTGAATTTTTCGTAAATCCAACGATTTCTCTCATAGTCTAACATGGCTTTTAATATGTCTTGCGGAAATTCTCACGCATATACACATGTTTAATCCTCCGTCTAATATGTATCCAATATGTTGGGATTACTATAATTTGTATGCCAATTGCAATTATGTATAATTTAATATTTATTGCTAATAATAGCAAATTATTGAATATATTTACAAATTAAAATGTTTTATAACACATTTATGGAACAGTTAATAGATTCATTCAAATTTCAGTATGAAAAGGATTATAGACAATATTTGTCAATTACTTTAATATATTTAAAATTCCATTTGTGTACAATATAAATTAATATTGTTTTGATTTAAGAAAAAAATATATTATTTTGTTTAAATACTAAAAGAAATGCAAACAAACATTTTTTTGTTTACTTACATTCAAACTCTCTAGGACATTTCAAAATTTCTATCACAAAATATGTATAATGGAAACGGAGGAAACGTTTAAAAAAATGGCTGTTGTCCGTCTGCCTCATGTTATTTTAACAAATAAAAACATTGGAATTTTAATTATTATCGGTGCAGTTTTTTTTTCGCTCTGTTTATTTAGTATAAAATGGTTATAGAATAATTATAATACAATAAATTAGTTAATTAATGTTTATATTGTTATTTTCACCACATTCAATTTATTTGTTTTACTTTGTCTTGTTTTGTTTCATTTCGTTGAAGTTTTTCATTAGATTGGAATGAGCTGGAACTGGAGTGGGTTTCGAGTTAGTTGCCCAGGTTGAAAATGATTTAGAAAGTTATATCGGCGTGTTGTACATTTATATGGGATGGCCACAGGGCAAGTACGACTCACTTAGATTTTGTAGACCACTGTAATCTAAGACTAAGCAGATATAGTGTTAGCCCCATTTGGTTTGCACCAAGAAGATCCATATTACGTCAATAGGTACATGAGACAAATCTCCCTTTTCACTACAGAATTAGGATCCCATAGCAGTGCAGTGTAAAAAATGATTTCCCACTACATCCTCCAATCCCTTTATGGGACGAAATGAGATAAAGTAAATGTGGGGATATAAATAAATGTAGTGAACCTTTTGAAAATACTGTTTTCCTTCTCATCTTTACAGCGTTCACAAAAAGCATTTGAGGGTATGCAGCAACAACGAGTTAACTCCAATTTTTAAAACTGCTTGGAAAATAAAAATAAACTGTTCAAAAATAGAGAATGAATTTAAATCGTCTGGGACTTTGCCTTATTATTTGTCACGTACCACTACATGCTTTGACCAATTAAGATATTCGTAAAATTCGAAATTCTAGAGTCAATTTTATTCTGGAGTTAACTCCTTTTTGGCCCAAATAATTGAAAATTGCTTTCTTTTTAAACTAAGGAAGCATTGAATATGGGCAATCTTATAGAAAATTGGTTTATTTCAGGAAAAGAACAGTACTAACTATAATCTATGCGTAAAAACACTCTTTGTATTTACATGAAAAATTAGGCTCCAAAGAAAAAATAATGCTAAACTACCAAAACTTCTAATGATCATAGCATTCGGCGTCGGTGATTTCTTCTGTATAGTCGACATCATTATTCGAATATAGACCATCGTAGAACCACATCTCGCTGTGACCAACATACTTCTCAGCGAGTTCCTTCACGTCTTTTAGTTTAGCAGGTTTCAAAGTTAGAGGACCACTGTATGCCTGTTGTAGACTTTCGAGAGTCAGCGATGTCTCATTTCTGGTGCCGCGGATTTTTACGCTATGGGCTACCTGTATGCCGAAAGTGAAGCTGCAACTGATGGTTCCTTTGTTTAACGGCCCCCACATCATAAACGAAAACTCTGTATTTAGTTATAGCGTAGTTATCTTTCATACCATTAGGTTTTATAATGTAAGCAGCTTTCAAAAAAGATTTTCTGAAAATTCCAACAAAGTCGAAGATCATTGACCTGTCCACATGTACAACTGAATACTTTGTGCACGTATTTTGGACTATTCTTAACATATTCGGAAGGATGAACAACTCTTTCAGTTTTTCTCAATCTTTTTTCTATAATCCCAAATGATCGATCGCATGGCATGAATGAGTGATCCGGTTCAGGAAACCTGTGCACTATTTTAGTGAGTCTTCCAATGTCAACTAAATAGTACAAGCGCTGTGTTAATGCATGATTTCTGTTCTGAGCTACACAGTTGTCCGAAAAAAGATAAGGAATCTTAACTGCGGGATCCATCACATTGTATACGTTATGGTAAAGGAAACTTATTGGCTCATTCGACGATTTTTTTCCGACTGTCTCATCGTACATGTAGAAGTGATGATGTCCCGTTTTCCCAGAGGATATAGCGAAGTTGTACACCCAGCATAGGCGTTTATACATACATCCCCGGATGGTACCCTGGGGAGAGGCATGTTCTGTTGGTAGTCCATGCAAAGTGCATCTGCGTCCTGATGCTCTGCCACCAACCTATGATTTTCTTTCATATCCTTGAATAATGTCTCTGGCTTTGTTATGTGTATCTTCTTCTCTGATTCGAGGTTTATTCTTTCAATATCAGAAAGCGGACTAAAAGAAAGCTTCTTTTGAAATGTATCACAAGTTTGACACGTGTCAGATCGAGCACAGCCGAAGTGGAGATTAAAATTTGCATTGAAATATCGGAAGAAAAAATCATTTGATACCTTAGCTTCAGAATGTTTTTCCAAATAACGGGTCCGCCAAATAACTTTTTTTTTTGAAAAGGCTATAAAAAAAAACTAGTGAATATTTTCTCAAATTTCTTTTTTTATTTGAAAGTACAATCCTTCCGGTTAATAATGGAATATAATTTCATTCAAATGGCTGCCTCGGCTGGCCATGCAGTAGCCTACACGATCGGTCCAATTTTTAAGCACATTATCGATTGTTTGCAGCTGTATTTCACCAATGGCTTCACGAATATTGTCCTTCAAAGCGTCAATTGTCTCTGGCTTGTCGGCTTTTCACGCTTTTTTTTGGCTTTTCACGCTTTGGTTTATAGATGAGGATGGCACCCATCGCCGCCACTCTTACCCGCCCCTACCGACCGAGAGGCCACGTCCCCATAACGTGAGGACAGCGTACATATTATAGACCGGTCTATAACGGGAGAGCAAGGATCATAAGTTCACACGTTGCAACCAACTACAGAAATTCTTCACCAGTTGGTATAACACTAACATAAATAAGTATAAAAGTACATCCCGAGATATTAATATAACAGACTTCATAATATATAATAATTACGAGCAAAACGAAAACCAAGTTAGAATTCAGACCGACAGACAGATAGTAAGGACAAAGTAAATTTACATATGTAAAGGAATATATACCACTAATGCAATGTGTTCAAATGACAAATTATCCTAGACTTTGTAGTTTCCCAACTACCAGTGAAATCAATAAACTGATATATGTAGCTCATTAAAGTCACGACACATTCTCCTAACTGGATCAAAGGACGCATAATTCGAATGCTGAAACTCGATGTGAATGAGTTTATAGTTCTCCTAACTGGATCAAAGGACGCATAATTCGAACGCTGAAACTCGATGTGAATGAGTTTATAGTACCTCGTGGGTCTCAATGGGACATTTATGAAAATCTTAGATAACACAAATTCAGAACATATACATCCATCAATTATCTTCAAAACTGTAATAGAGTTTATCATGGTACGTCTACTACTAAGAGTCTTTCTTCACTTTCGCTTTTTCTTTCACTTTTTTCACAAGATAACGAACATACGTAGCTGACGGTGCTTCTCTTCCTCCAAAAGCCGTACGCAATTTTCGCACACATTCTGCAACATTACCATGATTTTCAAAGTAATGTCGCAATATTTCCCAGCGTTGTTCAAGCGTACACACAACCATATTCGTTCAGCGGAAGGATAAAACTAATTATCTGTCAAATCAGACATGAGCTAAGTGTTACCATTCACGAAATAAGCACTAGTTGAAAAAAAACGTTAGATGGCGGACCCTTTACATCTCGTGCATCATTTTGATATTCAGTTACAGGACAAGTATTTCCTCTGATGATTCTCATTTCGGCTGTAATGTGATTGCCTGGCTGGAAAGCTCAGAATATGATCATGAACTTTGATGATTGTCTTATCTGGAACTTTGTTGGAACGATTATTGTGTTTCCCGCGAACAACTGGTTTTGGTGTGACAGCTCTTTCTTTCGAAATTTCCTTCGCAATAAGCTCAATCCGTTTTTGAGAGAATCCATGTGGGGCAGCAAAAGCTTTTCTGCAAACCTTAGTGTTATTGGTGCCTTCTCGGAGTGAATACTTGGCAGAGAAGGTTCTGCTGGCTCTCAAACCATTTGAAGGTCTCCTTCTTTCATCATTTTTTTTATTGAAATCAATCACGCCAAGTAAAGATCCTGGTCTCTTTTATTTTCCAAATGCTTGTTTTTGTTCATTACCAACTTTAGTAAAACAGTTGGACTTGCACTTACAGTCGGAACCAGTTTTACGGGCTTCAACTAGTTTGTTTTCGCACATTCTTCTTCCATTTTCCACGATCGACAACCTTCCTTGTTTTCCTTGCTGGCGCAATACTATCTGATTCATTGTTTTCCGACGAAGCACCACTGAACAAATCATTTTCAATGCTTGACATACCTTCAGCCATCAGAAACTTTATCAATAATAATTATAATTTGTGCGCATTGATAACGTGACAACTGTCTAGATAAATGGGGAAATTTGTGTTGCCATACGCCCAACTATCACGGGATAACATTAAGGGATAAGTATAAGCAAAGTGGCGAAAATCGGGAAAGTCGCTTACTGTAATACGCATTAAACGGCTATAAAAGCGAATGTTCAACTAGCAGAGGGATCAGTCGTTTGGAGGCCGGCCAAGTTACATCGCCACTGTTATCTGTTATCTGCTGATATCTGCTGTTTTACGACAATCATTTGGGGCAACAAAGAGTCAGCTCCTGGAGTTAACTCCATGTTGCCTCAAACGAATGAAGCAGTTAGCTCTTTCTAGCGGATACCTTGAGAACTATCAACGGGAGATAAATCATTTTTGAACCAAACGAAACCAAACCAAACGGCCTAAAAATGGAGTTAACTCGTTGTAGATGCAAGCCCCTCAATTTGCTCTGTCCTTGAACTGCAGTCAAGACTGATTTTGGATATGGGTATGGGCAGAATGTTAATATATATACTCCTATTTCAATAGCGACATGATATTCTGAGTATGTTCGTAACACCATGCTAAAAAAATGGACAAATTGGATACACATATATACATGGCAAATGACCTACACTAAAAGGTATAGTTTCGTCATAGGAGTGAGAAGACCTTTCATTTAAAGTTTTAAAACCATTTTGAAAATCATTTCAATACTGACCACCCTGCGACTAATTAAATACCCAGAGCATCCTATTTCGAACAAGGCCTAGAACGTACACTAGAGCATTTCACAAAAATATTTGATATATAATCTGTTACCCTCGTCCACCTTTCCGGCATCATCATGCAAGGTGGCCCAAAGTTAAACATCCAATTTTGATTTTGATTAACTTCTTACTAAGTAAAAGAAAAATGATTTTTAGTGATACACGCTGAAAAATAATGGTCCAACAACATATTGCAGGAACCGTATCCATGTGTGCAAGCATTGCTTGTATGAATTGATATTTTTTTATATTAAAATTATTTATTGAATCTTCTAAATACATATGAGACTAACAATGAGTTTCAAAATCTTATATTTAACTAGCTGACCCGGCAGACTTCGTCCTGCCTTCAAAAGTATTTATAATATCAGATGGTAAACAATGATTAATATCTCGACGTGGGCGCCATCTAGTTTATCAATACCTTTACTTTTGCCTAAGAATTACCTGTTGCGAATTTGAAACAAATCGGTTCATAAATAACCGAAATCGACATCAGCGCCACCTACTTTGCAGCGCCACCTATTTATGGAAATTATGGAATTTTTTTTTGTCTCCCACACACTTTTTACGAAAAGAGGTTATGTATGAGTCGGTGTCGGGATACTTAACGCCGCCACAAGCCGATTAAGCACCCAACGCATTCAGCGAGTTCTTGAGTTACGGTGCAGAAACACAAAAAAAAATAAATATTACGCCATTTGTCGGACGAACTTCATACTACACAGAAACACTCCTCACGGCCCATAGAGCATGCATATAAAATTTGGTCAAAATCGGTCCAGTAGTTTTTGAGTTTAGCGATCACGAACATACACGTAATTTTTTTATATGTAGAGATTAAATAATTCTAAACAGGCTTTAGTGTAATTCATGGGGCCTCAAACTATATTGACTTGGGCTTGGATCCAAGAGTGGGGGTTGGATCCGGCTTCAACGTTAGGCTCAGTTTAATTTTTGATTTGAGGCGGCGAAGGTGTTGATTTATTTTATTGTAGTTGCGCTAAACATTCGGTTCTTCTAATTGCAGAGCGATCAGCACTTTGAGCCGAGAAAATCTTTCTGCATGTGCAAGGCATCTCGTCAGCGGGTTTATGTGATGTTGTCATTTTTCTAAGTATTTTACTCTTCGTTTTTGGAACTGAGATTTCACAGATAGGTATTTGCGAATGTCGGTATATGTTTTCATTTCTGATCAGAGTTCGTATTTACCCTCCCATGAGTAACCCATACACATCGTCGTGGGGAATGTGTAATGAACGTTTACCCATTACCCGCAGGGTATGGGAAAATAATGGGTAGCTACCCACGAAAATGAGGAATTACCCATCACGATTACCCATTACCCTCAGGGCAATGAGGCAAATAATGGGTAGCTACCCACGAAATGGGGAATTACCCATTATCCTCAGGGCAGTGGGGAAAATACTGGGTAGCTACTACGACAATTACCAGGCTAACTCATTCCCATTTTTGAGCGATAATATGAAAAAATTAGAAAAAATGTCTATATCTCGGAAACGGAGCCTCCAATTGAAAAAATAACCAATTTTTTGGGTTTCTAAGGGATTTCCATAAAGTGATCCAATTCGTATGGAAGAATTTTTTTTCGAAAAATCGCCAATATAAAAAAATCGCTAAAATAAAAAGGTGGCTATAAAGTGATGCCACATGGGAGACACCCATTGGTTAAAGCTTCCTTTGGAGGTAAATTTTTTATTATTTTTTCGATTGGACGCACCGTTTTCGAGTTATAGGCACTTTTTTATTTTAGCGATTTTCTTATTTTGGCGATTTTTCGAAAAAAAAATTTCTTCCATACGAATTGGACCACTTTATGAAAACCCCTGAGAAACCCACAAAAATTGGTTATTTTTTCGATTGGACGCTCCGTTTCCGAAATATAAACATGAGGGCGTTTTAGCGATTTTTTGTATGAAAAATTTTATTTTTAGCGATTTTTTTTAATAAAAAGTGATGCCATATTGGAGACACCCATTGGTTAAAGCCGCTGTTGGAGGTAAATTTTTTTTATTATTTTTTTCGATTGGACGCACTGTTTTCGAGAAATAGCCACTTTTTAGTTTAGCGATTTTATTTATTTTTGCGATTTTTCGAAAAAAATTCTTCCATACGAATTGGACCACTTTATGAAAACCCCTCAGAAGCACACAAAAAGTAGTTATTTTTTCGATTGGACGCTCCGTTTCCGAGATATAAACATGAGGGTGTTTTAGCGATTTTTTGTATGAAAAATTTTATTTTTAGCGATTTTTGTTTAATAAAAAGTGATGCCATATTGGAGACACCCATTGGTTAAAGCCGCTGTTGGAGGTAAATTTTTTATTATTTTTTCGATTGGACGCACTGTTTTCGAGTAATAGCCACTTTTTAGTTTAGCGATTTTTTTTATTTTGTCGATTTTTCGAAAAAAAATTCTTCCATACGAATTGGACGACTTTATGAAAACCCCTTAGAAATCGACAAAAATTGGTTATTTTTTCAATTGGTGGCTCCGTTTCCGTGATATAGACATTTTTTCTAATTTTTTCATATTATCGATCAAAAATGGGGATGAGTTACCCTGGGTAACCCATTGCCCATCGTCGTGGGTAGCTACCCATTAGTTTCCCCATTTCCCTGGGGTAATGGGAAATAGTGATGAGTAATTCCCCATTGTCGTGGGTAGCTACCCATTATTTTCCCCATTGCCCTGAGGGTAATGTCGTGGGTAGCTACCCATTATTTTCCCCATTGCCCTGAGGGTAATGGGTAATCGTGATGGGTAATTCTCCATTGTCGTGGGTAGCTACCCATTATTTTCCCCATTGCCCTGAGGGTAATGTCGTGGGTAGCAACCCATTATTTTCCCCATACCCTGCGGGTAATGGGTAAACGATCTCTACTCATTCCCCACGGCAATAATAATGGGTTACCCTGGGTAACCCAGGAGCTCCAGTAATACATCTCAAAATCTTGAATTGGTGTCTCTGTATTATTTATTTATGTCTATGGATTACAATCCTTACAGACTATCTTAACTAAAAGTAATATAAATCCAAAATATTTTGAAATCTATTAAGTGAGCAATTCATATTAATAGTATTATATTCCTTAAGATACCTCGATAAAGGCTCAAAAGAAGAGTAATTATTTCTATGAACAGATATAAATATTAGGAAATTCATTGTTTCTAAGACACCGTAAGGGAGTTTTAATATTTATGCAGCTATGAAGCGGGGGACAAATCCACAAATTAGTTTGTATAAAAATTAGAATACTTGGATCTGCGACTAGATAGGGTTTCCAAGTGAATTAATCTGCTTCTAGCTTCATAAGATGGAATTGGACTAAGGAAATTTACTTCAAACAATGCGAATTTAATAAATTTCTTTGCAAAGACTCAATACGATTAATGCGTAGATTATGGTAGGGATTCCAAATAATAGCACCCTAACCTAATTTAGATCTAACAAAAGCGGTGTATAGTAATATTAGTGTGCAAGGGTTCCGAAAGTCTTTACTACTTCTTTTCACAAAAATAATGGTGGAGTACGCTTTAGACATTATATAATCCACATTCAAGTTAAATACCAGTTTAGGATCAAAAACTATGCCCAAATCTAACATTTTACCAACTTTAGGGATTAAATAAGTCCCAATGAAATAAGTGGAGTTAACTCCATTTATACGCCTTGCAAAAGGAAGATGGAAGCATTTAAGCATTAATTAGTTTTAAATGATTACATTCACTCCAAATGACTAATCGATGGATGTCTTCCTGAAGTAAAATAGAGTCTTGAAGATAAGAAATTTTTGTTAAAAATTTTAAATCGTCAGCAAATAAATACTACCTTGCGGTATACCGGAAGTTGCTGTACGGTATACATTAGAGTAGACATTATCAACACACGACACACGCCACACTCTATTACGTAAATACGATTCAAACCACTGTAAAAGACATGCATGGAATCCAATTTTAGCCAATTAAAAGTAAACTGTTCAATACCTTATCAAAGGCTTTGCAAACGTCAAAATAGAGTGTATCAACTCGAAATCCTGACTCAAAAGACTTGATACAGACATTAGTAACGACTAATAGGTTAGTAATTGTTGTGTTATGAAACCGTGCTGCGATTCAGATAAATATTGGGAAATAGGATGATAAATTTTATCATAAACTAAATGTTCCAAGAGTTTTGATACGTTAGATTATTTAGATATCGGACTATAATTGAGGGCATGAGAATTAAAACTCGGTAAAGACCATTTTTGGTGAAATGCGTTTTTTCACATATTCTTGTTCTCTAGACCAAGGCGCACCCTCTGATATAACATCCACACCTCTATAGTTCCTAGTTTGGCCGCTAGGGAGCATCAAAGTACATCCATATTGTCAGTGAGTATGAAAACAAGGTATTCAGAAAACAGTTTTTTGCTTCTCCTGAAAAGTTGCAAAAATGGTCTTTACCGAGTTTTAATTCTCATGCCCTCAATTGCTAATATCATTTTTTGATCCTGATTTTTGAATAGGCATTATAGTGGAAACTTTCCACTGGTTTAAGAACGTACCAGCTTTAAGGGAATTGCTAAAAATCAATTATAGTGGACCGCAAATAGATAAACTACATTTCCTAAGAAACAACGTAGGGTGTCCAGCTACAGTGGGTCACAGTGAAAATGGTCCACGTGTGACCAAACGCTTTACAGTGTAAAATGTATAAGAATCCATATTAAATGTAAACGAAAGAAGGCTGAATTAGTTAGTTTATTGTATTTAAATAATAATTACATTAAAAATTGTATTATTTCAAAAATATGTTACATAAAAATTAAGATTAACCGAAAAAATCGAAAAATTCATGTCACAGTGAAAATGGTCCACGTAGGTGTATTTTCCTTAAATACAGTATAAATAGAAACCTCTGACGAATAACTGAATTAAGGCGAGTGGGAATTGCTTTTACCAGCTTTTTTGTGTATTCTGCAGGGTCGCCAGTTTATTTTTAGGCGAAATCCCCGAATTGTTATTTTTCATCCCCGAAAATCCCCAAAAAAATTTTTAAATCCCCGGAAATCCCCATAGTTTTAAAGGAAGTTCTTGAAAGTTTTAAGTTTTAAAATAAAAATGTATTTAGAATTCTGTTTAACAAAAGGGAAACTTAAATATTGAAAAAATTAAACATAATAAATTATTATATTGTTGTTAAATTATAAATACTATATTACTATTATTTTAATAATACATAATTTTGATCTGGACATTGTCAAAAGTCATTAAGACTTAGTATATCAAATACTTCAGTCTCATAATTTTCAGATTCATCTACTTCAATATTTGTTTTGTACATAGGTTTAGTATTTCTCCTTATTTCTTCTCCACTGCTTCTATTCTTTTCAGCAGCGCCAAATATCAAAGATGTTTTACAGCCTTGCCAGTAAAACATTTTGATATTTTCAGGAACTGACAAGTGCATAGAGTAAATTTTACTAGAGAGAGTATTTGATTCAGCTGATGTTTCCTTTCACACTCTTCGTGATGCGGTCGGTGTGATAGAGAGATGTTTGACGAAAAGTGACATCACCAGGTGGAATTACAATAACTTCTTGCTTTAATTTTTCATGCCGTTTTGGTGGAAAACTGTGAAATTTAAATGTTTTAAACTTTTTATTGACCGTTATTGTTAGCATACATTTGTGTTGTATTTAACACAATTATTTTAACACACAAAACAAAATGCCGTTGTTGTTATTGTGTTCGTTGTTTTGAACCATTGCCTCTATCTGGTATTAGTAATGCAATTCTTTTCAACATCCAACGTAAATATCACACCAGGCCAAATGTCATAAATTTCCTGAGAAAACTGTTAAGAGTAGTATAGTAATTAGTCTATGGACAAGTGTATGCATATTTTGCTGACAACATTTAGCAATAACGATTTGCGAGTGTTTACTGGCAACGCAAAAAAACGCTTTACACTGAACGGAAAAGCATCGTCACAGAGATGAAAATGTTCATCACCCCAACAAATTTTGTCATCGAAAGTGAGCTAACGTACAGTTTCATTCCCGCTACGAAAATGTAATCATCAATTGGAAAATGTTCGTCACTGCGATGAATGTATGGCTACTGCATTCTTGCAATGACTTTATTTCATTGCTGCAATGAATTTGATTCATTACAACCATGAAGTTGCTTCAGATAAACCAAATATCAGTAGTTTAAATTTCATGCACTTACTTCTTTTAATGTTTAATCCAGTTTTCTACAAGACAGAAATTAAATAAAATTGTTGCAGGAACGAAACTTAAGTTATTGCAAGTTGAAAAAACTGTCAAAGAAATCATGTATGAAAGTTTTCGTTGCAGCGACTACCAAATTGCCTGGTATACGCGAATTTTCATTGAAGCAACGTAATAACATTAACAAAAAAAAAAAAAAGATCTATGCGACGATGCGTTATGCTTTCAGTGTATAGACTTACCACATTAACTTTCTTCTCTTGGTTTTTGTAATCACACATACTCAAAACTAAATATTATTTGTGTGTGTACGCTTGCTTTGATTTAGGTAGTGCCAGATCAAAACTTTCAAACAATGATACAAAAGAAGCGCTTTTAATACATCCTAAATTGTCATCCCCAAAAAATCCCCAGATCCCCACACCAAAAAAACAATTCCCTGTTTTGAAAAAAAATCCCCAATTAGGAGATAAATCCCCTAAACTGGCAATACTGGTATTCTGGGCTTATTTTACCCCACTCCTCCAAAGGACCTTTTCAAATCATTTTTGTTTGAAATTGCCATGTTTAAGTATTTCGAATTCCAGTTTCTGCCACAAATTTTCAATTATGTTAAAATCTGGTGATTGGGTAGGAGTTTTGATTACTCTGGGACAATGATACACCAGCCATTCTTTAACAATTCCAGCCGTGTGCTTCGGATCAATGTCCTGCTAGAAATGAAGACTGTCCTTAATGACGGGCTTTTCTGCACTTTGTTTCAGATTATTTTTTAAAATATCTAAATGTTGAATTTTATTCATATTCCCTTCCACAAAATTCAATTTACCAACACCAGCAGCCAAACAAGCACCCCAGATCATCACATGCCCACCACCATGTTTAACTGTCGGACGGAAATGCTTATGGTCCATCTCCTGGTTGGGTTTTCTCCAAACGTTAACTCTGCCATCTGACAAAAAAAGGTTATATTTGCTCTCTTCCGTGAATAAGACGTTCTTCCAGAATGAAAAGTCTTTAAGAGCGTAGCTGTAGGCAAACTTTAAGTGAATAGTTTTATTCTTTGAGCTTACAAATGGCTTCTTGTGGGCTATTCTGTCATTTAATCCGTTCTTTGGGAGGACTCTCCGGGTGGTCTCGGCGTTGCAGCTTATATTAAATTGTTTCTCAACCATATGCAGTAGTTTCGGTGCACTTAACCTTGGATTAATATTGGTTTGGTTAACTATCCACCGTTCTTGACGTTCGCCAAATGGCTTTTTGAATTAACTTTCGGCTTATTTATGACTCTGCCTTTACTTTTATACCGGTTCAAGATGTTTTCAACTGTTGCGCGGGCTTCGCCAACAATTTGAGCGATTTCTCTTTGACTTTTTCCATTTTTATAGTGATTCAGCATTAAATTTCGCATCTCGAGTGTAGTATGGCGACCCATCTTGGAATTTTAAAATAAACAACTGAGGGAATTGTTCAAAACCGTGTTTGTTTCAATGCATAAATGTTAGCAAAAGTACACAGAAGAATAAAGAAGAAAAATGTGAAAAGGTTCCATTATTTTTCATAGATTTGTATTGTGGACCATTTTCACTGTGAGATGAATTTTTCTCTTTCTTCGGTTAATCTTAATTTTAATGTAAAATATTTTTGAAATAATAAAATTTTTAATGTAATTATTATTTAAATACAATAAACTAACTAATTAAGCTTCTCTTCGTTTGCATTTAATATTGATTCTTATACTTTGTACAATTTGAAGTGTTTGGTCTTAAGTGGACCATTTCCACTGTGACCCACTGTATATCAGGTTTAGGTGAATCCTTGAGATCAGATAAGGCAGCGAGTATATCAGATTCATCAAACTGAAAGAAAGCTAAATCTGTGATTGAGTTAACACCATCTAAAAAAAACTGGAATCAATACTTCGTACCCCAAATTCAAAGTTGGATTTGAAGAAATCGGCAAATAAGTTTGTTTGTTCAACTGGAGAACTTGCAAATTTATCATCCCAGAACATTGATGACGAAAAATCACTGCTTTTACGTTTAGCTTTTTTATGAAGTGCCGAAATGACTGTGGATTAGTAACTATTTTATTTTCAAATTGTACAATGTAATTGCTGTACAGAAATTTATTAAGAAAATCAAATTCCCTAGAATAATGCTCAAACATCCTCTTACTTTCAGCACAATTGGTGGATTTGTAGACGTTGTGAAACTTAATTCTCAAATTTTTAAATTTTTTTAAGCCAGAGGTATATCAAGGCAATTTATAACATTCTGGCTTAACCTTGGTTGGTTGCAGGGACGTGCGGTGAGGTTTTGAACGAGGTGTTCTCCAATTTTTTTATTTCTAAATTGCGTCTATACTTAGTTTATATCCAGGACCACGGCGAGGACGTGATAGACAACGATCCCATTTTTGTATTATTTTTTTGTATTTTTGTTTTTTAAGTTTGTTTTTGTATTTTTTTAAATATGTATATATTTTTTTATTTTTTGTATATGGGTGATTGTTCCGAAATTGTCATTTTCTCGTCCTTTCAATTTTCCCACCCTAAAATGGTCGAATGGTGATTAAATTGCGACATGTTCCCGAAGCTACGATGGTACTCTATTATTTCCATGAAACACATTCCATTCTGAACCGTGTAAGTCGGTTTTAGGGAGAAAAAACTGTTCAAAATGTCACAACCATGGCCTGTCCTCCGAATCGAATTCAGGACTTCAGCAGTAATATCCGTCAAGGACGTGGCTTAAAAGAAGTTACCTGCATATATGTTCTAAGGGACATTTAGATTTACAATTTTACGTAAAAAAATTGGAGGAATATACACGCCATGGTTATTGAACGGTCCACGAAGTCTGTCCAACAGTTTTGTCAGAATTTTGTACAATTTGAATTCGACTGTGGTGGCACCATCTCCGGGGTTTCAATATGACCCACTTGCTGGTATTTTGGAGTGGAGGGGGTAGTGGCAGTATTTACATCGGCAGAAGTCAACACACGCACATGTATACGAAGGGGAATTCAATTCGAAAAATTGAAAAGCTAAGTCACAAAATAATACGTCACAACCGTTCTCTTATGATTCACATATGCCGTACGATATTTAGGCTTGATTCCCGGTTATGAAAGTAATATTTCATTGCCTGAACTTCATTGTCTTTGGAACTTGTCGAATTCCAAACCGGTCTGGAGCACGGTTAGGTTAAACACTGAAAGTCACAACCGTGGCTGTCACAACCGTGTCATATAGTTTCCAATACTGACTAAAATTGATAAATAATGGTTTCTTGACACTGAATGATTAATGTGGAGTAGGCTGTTGCAAAGACCTGACAACACAGTAGGCTTTTGCGAAGACCTGGCAACACAGTAGGCTTTTGCGAAGACCTGGCAAAACGAGAGTGAAGTATTTGACATATCTTGTGGCAATCGTCAGTCGTGTGTAGGTCGTGAAAGGTATTAGTCTATTGGCGAAGTTAACTAAATAAATTAGTTGAAACATTAAAATAGTGCGTTTTATTCAATTGATATATATTAGCGGTCATTACAATTAAGTTTCATTCAGGCAGTCACTACCGTGGCATCGGAATACCATCAATGCCCCATAACTTCGATTGCTTTGGTGATCTATAGTGATCTTCAGATCATACTTTTGGACCATGATAACATTCAGAAACGTGAAAAAAATGGTACTGCAGACATATCGAGGTTTGGAAAAATTGCTATCTGAAAAATAACAATTTCCGAACAATCACCCATATGTACTTTTTACATAAAAAATAACTTTTTTAATATTAATTTCATACGTCATTTGTTTATTAGTTTCGATGACCACGTCATAGAATGGTTTTTGGTTTTATATTTTTAAGAAAATATTTTATAATTAAAATTCTATTCGTATTTTCATGTTTTTCTATTCATATTTTTCTATTTCATATTTTTCTATAACCTATACATTTTATATATTTGACAATCTAAAATATTTTTTATTTATAATAATATTATTAGAAATATTTTTTATTTATAATAATATTATTATGCGTAAAAATTATTTTAAATTTACAAATATAACAAATATATAAAAAAGAGAAGAATATGAAATACAATAACAATTTGAATTATAAAATATTTTCTTAAAAATATAAAACCAAAACTCATTCTATGACGTGGTCATCGTAACTTTAATAAACAAACGACGTATTGAATTAATACTAAAATAATTTTTTTTTATACATCAGCTCAATACGTCGAGTTTTTTGTATAAAAATGTCGATGACCTGGTCATAGAAAATATTTTTTGTTTTTATATAGGCATATTTCATTTTTTGCTACCTATGGACCTGAACAGGAGAAAAAGGTAAAAAAAATGAAATTAAAAAATTTTCGGCAAATTTTTCACTTTTGTGTGCTACCTAAACAGTGTTAAGAATCATCTCTAGGAAGTTTATATGTTCTAGGTAAATTTTTGTAGTTGATTGTTTCCTTGAATTTTGAACGGTTTGCTACCTATGGACCTGAACACGGGAAAAAAGCTAAAAAAATTAAAATTTTTTAAGTTTTTTGCGATTTTGATCTGGAAGGTGAAGTTTTTTTGATTTTATAGGTTCGCAATTTTTGTTCTTTATGACAAAGCTACAACTTTGCCTCAGAGAGTAAATCGAAATTCTGAACGGTTTGCAAGATATGAGCCTGAGAAAATGATCACATTTTACGAAAATGATACCGAGGCCCCAAATCTTTGGCGGCCCATAAAAAAAAAAGTGCATGACTTTGGGAAAAATTGGGAGACACGGGTCTTTTTTTTTTAGTCTTTTATCACGTAGTGGTGTCCGTATATGGTTATTTTGCCATGACTTAAAAAATTACACACAGTGTATTTTTTAAAAAAGCCTTTGCAATTGAAATTAATGCCAATTCAGATAATCTTTCTTCGTGCATGTGATTTCTTGAATAAGTTTTTATTCTCTTAAGCGCAGAAAAGGACCTTTCCACTGAACTAGTTGATATTGGAATTGTTAGAGTTAGGGAACTTAAATTAAATATCTCAGAAAATGTGTCCTTCAAATCCAAATTTAATAAAATCCCAGGTATGTCGTTTATAGAAATTTGATTGAAGTGTGCATTTGAGTAAAAAACTGTTAGTTAATTTTTAAGTTTTACAATATCAAAAAAAGATCCATATAATTGTTTTAGGCTTTCAAAAGTTTCAATTGTAAATATTTTTTGATACTGATTAAATTTCTTTGAAATTCAATTTTTCAATTTTTTTAAAGATTTAAACCTGGTATCCATTTGAGTGTGCAATGTTTTGTGAAATACATGTTTATATCGCAATTAAAATGATTCCAAATCTTCTCCTCGCTTGGGAATTGCAGAAACAATATCTTTTGCAGTATTAAATACATAATTAAACTTAGATCTAGTATCTATTATACGTTTTTTTGTTATTTCAATATGTTCACAGCAATATTGAATATCCAATGACTTTTTTTGAAGAATACCGAATAATATATCCGTGAACGAAAAAATTGCATTAAAAGTTTTTAACATAAAAAATGTGTTGAAATTATTTAAAAATTGAAGGAAGCCTCTTGCATGAATTGCGTCCGCGCCCCAAGTATCTGGATCCTCAACCATTTCTTCAAATAATAACATAAGATCAAAGTGGTATGAATGTACTGTATTTACTAGCCGAGATGAATAATTCCATCTCGTTGTGGCAATAGTGGGAAGCCTTCTTTTTACCACCTGATCAAAAAAATATGTTCTCTTAGTAGATTGGGAGAAAAATGCTGATAATCCAGACAAAGCTTTAAAAAATATTTTGACTTCCTGGAGAAAGTTTACAGATTGTGATAGAACTAGGTTTAAAACTTGTGCATTACAGTGAATAAAAATGGCATTTGGAAACTTCTCTCTAACTTTAGCTTGGGTTCCATTCAATTCACTTGACATAACCGCAGCGCCGTCATAGGTCTGAGCTACTAGCTTTTCTCCCCAATTTTTAAGTTCTATTAAGTCTATTATATTTTTAGCGATTGCGTTCGCTGTTCGATCATCACTAACATCCAAGTATTTATAAAATCGTTCTCTTGCAAACCCTTTACAATCTACATATCGAAAAACTATAGACAATTGTGATTTGTTTTAATGTCTGTAGATTCATCTAGCATTACCGATATACACGAGGTTTCAGAAATTTCGCTGTCAATATTATTTAAAATAACGGTAGCAACACAGCAAATTGAATCGTTTTGTATGTGGTTAGAAGTGCCCTTAAAACACTGAGCAGAAGATAAGTGACCATTTAATTTACTGTCGTATTTACCAATTAAATTTAAAAGTTCAATGTAATTTCCCTTATTATCTGAATTTTCCGATTCGTCGTTGCCTCTAAACGCTAGTTCTTGAGAACCAAGATAACAAACTGTATCAATTAGTCGTTCTAATACTAGTCGATTTTCTGAGACCTGCTCATTGTGCCTTGATACAGAAATCCGTTTTTGTTCGTCGAGTAATAAGTCAACGCGAATATTTGCGAAGGTTTTCAAATTAATACTGGTATTAATATGAACTTGAGTCATCTGATGTTTTACCCTTGCAGCAGTTAAGTGGTGTAAATCATTGTAACCTGTGGTCAAAACAGATTTTTAATTGCTACCTGCAAAAAGCAAACAAGGCCAACAAAAAATCTTGCTAATTACATGGCAACCGCATAGCCAAGATTTTTCCTTATAATTAGAAATCTGAAAATGCCTAGAATATGATTTATTTTTCGTATTTACTAGAGAAGTTAGATTTGGAAGTTCTGGAATAGGTCTTCCACTTTTAATAACTTCATTTTATTCTTCAGGGTTTAATTCTGAAAAGAGATTATTTATTAAACTCTCAATGGTGCATCCACAAATCATTTTAAAATTTCCGTCCGCTTTTATCGAAGGATAAACATAATATGATTTGATTTTAAATTTCGACAAACTACAAAGATCTCAATAAACAACAGAACCACACAACTCAAACCAACAAGTATCAAATGTATCAAACCATTTGAGTTACGCGGCCTGGCTGAAAGTTTTGTTCTTCATGCGTTGGCGCACATTCCATATTAATATGTATATCTGTGGACTTTTGACAAAACAACCTCTTTCTAAAACAGCAATTTTAAAGGGGAGCGAAAAAGCTTTTTAAATACCTCAAAACTATTTTTAAAAAATAATTGCTAAAAATGTAATATTAAAATGGAAATCTACACTATTTTTAATTTTAGCCAGTTATTTTTTAAAAATAGCTGTGAAGTATTTATAAATCTTTTTCGCTCCACTTTAAAATTGCTGTTTTAGAAAGAGGTTGTTTTGGCAAAAGTCCGCAGATCTGTATGTACTTTTCATCCATCCCCGATACAAATTGCTGTGTGTTGTATTTTGTTTGTTTGTAGATTATTTGGTTCTCTGTGTTCTATGGATTGTTCATGGCTGGTCTATATGAAAATTGTGTTTTCTTTTTAAGATGTTGGTTCGCTATGGGTTGGCGAACTGTCTAAATGTAAAATTGTGTTTTCTTTTTGAGATATTTTGTTTGTTGTTTCGGTTCGCTATGTATTGACGCACGTCCAACGTTCAATTTGTATAACAGTTGTTGTTATGGTTTCGAATTGTCGTTATTAAATATATCACGCTTCATTAAATGCACATATTGCTGTTTTGTTACCAAGCTTCATAAAATTAATCAAATTAAAAATTAATATTTTAGGGTGTTCGGAGAACACCTGCGCACCTTAGAGGGAACGTCAATGGTTGGTTGGTTGCTTTAAAAGGCTGCAAGACAGCAGGCTGTCTAGCACACTTAGGCTAAAAAAGCCCATTGTGATACCTGCAGTTTCCTCCATAGCAACTATTTGACTAGTCGTCCAGCCAATTTGCCCTTTCAATAAATTTGTCTATGAGACCTACAGGAATATCCGGTGCTAACTAGGTGTGTTCCGAATACCCTACTTCTCAGTCCTGCCAGAGCAGGGCAATCCAAGAGAAGGTGTTTCGTCGTTTCCTCGTCCTCTTCCATGCAGCATCTACAGAGAGTGGAGTTTCCATGTCCCAATCTTAGGGCGTGTTTCCCTACAAGACAATGTCCCGTAAGTGTTCCTATCATTGTGGATAATCTGCCTCCCGGCAAGTTAAGTAGCTGCCTAGTCCTCTTCCTGTCCACCTGTATTTATTTGGACCTTTATAATTTTTTATAAAAAAAAAATAAATAAATAAATGGTTTCCCATTACATCCCATGAAGGGACCGGGGAGAACTTCTTCTTCTCACAATCACTGAGCTGTGCGCTTTCCGGTTTTCACTCACTGAATGGGACCTACAGTTTTACACCGATTCCGAACGGTATTTTGAGAAGCTTTTTCATGGCTATATACTCGATAGTGTCGCCGTCACTAAGCGAGGTGACCGTCGTCGAAAGAAATTTTAAGGTGGTTGGAGCAGGGATCGAACCCAGGATCTCCTGTGCAAGAGGCGCGCACACTACCTATTGCACCACCGACGGTTTTCTATTAAGTAGAAAATATGATAACCGTCAATGTGCTGACACACATTTGTAGCCGTTTCTTGGTTTTTTCATATCTTTCCGCAAGATATTCGGTAGGATAACTGTTCGCATTCCTGTCGAATTTTCTACTTAATGCTTGCGGTGGTCTGACGCTCGTTGACATAAACCCGCGACTTGAAGTAATCCCAAAGAAAGAAGTCAGGGATTGTTAAATCGGGCGATCATGCTGGCCATGCCAAATAGCCAAAACGGAAGATTACGCGACCAGGAAACGCTTCCTTTATAATATCCATTGTGGCTCGTGCAGTATGTGGGTTGCACCGTCTTGTTGTAACCACTTGTTCACCAAACCCCGCTCATTCAATGCCGGCAGTAAGAAGTCGTTTATAATGGCCCTTTATCGTTCACCAGTAACAGTGACCGTACTGCCGATGGCGTCCTTAAAAAAAATATAGGGCCCTATCACTCCTTTCGCGTGAATGCCGCACCGCATAGTGCCTCTAAGTGGATGTAATGGCTCTTTGTGCATCACACGCGGATGTTCAGTGGTCCAGAAACGAAGGCTTTGATTATTGATGTAACCGCTTAAGTGGAAATGCGCCACGTCGCTCATGATGATTTCCGACACAAAATCGCCCTCTTCGTTGTTACGATTGAGAATGGGTTGACAGTAATTCACACGCGACTGACGGTCATCAGGCATTAACTCATGCACTGTTTGCAATTTGTACGGGAACATGTGTAAGTGTTTCACTAAAATCCGCAGTAGGGTTCGTTTGATGATGTCCAATTGCGTGGCCCGTTGTCTGGTTGATTTTTCATCGTTCTCAGCGATATCGGCAGCCAAACTGCGGGTATAGGTATTTAAATGAAAATTAGAATGGAACTTTAATTTTATTCATCATTTGATCGACAACATCTGAAGCTATTTGTGATAGCCTCAAAAGTCGGTTGCGGCAACCCCTAAATTCGGTTGTGCCAATATCTCAAGTAGGTTGTGACAATGTCTAAAATCGGTTGTGTCAACTGCAAAAGTCGGTTGTGACAACCTCAAAGTCGGCAGCGACATCCTCAAAAGTCGCTTGTGGTACCCAAAAAGTTGGTTGCGACAACATCTAAATTCGGTTGTGACAACCTTTAGAGTTGGTATTGACACCCACCAAATTTTGTTTCTGACAATCTCAAAAGTCGGTTGTAGCAATCAGATAAATTGGCTGTGACAAACTCAGAAGTTGGTTGTGACAGTCTTAAGGGCATACAATGCTGGACCACTGGGCAAGTAAGGTCAAGTTATGACGTGAATCAAATGCCAAACTTGATATAAGATTCCTAGAAAATATGCTGTGTTTAATGGACAAATGGCTGTGTTTAATGGACAATGGTTAATAGGCAGACACGCGACCACACTTGGAATATCAGCTCATGATTACTACAGAAGCTGTGGGGATAAAAGCAAGACGAGAGCGTCGGAAATCTCTTATGCTAAAGCTCGGTATTTTGCATGAGTAAGAGACAATTTCTAGGTTCTGAATTCATGTGGCATATAACAGACACTCAGTAAGTAAAGCCGAATTGGCTGTCGGTGGTGTAATGGTAGTGTGCGCTCCTCTTGTAAAGGGTTTTCCAATAAGAGCGCTACAAAAGTTTTTTTTAAATAAAACAAAATCGGTTTTAGATACCAATGAAATTCTTTATTCCTGTGAAAGTACGTTCGATGCCATTATGTATGGAACTCGATTTCTTTTACATGGCCACCACGGGCACGCTTGCAGAAGTCCAGACGCTGAACCCAATTTTCGACGGTTTTCAAGCATAAACCGTCCGATACTGCTGCAATTTCACGTTCGATATTCATACGAAGTTCATCAATCGTCGCTGGCTTGTTGGCATAGAGCATAGACTTGACGTAGCCCCACAGGAAATAATCTAACGGCGGCCAATCGACTGGGCCATTTCGTGAGATAACACGTTCACCAAACTTGGTATCCAATAAATTGATTGTGGCATTCGCTGTGTGGGCTTGTGGCGCCGTCCTGTTGGAACCACATATCCTCCAAGTCCATATTATCCAATTGGGGCCAAAAATATTCGGTTATCATTGAACGGTAGCGAGTCGCATTCACAGTAATGTGCCGGTCTTGATCATCACGGAAGAAGTACGGCCCACTGACGCCGCCGGCCCATAAACCGCACCAAACCGTAATTTTTTCGGGATGAAATGATGACTCATGGATTACGTGTGGATTGCTGTTTGACCAATAACGCATATTTTGCTTATTGACGAAGCCATTCAGACAGAAATGAGCCTCATCGCTGAAGACCTTAAATTGGACGTAGCGCTCTTAAAGTTGAGGCCACTAACTCCAAATTTCGGTAGTAAATTTTAATAATTTCGACTCGTTGCTGGCTCGTATAGCTTTCCATGAAGAAATGGCAAACCTTACTGAAGAGAAATGCCAAAAGAGCGGGGAAAAATATGGCGTCGTTTGCTGTTCCTATCGATTTACTTTTGTAGCGTCTCTGTTGAAAAACCCGTTATATGAGATTCAGGGTTCGATGATCTTAAGGTCCAATTAGTCTTGACGGTTGACGGTAAGCGATCAGCTGTTTGAGTTGGGGTTGCATTTTGCATGTGTTAGAAAGAGACAACTAAAATTGACGGTTAACGACGGTAGACTTCTGCAGGTTGCAGAATCAACCGTCAACCGTCAGCCGTCAAGACCGATCAGCTGTTATTGTTATTGCTTTTACTTCGGCATTTTGTGTGCGGCAATACACAATTCCACGGCAACCACAATTTTCTTTTTATTTTTAATTTTTTTATTTGACATAATCATTGTTTAACACAAAACTCATGCATGCAAATTATATTTTCTACAAATGTTCTTCGATCAGTTGTTTTTGTTTTGTTTCGTCTTTCTACCGTCTAACCGTCATAACTAACCGCGCAATATTGAGTAGAACGGCAACCGTCAACCGTCGAGACTAATTAGACCTTTAGAATCGACCAGTCCACAACCTGCCCCAGAAGAGTATTGTTAGGCACAGACAAGTGACCCCGGAATAGTGTTGTCAAACCAAGATGTGTGTTATCAAGCTAACGGAAGTTTTCTCACCGAGTGATTCAGTTGATGTTATTCCTGTAAATCAAATTACTTTGAAATTAAGGATCAATAAAGAATCTGAGTTCGAACCCACCGAAAAGGGTAGAAAAGGTGTGGTGCATCCTAACGAAAGAGTCTGGACATGGCTGAGCTTACCTCAGCCCTCGACAACACCACGTTATAGAGTGTCAATAGTTATAGCTACTTCTACCTAAACTAACATAGGTGTTGGTGCCGGTTGATAAAACGATTCACCTAGTCTAGTTTGGCCCACTATGATACCATGGCTTAGCGAAAATAAGCGATATCCTCACCGACGAACCATTTGTGTATAAATTGTGTATTTTCACGTAACTTGACTTGTTGTCCCACACTAAGTCCCTGACAGTTATGGTTTCCGGCCCTTCCATATGAATTCCACTTCGAACATTAATACAATTGCCAAAGGTATTTAGATTTTTTTTTGAATTTGCATTTAAATGTAATTCAAATTAAAATGCCAATTATAATTGTAATACAATTAATTTGCCCCAAGTATGATAATAATGTATTTAGTTCAATATGGAGAGCAGGCGTTTAATCTTTTTTATCCCGTCCCTGTGAGTGCCATTGCAAATGACATGAAACAGTCCGTTGAGTTTATAGCCAAAATATAATTGTTTTAAAATAATTATCTAACAATAGCATTCGCCTTTTTGTTTACCCATTGATTTTGTAAATACATAAAATTCTATTAACATTTTTGGATAATCATGTTTAACATCGTTTGCAGATGGTAAATGTTTTACCTTTATTCGAATGTTGGCATTAAAGTCAATAATAAGCTTGTAAAATTTTTGGGTGAAAAATAATATTTAGCTTAAAAACAGATTTCTATAATTTATTAATGTTGATTTTTGATTTTGCAATAGCATATTGTATATTATTAAATGTTGTGAATATTTAGGATTTGTCTGATTCAAGATATATTAAAGTCATATACAGGTAGGGTTGCCAGACTTACTGTTTACAGCAGTACGCGTACTTTTTTTTTTACAAATTGTACTTCTGACTC
The DNA here is from genome assembly GCA_963931995.1 of Phaonia tiefii. NCBI lineage: Eukaryota > Metazoa > Arthropoda > Insecta > Diptera > Muscidae > Phaonia > Phaonia tiefii. The sequence goes on along the minus strand of OZ008368.1, from coordinate 234,139,760 downwards.
CATAGCACCTAAAGAAGTGCGCAAAAGTACTTCTTGTTAGCCTTTGTACTTATTTTTGTACTTTTTTTTTTGTTATGCCAACAATAAATACGAAAATTTCACATCTTATTCATACCAAAAATCGTATATAAGTATTTATATAAAAAAAAAAAAATAAATGGTTTCCCATTACATCCCATGAAGGGACTGGGGAGAACTTCTCACAATCACTGAGCTGTGCGCTTTCCAGTTTTCACTCACTGATTGGGACCTACAGTTTTACACCGATTCCGAACGGTAATTTGAGAAGCTTTTTCATGGCTAGATACTCGATAGTGTCGCCGTCACTATGCGAGGAGACCGCCGCCGAAAGAAAATTTGAAGGTGGTCAGAGCCGGGTTCGAACCCAGGATCTCATGTACAAGAGCCGCGCACACTAACCATTGCACCACCGACGGCCACAAGTAAGTATTAAGTATTTACATAGACGACCGATTTACTTTAAAAATAACAAATTTGAAAAACTTCCCATTTTTAAGCTTAATTCAAACAATTCATTTTATTCATGTTGTAATTGAATTATTTTCAATCAAATAAACTGGCTTAGATCAACTCTTTGACGAATTTATATCCTTAAATATTTTTGCTGAAAATAGTCCAGAAGACAAATCCGTTTAAGAAAAATGGAAAGAGATCCTAGAAGTGGGTCATTTCCAAATTTCGGAAATATCTGTAAATTTGTATTTTCAATTCCTCGCTCTAATGCCGTATCTGAAAGAATATTCAGTTGGATGTTTAATTTTTGGAGAAAAAAAACGAAATAAACTTTTAATTCAAAATTTTAGAAAACGAATTAAAAAACTAATTTTACGTATACTTGTTTGTAATGAAATGATTTTGTACATTTTTAAAAATCAGAAAACGGTAAAAACGGTAAAAATTACAAAAACTATAAATATTTGTAATTCGTTAAAAAAGTTGTAAAATAATATCTTTAACTATTAAATTATTAAAACGAGGTTAATAAAATATTAATATAAAAGAGATTACACTCTTTTTACTTTTCAAATATAAAATGTGAAACACCTGACTAGTTTTTATTTAAAAAATATTTGTGGTCACTTAGTTTGTTCGTTTTTTTCCTTAATTTATAAATTGTTACTGTTTATGTTTCATTTCTTAACGAAAAACAAAGGCTGAAATATTTTTTTTTTAGGTATTTTATTTTATTCTTTAATATTATCGACAATAATATTGTTGTTTTAAATTTATTTTTTTAATATATTTATTAGTTTTATAAAAAATGCTTGAACAATGAGAAACAGAAACAGTTCATTTGAATAACAACGACGAAGAAAAGTTTGGAAAAAACAAAAATTATTCACTAAATTAAATTTTATTGTTTTTAACTATTTGTTTAGAAGTGTTCACTAACTTTTAATAATGAGTGTTGCCTCCTTGGTGCTTAATAACCTCAAATATTCGATTTGAAATGGAATCGTAGAGGGTTTTAAGATAATTTAAGGGAATCTCACCCCAGGCGGTTTCGATTGCATTGATTAACGATGGAATGTCTTCATATTGTCTACCTCCTTCGTCAACTTTACGTGAAAGCCATTCCCAGACGTTTTCCAGTATATTTAAGTCTGGTGAGTACGGTGGCCAGTCCATCACAGTAACATTTTGGTCACTTATCCAAGCTTTCACCACTCTGGCATTGTGTATCGGAGCGTTATCCTGCTGGAAAATCCAACGCAAAAGTCCAAAGATGTTACTGCATTCCGGAAAAGCTCGATCTAGTATGCCTTTGTATTGTTCTGCATTCAGTTTTATTGATTTGAATTGTAGCTTAATCTGACCATAGTTCGATACGGCTCCCCATACCATAATTCCACCAATCCGACTGTGCCGACGGCTTAAAATGACTTCCTCTTTTCTTAAATCATGGTAATAGGAATTATACCCGTCAGGACCATCCATGTTAAATTTTTTTCATCAGAAAAGACAACCGTGTGCCATTCGGTATTCCACGTCATATGAACTTTTGCAAAATCCAATCGTTTTTCTTTGTGAATGGGTTTTAATATAGGTTTCTTTTTAAGTTTTATTCTTTGAATATGCGGAGCATCCAGAACCAAGCGCAGTACAGTCGAAATACTGGCGGAAACTCCGGCTTACGCCTTTATTTTTGGTATCGAATCAGAGGAGTTTGATGCAATTCTTAAAATTGCTCGCTTATCTGTTGGCGATAAGACACTTGCTGGTCTCCCTTTCATGTTTTTACCATAAGAATTCTTATTTTTGATGTAATTGAAGACAACACGAGCACTTCTTCCGATTTTCTCTCCAATTTTTCTGTAGGAAAACTTTTGTTCAAAATATGCCTCAATTTTTCCTTTTTCTTCTGAATTTAATGGCTTTCCTTGTCCCATTTTAAAACGATTATTATTTTATGATGCGCAATTTTTCAAACTATTTAACTCTGGATACTCTATGTAACACAATAGCTCAAGAACAGCAAGAACTAGCAACTGTTGTTATTCATATGAACTATTTTAAAATCACATTTTTTGCTATTGTAGTAGGAATGCGTCCACTGCTTTTGTAACGGGACTTTTTTATTCTTCTTTTGCACATTTTCGTAAAATAGTGTTGCCGCCTAATATAACATATAAGCACATTCAAAACATTTGTTGTTAGTTTTCCCGAAATTTAAATTTTTTACAATGATTATAACTGTTGTTATTTAAATGAACTGGAGTGTACAGGCAATGCCCGCTTAGCGCGATTTCGTTAACGCGGTTTCAATATTTTTTTTCAATATTTTTCCGTTTTTTTTTTTGCGATGCCTTTGGTTTCACTTTTGGTGTTTTGCTTGATCTTGCTTTGCGAATGCTCACGAATTTGTTTGTTTGTTAACTTTTTGTTGCTTTTTTGCTTGAACAACAACAAAGTGTGCCGAGCGTGTGTACACCCACGTTACATATTTCAGACCACAAATATTTAGAACGTTATTGAGGTTGTTATTGAGTTGCACTACAGAAAGCAAATAATTTGGATAAAATTTATTTTTAATTTCATATTGATAGTTAAAACAAAACCCCTAACAGTGCCACCAAAACTTTCTATTGAAAGTAGTCACACTGCCAAAAAACAGCGTAAGACATTGTCTTTGGAACTGACACTCAGTTTTGCTTCGCTTGGATTCTGGTGAGCGTCAGGTAGATGTGTGCAGAGCACTAGATTTGCCAGAGTCCATACTTAAGAATTCTGAGAAAATTTCCCATTACATCCCATGAAGGGATTGGGGAGAGCATCTCACAACCAGTGAGCTGTGCGCTTTCTAATTTTTCACTCACTGATTGGGACCTACAGTTTTTACACCGATTCCGAACGGTATTTTGAGAAGCTTTTTCATGGCTAAATACTCGATAGTGCCGCCGTCGAAAGAAATTTAAGGTGGTCAGAGTAGGGATCGATCCCACGTCCTCATGCACAAAAGCCGCGCACACTACCATTGCACCACCGGCAGCATGGAGGTATTAATGCCGTTTATCTAAGAAGAACCAACGGTTGTGGAAAAGCGCGGGAGTGAGCAAAATACAACATTCAGAAGGAGAAAACGAGTCCCGTTAACGGTCCAGGGCCAGCAACGGCCATGGATAAGGGCCTCCTTCTGCAGCGATAAGGATGACAATCATGACACAGATATGAAGATTATGTTGGGGATATGAATAGATCAGTTCTCTCATTTAGTATACCCAGGAGACTGCAGATGAGGGATTTGAATCCATACACTCTGAAAAATCTGTCGTTTTTTGTTTGGATGCAAATATAACATGTGTTTGGAGCTTGTGCCCAAACGCATTGTGCCTGCTATTCAATATTACATGTTTGAGACACAATGATTAATATGTTATGACATATGTGTTTGCGATCCAAATAAATCTGTGATTGTGAAACAAATGCAGACGTGTTTGTTGCACTGTTTATGCTCTCTCGAGAGCAAGAGAATAAAAGAGGTGCTACGAGTGTGTATGTAGATCTTGTAAGTGGGGATCTATTTTTTTTTGCATTATTCTCTCAGTGAGTGATTCATAAATATTCCTGAATGTGCGTGATGTCTTCCGTTTTAATTTCATGTCGTCAATGGTTTATCGGACAGAGGATATCACAAGCGCTTGATCAGTGAAAGAAAAATAAACAAACGCTCGGACGGTTAAATGGTTTGTGATATAGCTTTGGTTTTTGTCTATGTGTTTCGCATATGTTTATGTGTGCTACCGAAGTGAGAAACTATTTTGAGGAAAGAAGCTGGAGATGGCAACGACTTGAATCCCTTTTTCTATTTGAGCCTCTACTGAAAAAATCGGAATGGCGGACCATTTGTGAAACATAATAAAAAACAAAAGTAATTAATACACGCTTGTCTTGCATGAACTAGATTTGTATACCAACCAACGCATAGTTGAAACCTTCTGAAGACAAAAACATGAGAGACAACAAAGAAGGGAGAAATAACAGAGCAGCAGATTCAAAACAAAACAAATAATACATTCAATGCAAGTAAATGTAAAAATCATTTAAATCTTTTAAATTTTTGTATTAATTATTTATATAAGTAAATGTGGATATTGATAAAATGAATTATAATAACTAAAGAAAGAGGAAATAATTAGTTTCTAAATATTTTTATGTTTGGGAGAAAATATACATATGTTTCCAGGTGAGTATATGGAGGTTCACGTAAGTATATGGATGTTTGGTATGAAGCACGCATATGTTTCCACGTAAAAGCATACATATTTATCAGTAAACATGATAATGTTTGCATTTAAATACACTTGAGTTTGGGACTTGCAAACATATAAATGTTTGAAATGTGTTCCAAACATATACATGGTTCCTGCAGAATATATTTGGGAGAATATGTTACAGAGGCCGTTTTTTTTATCAACGTGTACAAGGCAATAGTGTCGATCCCCCGTTACAAAGCCTGGTTAGAAATGCAATTTCCGGCCTTAAGAGAAACAATGCGACAGGTACTGATGGCCTGCCAGCTGAGCTGTTGAATTATGGCAGTGAGGATTTGAAGCGGTGCATGCTTCAGCTTATATGAAAAAAAAAAATGGCTAGATGAATGCATGCCCGAATAGTGGAGTCATAGCATACTGGGTTCTGTATTTAAAAAGGCGACCCGAGTATATGTACCAACTATGGTGATATAAGCCTTTTATCAATCGCATATAAGGTTCTCTCGAGCGTAATATGCAAAAGATTAAAGCAATTTGTTGCTGACCTGATGGCACCTCATCAGTGAAACTTTACACCTGGAACCTCAACTATTGAACAGATATTCAAATTGCAACGAACTCCAGAGAAACCCCAACGAAAACCAAATCGACAGCTACCACCTCTTTGTAGATTGCAAGGCCTCCTTCGTTAACGCGATACGGGGAAAGCTGTATGAAGTTATATCGGAGTTTGGTATTCCTGTTCAGTGGACACGCCTATGTAGATTAACACTATCTGACACAAAATCTTCAGGAAAGATTACTAAACATCTCACAGATCCATTTAGTATGAGGCAAAGTCTCGTGAAGGGTTACAACATATCGTGCGATCACTCCAACATCCTAATAGAGATTTTTATGAGAAACGCTGCTGTCAACACAATCAAATCAATGTGCAGCAAAATCCACAATCTGCCCCGTGTCTGCATGATTTAGACATCCTTGGGATAAATCTGGGAGCAGTTATTGCAGTATTTGATAGCATCGATAAGGAATCAAATCCTCTCATTTGATTAACAAACAAAATTAACATAACAAGATTAACAAACAAAATTAACATAACAAAATTAATAGTTTCTACAAAGTTGCACGTTGATAATCGTCATTATTTTTGTAGGTAGTGGAAGAATTCTCTACTTACTCACTTATCCGGTCTAGAACAATTCTGTGGGATCAGGGGCCTTACAAACCGAAGATAACATATTTCGCCAACAAGTTCGATCTTATGCCTTATCTCTCCAGTTGGCAATGCAAAGTGCACGCAGGGATTCTTCAGCCTGATCCCTCCAGCGGAGTTCGGTTTCGTGTTGGTTCGTTTTCATCCATTCTACTGACATGGCCTTAGCCCAAAATAACATCTATTCGCAAGCACAAGTCTCCGCTTGATCTCAAGGCTGACGTTGTTGTTTTTGTTTACGGCAAATCCGAGGTATATAAAATATATAAAAATTCATCCACCACCTCGAAATTATAACGGTTTGCAACGTTCACGCTTTGGTCTAAGCGCGTGGAGGCCCTATTCATTGAAACCATTAGTTTTGTCTTGTCTTCATTTACAGTCACACCCACTTTTGCTGTCTCCTTCTCAATTCTCCAAAACACCGCAGTAACTTCTCTAATTGTCCGCCCAATTATATCTATGTCATCAGCATACGCGAGCAGCAAGCCACTTTTGCTGCTGATGGTTTTATGCATGTTGACTGCAACTTTTCCCATAATGATCTCCATTAAGATGTGTTATGTCGCCTTCTCTGAGGCCTCGCTTAGCTTCGAAAGGTTCGGTAAGATCCTTATCAACTTTCTCTGCGGATTTGGTATTCGTCAAGGTGTATGAGTTTTGTAGGAATACCAAGCGCAGACAAAAGCCGCCTTATAATTGAAAAATAGGTTATAGGTGTCGATTTGCTGTAGTCCAAATTGTGATCGATTGTCTCGTCATTGGATATCTCAGGTACCAATAGCGCAGAGAAATGATCTCTCCACATTCCCAATATACTCTGCACACGTGCGATGAGATTTCCGTCCTTGTCTTTACAGAAGGGAGGCTCTGAACCATGCCCATTAGTTCCGTTTTTTTACTTTTTGGTAGGGCTTCATTCTTCCTTCTGTATGGCTCAATTTTCTCACTGCCGTGCCCACAATTAAGCAACAGGGGTCTATAGGGAATTAGGATAAATGTTTCCACAAGCCTTAGATCAAACTAAATAGTTATCCCGTGGAACTGCTTGTACAGATTCAGGTTGTCATATAACCTAATACTACAGACGCCAGAAAAACTTTAGTTAATCTATGAATTAAAATAAATCATACGCATGGTTACCAATGCCACAGTACGTTGGTTTGGTTGGTTGAAAAGGCTGAAAGACGCTGTCGACGCACGCTGTCTAGCACACTTAGGCTAAAGAAGCCCATTGTGATACCTGCAGTTTTCTCTATAGCAACTATTGACTAGTCGTCTAACCAATTTGTCCTTTCAGTGAATTTGTCTATAAGACCTACCGGAATATCCTGTAGCTAAGTAAATGTGCTCCAAATATCCTACTTATCAGTCTTGCCAGATCAGGGCTATCCAAGAGAAGGTGTTTCGTCGTTTTCTCGTCCTCTTCCATGCAGCATCTACAGAGAGTGGAGTTTCTATGTCCCAATCTTAGCGCGTGGTTTCCTACAAGACAATGTCCCGTAAGTGTTCCTATCATTGTGGATAACATGTCGCTCGGCAAGTTAAGTAGTTGCCTAGTCCTCTTCCTGTCCACCTGTGGCCAGAGGACCCTGGCATGTTTGCAAGTTGAAGTAAGTCTCCACTTGTCCTTGAACATATTATCGGCCCACTGCCTGATCTGCAAACGGTAGGTAGAGATTGGCATACTAACACCTACTTTTTCCGGAAGAACCTGTGCCGTAGTGCTCTGCCTAGCTAACGCGTGCGCTACGCAATTGCCTGGAATGTCGCGGTGTCCCGGTAGCCAGATGAGCCTGATGTCAAAATAATCTGCCATCACCCTAAGTGATGAGTGGGATTCTTTCACCGTGAGGAACGTAGCAAACATGGCTTCCAGGGATTTTATGGCAGACTGGCTGTCTGTGTAGATACACATTCTCCGGAGGGTTGTGACACTACATTCCAGTAGTTCAGCAATATCCAGTATGGCGGTAATTTCCGGCTGATATACACTACAGTGATCAGGCACCTTCAAGGAGATATTTATATTTAGGTCCGGTGAATGGACCCCATAGCCTACTTACTCGTCCAACTTTGGTCCATCCGTGAAAAATCGGATACTACTGGTGTCTTTTCCCAGGTATTCCTGTTCGGAATAGAAGTCCTTAGATTTGTCGCTGGTAGAAGGTACGGAATACAGTAGTCCGTTTTTACGGGAATAAAGTTGATCTGGTGTAGTAATTCAGCGTGTCCGGAATGCCCCGATGTCAAAACGCTACAATCTCTGATTCTCACCAGGGATGTAGCGACTGCCGCTTCGGCCATGATATCAGGAGTACAGATGTTCAGGATAGCACTAAGTGCAGTACCTGACGTCGTGCCCATTGCCCCACTAACGTGAATCAGTGCTGATCTTTGAATTTTCATCAAGGAATTCAGACTATATTTTCACCAAACTACGATGCCATAGAGAAGTATTGGTCTGACTATTGGCGTATAAATCCACATGGTGATCTTAGGCGACAGTCCCCAGCGCTTTGCTATCGCCCCTTTACAGCAGTAAAGAGCAACAGACGCCTTTTTCACCCTCTCCTCCACATTCGGTTTCCAACACAGTTTTCTGTCGAGAATTATTCCCAGATACTTGACCTTTTCCGTCAACAGTAATTGCACCCCATTAACTGACGGCAGTTCACATGCGGATATTTTATATTTCCGAGAAAAAAGATAAACTCGGTTTTAAGTGGGTTAAGTGATAGTCCGTTGTTAGCGGTCCAGTTCGAAATCAGACTAAGTATGCTGGTAGTACGAATCCTAAGTAAATTGAGGTTTCTACCCGTACAGATGATAGCAATATCATGGCCATAGGCAAAGATCTAGCATTCGGCTCTGTCCAATTCAAGAAGCAGTTCATTGACAGAAGTTAGCTATAATAGTGGAGACAGAACTTCCCACTGCGGTGTCTCGCTGTTAACGTTCCTAGCCACAGTACGTATATGTTATAGAATTAGAGCTCAATACCTGATAACAACTTCAAATAACAATAATTCATATAAAAAAAAAAAGAAAAAAAGAAAAACAGCCATGGTTTTTACTGTAGATGTTGGAAAATTCGTGAAAACTTGATATGAACGACAATCTATATTGTAGCGGGAACTTCAGTGTTTTATTAGCACCGTCAAGTCAATTCGGCAGTTATTCAGCTGGGTAATTATCATTATACAATTTTTTATTAAAACGAGTCAGAATAATAATTTCCCAGCTTAATAAGTGCTTCAGTACTAAAACACTGAAGATCTCGCTACAATGTTGGTTGATGGTAATTTCAAGGTTTCACGAATTTTCCAACATCTATAGTAAAAGACATGGCTGTCTTTTTTAATATGAATTATTGTTAGTTGTAATTCTATAACGTATACGTACTGCGACATTGGCAGCCACGCGTATGATTTATTTTAGTTCAAAAATAAAAAACACTCAGTCCTCCCACATTTATACATTTGGTCCAAGTTGATTCTATTTTTGTTTCAATATTTATATGATTCTTTTCAAGTGTCAGCTGCCCACATAAAAACATCAATTCAATCTCAATATTGTGTAACCTTTTTGTATTATACCCACGATTTATTTCGCCAGCACTGTTTATGGCCGCTAAACTGTCGATTGATATAGATTTATATTTTTCGTTATTTTTTTTTATTGGATCCTCCGCTGAAAAAGCTCTGACTGTCTTTCATTTCATTCTGTACGAAGCATTGTTACTTCAAGTTATTAGCAAGGATTAACTTATACTTCTAACACTTATACGCTACATGGTATTGCCAATCAAGCGTATGATTACTTTGAATTCAGAAAATAATAGAGTTCGCCCTACAAAATTATTTATATTTCTGTCAGTTGAGTTTTGCTTTAATATTTGTTTGTTTCTTTTTCAAGTGTAGAATTTCTGCATGAAAACATCAACTCCATCTCGATATTTTATTACCTATTCACTATTATATTCTCGTTTCATTACTCTAACTTTCTCTCGCACAGTTTCCGTCGTTACTCTTATCGATTTCTAATATGACAGCCATTCAATTACATGACGTGAGAAAGTCCTGCGTTTTTGAACACAGCAGCATCAGAGCATTATCAGCAACACCAGCATTCAACGTCCTTGTAAAGCAATCGACTGAAATTGATGTTAATCGCATTTATTGCAACGGGTGTTTTTTTCATCTCACCCTGTATTGACATCGTTCCGCCGTCCTTATACTCTATACGACGCCCACACTTAACCTGCCACTTACTACTAAGGTAGCCAAACAGCCAGTCAGCCAGCCAACTTTGAAGGGAACTCACCAGGATGTCGTGTTGTTCTTTAAATCTTATGTTGATGTGTAAGTTGCTACAAGTGTATATTCGTGTGTATTAATGGATGACTCGATTTTGGAAATTTCTTTGTGATGATGAATGCGAAGGTTTGAATTTGGGTCTATCTCCGTAACTATCAAATGGTAGTTTCTGCTTTCCGGAGATCAAGTGAAGCTATCTAAGCTGATTTTCTACATTCAAGGATGCACATTTGTATTTGAGTTGTTTAGGTGTTTGTTAGTTGAATCACAGTTGCTTATGTATTATTTGTCTAGTGACTACACGCAGAAAAATAAAGAACCCAGAAACATATTGCAGGAAACATATAGATGTTTTCAAACATTGTTTTCCAGAATTGAAGACCAGCTGCACTCGTGTTTCTTTGTTGTCTGTCTTTTTTTTATTTTTAACGTTTTTCAACAAACAAAGCCACATTTGGGTCTGAAAAACATATAGTATAGCCTATTAATCATTGTGTCTCAAACATGTTATATTGAATAGCAAACACAATGTGTTTGGGCACAAGTATATTATATTTGCGACAAGCTACAAATACGCTATATTTGAATTCAAACCACAGACGGCTTTTTCAACGTGTGGAGCTGTCATTGTTCATTCAAACTTAATGTGTTCAATGTTAAAACATTCGGACGGATATAAAAATGACAGTCTTGTTGGGGAAACGGTTGGGTATCAATAACATTATCGATCGCGGGTTTCCCATGAGTTTCAGTTTTCAACGGTTTCTACATGTTGAAATGTCGTTAAATTTCATTTCATATATGCAATTCATTAGTATAGCAGCCAAATGGTTTTTTACCAGTGTAGTAGAGATGGAAATCTGATGACGTGTATATAAATTCTTCACTCTCACTCTCATTTGTGCTTTTGCAGGCTAAAGTTTTTTTTTGTTTGACCGCTGTATAGTAGCCTACTAAAGTACATACTAAAGTACTTAAAGTACTTTAAAGTACTCGTCGGCTACAACGTTGTTTTCATCGAATGGTGAAGTAAACTAAGTCATACCGAGGGTCTTAGATTAGCATCCAATAAAACTTTCAAAAAAAAAAATCCAATGAGTGGTCGAGTTCACGGGCGATGTGCTAACACCTTTTGGTTACACGGCACTTGTTCGATTTCTATGAACACATTAGTAAATGTTACATGGGAAAATAAAAAACAGTGTTCAATCATATGATGACGTTACATTTAAATAATATTAATACTTAAAATTATTTAAAGACCAGTGCAAGCACATGTGTCATTATTTTCCTGCTTAATACTTTTTGTTTTATTCCCACAACACACAAAGAGAATGCAAAGCAACAGACACATGTACATACATACATTGTAATGTTCGTACATACGCTACAAAAGTTCACACAATTTTCGTTGCTCTCTTGCTATGTCATTTTTATATACGTAAAACCACGTCATTATTCTCTTTGCTCTGAGAGTGCTCCGCACCAACACTAGCCAACTATTCGCAGTAAAACAAGTCTGTGTTCTATATAGGGGTGGGTAACTCTTAACATTTAGGGGTATGCAAAATAGATGTTGGCTGACTCTGAGACCTACCCCATATGCACACAAAATTTCATACAAATCGGTTTAGCCGTTTCGGAGGAGTGTAACACCAAACAATATATGATCGCAGTCGTACAATCTGTGTGATCGCAGTCGGACAAAATGTGTTTGGATGTATTCACTTTGTGAATTTAGTCCCTACCCGCGCCTAAAGATGTTAACACATCAATAAGAACAAAATACTTTGCCCTTTCCTGGGATTTTAAATCAGATTCTTGGTATTTATTCTTTAAAACAAAATAGTTTCCTAATTCATTCCATGAATGGATAGGGGAGAGATTCTCGCAATCAGTTAGACCGGTTCCGAAATTCATTGTGAGCATATTTTTCATGGCTAAGTACTCGAAATTGTAATCGTCAATTAACGAGGTGATCGTCGTCGAAAAAAATGTGAGGTGGTCAGCGCAATTGGCCGTCGGTGCTGCAATGGTTAGTGTGCGCCCCTCTTGTGCTTGAGATTCGATCCCTGCTCTGACCACCTTCAATTTCTTACGACGGCGGTCACCTCGCATAGTGACGGCGACACTATCGAGTACTTAGCCATGACAAAGCTTCTCAAAATACCGTTCGGAACCGGAGTAAAATTGTAGGTCCCAATCAGTGAGTGCAAAACTAGAAAGCGTCTAGCTCACTGGTTGTGAGAAGCTCTCCCCGATTCCTTCATGGGATGTAATGGGAAACCATTTTTTTTCTTGTCAGAGCAGAGATCGAACCCAAGTTCTACAAAAGCGGCGCACACCAACCATTGCACCACTGACGGCCACAATTATTCTATAGTTAGTATTTTTTTCAACAATATTTGAAAAGGAATAAGAGCCCAATAAGTACAAAGTCGGACTCGGATCCGATTCGGATCCGATTTGAGTCCGACGCGTCGGATTCCGCTTACGCTGATCCGATTCAATAGTTATCAAGATTTGGTATTCTACTACAAAAAATAAAAGCTTTTCAGTTGATAACTTGTCAAAGCCTCATTTGGTATTGATAACTCTATTTTATTGTGTGTGTGTATGTATTAAAATTCGGTAAATAGTGCACGCTTCATGTAAATATCAACATAATGGATTCTTTTTTAAAATACATGTAAAAATTTACGTATCCTTTTAGAACAATGGAAGAAGAAATAATTGTGTTAATGCTGATTTGTGCAGACGAAGAAAATGCGAAAAAGAAGGCGTAGGTGTGACTTACGATGATTACGCGACTCAAGCGATCCTTTTCAGTTGTCGGAGGCAGAATTTACAAAAAATTTTCGCCTGAGTCGTGTTCTTGCTCGGCAATTAATTGCAGATTTGCCGTCTCATGACACCCAAAGAACATCATTACCATTGACAGTTCGAGTTTTGGCCAATAACTTGATAACAATAAACAAAATCAGCTGTCAATAGAAATTCACCACACTGGTGAATTTCAAAAGCTTTTTATTTATCAATGTTGCCACAGAATACCAACCGAACTTTTGGTTGATAAAAATCTTGACAAAATATCTTGATAAAAAATTTATCAAGAATTCACAGAATCGGGCTGTTACTGTTTACTTGTAGAATTTATAAAAAGTTTTTGTAACCTCGTCTTTGGCAGGTAACAGTTGTTGTTACTTTTGTCACGTAAAAAATGTGTCAGAATACCGATTTGTGACAATTGTCACATTACTGTCACATAGTAACCGTGGTGACGTTTGTAACCCTGCCAGAATATGACCGTTAGTGACGTCTTGACAAACTGACACACTGAGGAATTATGACATAAGGACGTCTTGTGTACATGTCATGCGCTGATCACCACTACTGACTAACTGCGGAAGATTCCAATTGTATTAAAGTGTCAGGAGATGTCATCAAGTTTTTTGTATGGGAGCGGTTCGGCAAGTCAGCAGAGACTCTGACATGTGACTTCTTAGTCATTGATGACGTCTTTAGGAAATTTCCAACTGGGACTTGTTGCGGGTCTGAGAGTACTTGCATTGGCTTAAGGAAAATTTTCTGGGTTCGAGAATATTCGTTTCTCTTGAGGAACTCTCACTAGAAATCACTGGTATTTTCTTGGTTTGATAGTACTTCAAACGCTGGTTGATTTTGAATGATTGGGTATTCGGCCTATTGAACTTGTGGTGCGATGTGAAGGTTGGGTTAGGTAGATAAGGTTGGTTGAATTAGGTTGGGTTAGGTAGACAAGGTTGTCAAACTTACGAGGAACGTTGTAATATAAGAGGACGTTGTGCTACGTCCCCATCGTTGGATCAATAAACTGACCAGGTAATGATAAAGTAGGTTCAAGCTATTTCGCAGCAGCGTAAGTGCCAAGGTATTCTCAAAATACGCCCAGAAATGTGCCTTCTGGGGCAAATTGTTGACACTCAACTATGCCTTTTTATAGCAGGCATACTTACAGATCTTCCGTCTCCTCCTCCTTTTGTTCTCCTTTTTGTTGTTTGGATGCAAATATAACATGTGTTTGGAGCTTGTCGCAAATATAAAATACTTGTGCCCAAACGCATTGTGTTTGCTGTTCAATATTATATGTTTGAGACAGAATGATTAATATGTTATAACATATATAATATAAATATAGTATATATATATAAATATATTTGTTTTTGTGATATAAATACAGCCATGTACGTTAAAATACGCATGTTTTTACGTAAGTATATGGAGGTTTGGGGGAAACACGCGAATGCTTTTACGTAAGTATATAGATGTTTGGGAAGATGTTTGGATGTAAGGCAAATGACGGCCAATTTGAATAACCTTTTTTTTTGTTGTGGTTTTAAATTTTTTATAACCCAAACACACAAAAACGAATATTACAAAAACTTCTGGTGTTTGGATATTGCAAAGAAGAGACCATGTACAATAACATATGAGTTACTCAAGTATACTTCGGCGATCTTGACACAATTGATCGCAAAAAAACTTAAAAGAATTCTATTTTTTTACTTTTTTCCCCTGCTTAGGTCCATAGGTAGCAAATCGTTCAGGGAAACAAGCAGCTACAGAAATGTACCTAAGATCTCAATAAACAACTTGCCAGAACATATAAACTTCCTAGGAATGATCAAAAGTCTTTTGGGCCCACAAGAAAAAGTCCATGACTTTGGGCAAAACTGGGAGACATGGGTCTTTTTTTTGGTATTTTATGACGTATATGGATATATTTCCATGACTTAAAAATTTACACACAGTGAAATTAAAAAATGTTCGGGAAATTTTTCACTTTGCGGCTACCACGCTACTTAAGCGCCACCTAAACGGTGTTAAGAATCATTCCTAGGAAGTTTATATGTTCCAGAAATTTGCTTATTGAGATCTTAGGTACATTTCTGTAGTTGCTTGTTTCCTTGAATTTTGAACGGGTTTGACCTTGAAGATGAAGTGTTTTTGATTTTATATTTTCACAATTTTTGTTCTTTATGACATGAACTACAACTTTCCCTCGGAGATTAAATCAAAATTTCAAACGGTTTGCAAGATATGAGCCTGACAAAATGATCGAGGCCCCAAATCTTTGGGGGCCCATAAAAAAAGTGTCTGACTTTGGGCAAAACTGGGAGACACAGGACTTTTTTTTTTGGTCTTTTATAACGTATTATTATATTTTTTCGTGTTGCATTGTGTAATTATAAAGTTGCCATTTGATAATCTTTATTCAAACTCCATTTGCGTTTGCTGTTGGGTTAGGTTATGAGTTGGTAGCGGTAGATTAACGACTCACTCAGACGTACTAGTTCATTGTGATACAACAGGGTAACGAGATTAAGCGTTCGCCCCATCGGAGAACCAGTTTCTTTTCTCCAAAAAGCTCAATACTGTATATCTGAGGTAATTCTCCCAAGTCCTGTTGAATTGTGTATAAGTCACCGTCGCCTGAGTACGGTGGTCTCTCGTTGGGTGTAGTGGGGACTGTGTTGTGTACCACAGGTAGTTACATGTATTTTTCATAGCAAAAAACTCTGAGCAAAACTATACGATTCGGTACAAACGTTGAGGTCCCGACAAGTACGTATGCAGACAGGAAAAAGCCCTTTCCGTTCCATTTTTTTAAATACAATGGGAAGCTAAAAAGTTCTCCACGAGAATAGAAGAAAGGAATTTATATTATTTGCGTATGATTAATTTCCATTTTTTTCGATACATACTTTCTTATCCGGTCTCGAGCAACCCCGGGGCTTATAACAAAACGAAGATAACATATTTCGCCAACCTGTTCGATATTTTGCCTTATCTCCCCAGTTGGCAATACCAAGTGTACGCAGCGATTCGTCAACCTGATCCCTCCAGCGGAGTCTTGGTCTTCCTATTTTTCGTCTTCCTTCGAGTTCGGTTTCGAAAACCCTTCACGCGGGTTCATCTTCATCCATTCTGCTGACATGGCCTAGCCAGCGCAATCGCGTTATCTTGATCCGCTTAACTATGTCAATGTCGGGATAAAGCTCATACAGCTCATGGTTCATGCGTCGCCGATACTCACCCTTTGTGCACTAAAGGCCATACGTTTTACGGAGTATTTTTTCAACACGAATACTCCTACAGGTGTTTCGTCTGGTTGCGATAATACCCAGGATTCTGCGCGTAAAGGTTGTATGCGACAGGTTGTTTGAGCAGCTGGTGTAGCTGGACTTTTGTTACTCGAAAGAGGGCTTTATTTATAAAGTGCTTTCCTGGCCCAAAATAACATTTATTCGCAAGCACAATTCTCCGGTTGATCTCAAGGCTGACGCTGTTGTTTTTGTTTACGGCAGGTCCGAGGTAACGGGTTTTTCAATAAGAGCGCTACAAATTTTTTTTTAAATAAAACAAAACCGGTTTTAGGTACCAATGAAATTCTTTATTCCTGTGAAAGTACGTTCGATGCCATTATGTATGGAACTCGATTTCTTTGCATGGCCACCATGGGCACGCTTGCAGAAGTCCAGACGCTGATCCCAATTTTCGACGGTTTTCAAGCATAAATCGTCCGATACTGCTGCAATTTCACGTTCGATATTCGTACGAAGTTCATCAATCGTCGCTGGCTTGTTGGTTTAGACTATAGACTTGACGTAGCCCCACAGGAAATAATCTAACGGCGTCAAATCGCACGAACGAGTGGCCAATCGATTGGGCCATTTCGTGAGATACCACCTTCACCAAACTTTGTTTCCAATAAATTGATTGTGGAATTCACTGTGTGGTTTGTTACGCCGTAATATTGGAACCACATGTCCTCCAAGTCCATATTATCCAATTGGGGCGAAAAATGTTCGATTATCATTGAACGGTAGCGATTCGCATTCACAGTAATGTGCCGGTCTTGATCATCACGGAAGAAGTACGGCACAATGACGCCGCCGGCCCATAAACCGCACCAAACCGTAATTTTTTCGGGATGCAATGATGACTCATGGATTACGTGTGGATTGCTGTCTGACCAATAACGCATATTTTGTTTATTGACGAAGCCATTCAGCCAGAAATGAGCCTCATCGCTGAAGACCATAAATTGGACGTAGCGCTCTTAAAGTTGAGGCCACTGACTCCAAATTTCGGTAGTACATTTTAATAATTTCGACTCGTTGTTGGCTCGTATATCTTGCCATGATGAAATGGCAAACCTTGCTAAAGAGAAATGTCAAAAGAGCGGGGAAAAATATGGCGTCGTTTGCTGTTCCTATCGATTTATTTTTGTAGCGTCTCTGTTGAAAAATCCTTTATATAAATTCGTGCAGCACCTCGAAATTATAACGGTTATAAACGTTCACGCTTTGGTCTGAAGTGGAGTTCCTGCCCGTTGAAACCATTAATTTTATCTTTTCCTCATTTACCCAGTTTTGCTTTTCTCATAACAATCTCTATTACGATGTTAAAGAGATCGCACGATAGAGTGTCGCCTTGTCTAAGGCCTCGCTTGGTTTGGAAAGGTTCTGCAAGATCCTTACCAACCTTCACTGCGGCTTTGACGTTCGTCAAGGTCATCCTGCAAAGGCGCATGAGTTTTGTAGGAATACCAAGCTCAGACATTGCATCGAAAAAGTGTCTTCTCTATTGGGATATCGTCGGCCGCCTTATAATCGACAAATAGATGATAGGTGCCGATTTGTTTGTCGTGGGCTTTATCCTAGATTTGGCGTAGCATGAAAATCTGGTCAGTCGTCGATTTTCCACGCCCAAAGCCACACTGGTATCGTCCAATCAGGTCAGCGATAATAGATTTCAGTCTTTTGCATATTATACTTGATAGAACCTTATATACTATCGATAAAAGGCTTATTTCACGGTAGTTGGCATAGAGACTCGGGTCACTTTTTTTAAATATGGGACATAGTACACAGAGACTCCAATCGGTGGGCATGCATTCATCTAACCAAATTTTCCATCTGTCTCTATTTGCTCCACTCGAGACTGTTTACTTTCTTTCTTTTCTCCTTATGCCGCTCAGGCGCAGCTCGCGTTGCAATTGACTGCAGCATTGCCATGCGTGCAGTGTTCCTTTCATCATTTGCAAAGCGACACTCTTCTGTGGTTGTTGCGAAGCGGTTTTTGAAAACCAAGTACGGTTGCTGCGGCAGTTTTTATAGAGTCGGAAATTGGTTTCCACTGCGCTTCAGGGTCGTCATCGGGAGTGGTGGATTCTGTGCCAAAAGTTTCGAGAGCTTCCTTGAGTAGGCTGTGGCTACCTCTGGTAATTGCAGCTTTCCGATGTCTAGTTTCCTCCGCGTCTGGTTTCGTACGATTTTCGCTCTACTTAATCTTGTGCGAACCTTTGCTGCTACCAGGTAGTGATCAGAATCGATGTTAGCTCCTCTGATCACTCGTACGTCCATTACACTGGATGAGTGCCTTCCATCAATTACCACGTGATCAATATAGTTCTTCTTTCTTTGATCAGGGGATACCCAAGTAACCTTGTGGATGTCTTTATTCTGGAATCTTGTACCACTAATGACCATGCTTTTTGCCGCGGCAAAGTCAATCAGTCTTATACCGTTATCGGAACTGTCAGCATGTAGACTGAAATTGTCAATAGTTGGATGAACACATTCTCCCTGCCTACTTTAGCATTAAAATCTCCTAATACAAGGTGGCGCAAAAGCAATCCTCCTATCAGAAAATGCTATACATTTTGCGATTGGCCCCTAATGTCAGTTCTGTTTTGACACTTGTGTAATAAACACATGCGAAATACACGTTAATAAACAATGTTACGCTACACTGCTCCAGAACGCGGAATATTGCTGACTATTTCCACCACCAAGAGGAAGATGATTTTTCATCAAAAATAATCATGAGTGATGAGGCCCATTTCCATCTTAGCGGGTACGTAAATAAGCAAAATTTACGCTTCTGGGGCACTGAAAATCCGCGTGTAACCCACGAAGAGCCATTACACCCGCTGAAAGTCACTGTATGGTGTGCTGTTTTCGCTGGAGAAGTCATCGGACATTTTTTCTTCGAAGACGTCGCGGGCCAAACGGTTAATGTGAATGGTGAGCGCTACAGAGCAATGATCAACGAGTTCTTTTTGCCGCAACTTGATGAATTGGGATTGGAAAACATGTGGTTCCAACAGGACGGTGCAACGGCACACACTGCACGTGCCACAACCGATATGCTGAAGGATGCATTTCCCGGGCGCCTAATCTCCCGTTTTGGCGATTTGCACTGGCCAGCAAGATCGCCTGATTTGACCGCTCCAGACTTCTTTTTGTGGGGCTTTTTGAAGTCGCGGGTTTATGTCAACAAGCCTCAGACTCTTGCAGCTCTTAAAGACAATATCCGTTAAGAATGTGAGGACCTATCGCCGGAAGTTTTGGCCAAAGTGATGGAAAATGCCATAAAAAGGGCTCAAATGACAATCAACTGTGGCGGCGGCCATTTACATGACATCATATTCTCGACTTGATGTAAAAAAAATTAAAAGACCAAATAAAAATAATCCACAAGAAGAACCAAAGTTTTTAATTTTTTTTAAATTACAGCCAAAAAACATCGGAAGTTTACTTTTGCGTCACCTTGTACAATCTCAATATCATGGCCAGGGCAGCGGTCATACGTTTCCTCTAGGCGCTCGTAGAATATGCCTTTGCATCATCATCTTTCTCTTCTTGCGGGGCATGCACACAAATTAGGGAAATATACAAATACTAGTGGATTGGAACGCGGCTATGGCGCCCGTCGAAACATGCTTTAATTTTAATCGATTTTTAATAAAAGGTAATTCTGTAAGATGTCTTTTTTTTAGAAAAGATTCTTTTTTGTTAAGAAGAATCATTTTTTAAAGAAAATTTTATATTTTTAAAGAAAATTAAAGAGAATATATTTTTTTTTTAAAAAAAAGGTACTTTATTAAATTTTTTCATTTTTTGAATAAAATTTCCCTTTTTTAAGAAAAGGTACTTATTTTAAGAAAAGATTTGCTATGTTTAATGAAGAGCTTCTTTGAAAACTATGTTACGTGTGAACTGTCTCTGGTCATTCAATAATCTTCCCTGCTATGGGTTCGATTCAATATACACCTTCACTGGACTTGCAAGTGTATGAATAGTGAATTATGTATAGTGAATATATGTATGTATATATGGCATAGTAAATCCCTGCAGTTTCAAAAGTAGGTAGTGGCTCTATGTAGTCAGTTATGTCGTTAGCGAAAAGCCTGACTAGCTACTTGAGTGGCTACAGGTAATGCTAGAGTTCGCCTTTTGATTATTATAAGTATGAAAACAAGGGAGAAACAACGCACTGAACCGTTATCCCGTTCTGATTTGGTTATTTTTTTTTGTGTTGGCGTTAGTTGCTATTAAACGTTCGTAGAAGTATCATCGTGACAGCGTACGTGGATTGGAAGTATAAAAAAGTGCATTTCAATATTTGGAACGGTGTAATGACAAGCAAAAGACAAATGAAACGCATAATAAAGAAAGAAAAGGAATAAATTGTGCAAAAGTTTGAAAATGTGGAAAAAGAATGTGGTGAAGATAATGAAAAAAATTTTTTCATAACTTTAATTCATTGTGGTCCGGCGAATTCATCAAGCAGATTGTACTAGTCAAGTAGCTAGTACAATGTTGTTAGATATTTCGTCAATTCCATATAACTAGCTATCTGCATGGTACATGGTAGTGCAGAGGGTAGCCACTGACTACCGTCAATGACATCCACATATTAAATTCGTCAGTGTAAAGCATTGCTGGTAGTCTGGCGGGTAGTTAATGGTAATTATTGGTAGTTAAGGAAATAACCAAAAATTCGTTAGCTACGTCGACTGCAGGGATCCATATCAAATGGAAAATGGATCTTCCAACTAAGAGCGGCACAACAATCTATGAAAGTTTTTGTTTTTTTCGGTTTTTTTTTTGGTTTTTTCGGTTGTTTCGTTTTTTCCGTTTATTTTTTTTCGTTTTTTTCGTTTTTTCCGTTTATTTTCGGGTTTTTTCGTTTTGTTTTCGTTTTTTCGATTTTTCCCTTTTTTCGTTTTGTTTTCGTTTTTTCCTTTTTTTAATTTTTTTTCGTTTTTTTTGGTTTTTTTTTCGTTTTTTTTTGGTTTTTTTTTCGTTTTTTTTTGATTTTGTTTCGTTGTTTTTCGTTTTTTTTTTCGTTTTTTTGTGTGTGACACAAAGTGTGACAGAGTCAGTTAATCAGTGAATCAGTGAGTCAGCGATGAACGTAACTCTTTATTAAGATTTCGCTTGTATGCGGATTGTGGTTATTCGTTCACTCACAGGATTGAACATAGAGACTAGACGTCGCAGTCTTTTGCCAACTACAAATCCTCAACCAAATTCATGTTTTTTCTCATGGCAACTGTAGTATATGTCGCAGGTTCTTGATCTTGTGCTGCCATGTCCTGTCCATCGCATTTCTTGGATAGCGGTAATGTCAGAGTTATAACTTTCGAGGACAGCTGCCAATTGGATAGTTGCACCGGATCTATATAGAGTTCTTACATTCCAATGCATATCCGTAAATCGTGATCCTTATAACGTTTGCGGGGATCGTCAACAAATAGGGGTTGTTTATATTTTGGGCAAACCCAAGTCCACCGAGTTTTTGAATTTTACCTACTGCCAGGATATTTTATTGCAGCCGCCCACTATGGATCAGGCGCTGACCAGGATGCAATATGTCGAACCTGGATTTTCTTTATATCCGCCGTTGGCCTATATATTTGGCTCATCCGCCTTCTAAGGACAAAATAATATGCCCGATAGCTTGATGAGCTTCAGTGACAACAGTCACCTAATAAACCTGACACATATAAGTGATCGCATATCCAATGAGGCTGCTCATTTGTTACGCCTTCTCACTTTAGCTAGCTAACGCAGGATTCCGATAAAACCATGGCACAGGACATACTTCGTGGAAGTAGTAAGCTACTTGGACTACCCAATGACGGAATCATTTCTGGCCACTCCCAAGTGCATTATATTCCATTTTATTCGTTACACTTACGCAATTCACTGTATCGCATTAATATTATTAGTGAGACGTATGATTCATTACTATAAACAGGAAAATATCACGTATACGACTCGAGACAACTTGTTAGTGGTGACTAGAGTTGGGCAGTTCATGAATTATTTATACAGGCTGTCCCCTAAACTTTTGTCTAAACTTAAACACGTGATAGCTGAGAACAAGAGCTACATTGTTTGTTCTTACGCCAATTGCCTAGGTGGCTTCGTTTTCGAGATATTCGTGTTTAAAATAATTGCATTTTTAATTGCACTTTTTTAACTAGAAAAACTACTTGTTTAATTTGCAAGAAATTAAAAAAAAAAATTTTGAAAAAGTTGATTGCTTAGAGTTTTTTCCCTTTCTGTCATTTTTCTCGTTTCTAAATTTTTGTCGTCATGAAATTCTCCTTCCAAGAATACGGTGATATCGTGTACCATTATGGAAAAGCTGATGGAAACACAATTGAAAACATTTTAAAAAAAAATTCGTTCTCATTTCAAAAATAAATTATTTAAAATCAATTTTGAAGCAATTTTCAATGATAATTCTTTTTCATTTAAAAAGTAGTTTATGCATTTATTGAAAATGCATTCAAAAATGCAATTATTTTAAACACGAATATCTCGAAAACGAAGCCACTTAGGCAATTGGCGTAAGAACAAACATTGTAGCTTTTGTTCTCAGCTATCACGTGTTTAAGTTTAGACAAAAGTTTAGGGGACACCCTGTATAGTTCATTTAGGGTGACCAGACATCACCCTTACGAACATAATGCACACCTTAAATGAACGAGTTCGAGAACTAGTGAACGAGTTCGACACAAGTCTTGTTTGAGACCAATGTGCTCATGCAAGGTAGCGATTTAAGAGCTGCACTTGTTGGGGCAGTGTCCAAATATCTGGTAGAACTTCTTGACGACATATTGAATGGCGCAGGACATAAAGACAAAAGCCACAGTAGCTCATCAAAAATATGTTTGTATTAATTTGCTTTATATGTAAGTGCCAAAGTCTGCGTCTGTCAAAAGTAAACTGGTTGTAACTGACGACAGTGCACTAAATAGTGATGTTAGGTCTGCATATAATCCGTATAATATGACCCAGTACAAGTGATATGCTGCCGGGTATTACGATTCAACCCTAAAGAAAAATTCAAAAATGATTCATTCTAATGTACATAGTTTTGTAGCCTTTAAAATGTCCACCCACCTCATTCAGCTGCTACTACTTCTCCATTCGGCGGCTTCGATGACAGCTCTGAGTTATGAGTATACACAATGTCAAGCTGAGCAAACAGTGTCTAGGTGTCTTCTCCTCTCAGCGGTGGCGTTAGAGCTGGAGGTGGGGAATCAAAGTAGAATAAATTGCAAAAATAAAATAAAAATTACAATGATTTTTCACAGCTTGCAATTGGTTTGAAATTGCATGAATCTACCATGCAGCTCGGATAATGGAAGTGCAAGAAGGTGAATCCGCTCAACAAAGTATTAAGTATAAAAATATATCTACACTTATTTAGTTATTCATAATTTATGTTAATCGATTTACTGTACATACATGCGATATATATACTATCGATTTCTGCACCTTATGTCATCGTTTCATTTTCCAAGAATATAAAATGACATCATAGCCCGATTGGAAGTTCAGCAAATAGCTCATGGCTGCACTTAGTCAGGATTAACATCAAGTATATGATGTGGAAACAAGGGAAACAAAACACTTTTCTAACGGATACTTGTGCACTATGAAAGCGACACGGTGTCACTCAAATATGATGATGACAGACAGGATACTCGATTTTCAACGGGGCAAACACTTAGTAAACAAACAGATTTCTAAGTATTGACCTACATAATGAATTGTAAGTTTTTGTTTTGTAAAACACATCATTTGTTGTTGGTATTTGTAATTGAATGGAATTCCATAATATATTTATGTATGACTACACCGACCATAGGCCATCCCGGCTCTACTAGATGTTATGAGTACACCGAAATACGGATTTCCCATTGATCATTATAGGCTACGTGGAGAATGTTTTTCAATTTAAAATGCGAGTTCTAGGTCCTTTTACATTCCGGTTCACTTATTTAAAGGCACTAAAAATTCCATATTCAGCAGCCTGTATCTTTTGCAATTTATAACCGATTGAAAATTTCCAAATGGAAATGGAAGCTAGACATCCTGAGATATATAAAAAAATCATTACAATAGTGGTTTTTTAACTAAAAAGCTTGTTTTGAGCAATTTATAAAATAAAGTCCAAAAATGTGCAAGTTTTTTGTTGGTTCACTTGAATAAAGGTACTTTTTTTTATTTTTTTTATTAATTTTAAAGTAAACCATGGTTTTTTGTAGGAAGCGTTTGTTTATTACAATTTAGTACATCTTAATCAAACCCTGGAGTGGAAGCGAACAAGTCATCAGTACGCAGAGTAATTAAGAGCTGTGAGTATCTCAAATATTTGAAATTACAAAAAAAAGCCACCTAATGCTCCTCGTAAGGAAAAGCGGCTTCAACTCGCAAGAGACTACATGGCCTCTAGTCGCAAGAGACTACGAGAGGTCATGTAAATGACTGGAGAACCGTTGTATTTATGGATGAGAAGAAGTTTAATTTAAATGGGCCTGATGGCTACAACTATTATTTCCATGATCTGCGCAAAGAAATGCATTTTTAGAACCGACATCACAACCGAGAGGGCGGCGTTATGGTGTGGGGTGCTGTTACGTACTATGGCACCATCGATCTTAAATTTCAAAGTGCAAAAATTACTGGTGCAAGCTATAAAACGTTATTGGAATCGACTTTTCCGAAGTTCAGTGAACTATTTGGTCCCACATCTTGGATATTTCAACAGGATAATGCCCCCTATACACAAAGCCTTACTACTCTGGCTCAAGAGTTCATTGCAAGGCAAAATTTTAATATTCTTGACTGGCCACCCTATTCGCCAGATCTAAACATTATCAAAAATGTCTGGGGTTAGTTATCTCGTAAGGTCTTTGAAGGAGGCAAACAAATTGATGGCAAGCAGTCACTAATTCAGGCCATTAAGGATGCTTGCAGTCGAATTTTAGTTGGATTGCATAAATTCTCTTTATCTCTCAGTGAGAACCCGTATATTTGAAGTTATTAAAAACAAAGGGGGTTGTCCCTATTACTAATTGTTCTTAATTAAAGTAAAATCAATTAAAAACAACAAGAAAAACTGTTTTTCATTAAAATTAGTTAAAGTGCTTTTATTCCAGTGAACCAACAAAAATAGCACTTGTTTGGATTTTTTGTTATAAATTGCACAAAAAAAATCTTTAGTTAAGAAACCACTTTCGTCACGACTCTTTTTATATCTCAAGATGTCTAGCTTCCATTTCCATTTTAAAATTCTGCAATCGGTTACCAATTGCAAAAGATACTTACTTACTTACTTATCCGGTCTCGGACAACCCCGGGGGGTCAGGGACCTTACAAAACGAAGATAACATATTTCGCCAACCAGTTCGACCTTTTGCTTTATTTCTCCAGTTGGCAATACCAAGTGTACGCAGGGATTCGTCAACCTGATCCCTCCAGAGGAGTCTTGTTGGTCTTCCTATTTTTCGTCTTCCTTCGAGTTCGGTTTCGAAAACCCTTCGTGCTGGTTCGTCTTCATCCATTCTACTGACATGACCTAGCCAGCGCAATCGCGTTATCTTGATCCGCTTAACTATGTCAATGTCAGGATAAAGCTCATACAGCTCATAATTAATGCGTCGTCGATACTCGCCGTTGTGCACTATAGGGCCATACATTTTTCGAAGTATTTTTCTCTCGAAGACTCCTACAGATGTTTCGTCTGCTTGCGATAGGACCCAGGATTCTGCGCCATAAAGCAAGACAGGTTGAATGAGAGTCTGGTACAGCTGTACTTTTGTTACTCGAGAGAGGGCTTTATCTTTATAAAAGATACAGGCTGCTGAATATGGAATTTTTAGTGCCTTTAAATAAGTGAACCGGAATGTATATAATCATATATTTTGTTTCAATTTCAATATTTCGTACTTCATTGAAGATTATCATCAGAAAAATTTGCAAATATACATACATACATATATATGTATATTAGGGCGGGTTAATTTTTTTTTTGATGAAGCGTATAGCAAAAACGTAATCTATAGGTGATATTGAAAAATTTTGCTCAAGATACCATAGCTCTAAGTCGAGCTATGATCTCTATATATGGAAAAATATCTATTTTGAAAATTTGGGCGGCTCCAAATCTGACTTAGAGCTATGGTCTCTTGAGCAAAATTTCTCAAAATCACCTATAGATTACGTTTTTGCTATACGCTTCACCAAAATAAAATCGTTCCATACAATTTGACCCGCCCTAATGTATAAACATTTACAAAAACATGTGAACTAAATTACAAACAAAGTAGTAACATCTAAACATCGTTAACTCACAAAAACAATAGATAACATAAAAGCTGGAAATCGTGGCAACGACCATATGGCTTCATCTATAGTTGTTCGACTGATAGTCCCAACTTTACTTGTTAAAGTTTTCCCATGGTTGACAGAATCATAGGTTACACAAAGAAGTGTGCAACTAATTTTCTCTCTCTGTGCATGTCGTCACAGTTTCAGTTTTGAGTATGAGGTCATTGCTAATCTTAAATTTTATCCTTTTATTTTAAAAGAGTAAACAAAAATATTATGAAACTGTGACGTGTTTGTTGTCTCTCTCGATCTACCACCGAATAACGACCTGGGCAATGCGGAGCCTTTATTTTCTCAACCGTGAAGTTTTAATAACTCTGGGCAACTCCTTCCACATCTCTCTTGAAATTCATTCGTTGAGTTTTTGGTGTGTTTGTTATATTAAGCAGACTATCGGTGGTGCATTGGATAGTGTGCGCGAGTCTTGCACATGAGAACGTGGGTTCGATCCCTGCTCTGACGTGACGACGACGACGTCCGCCTCGCGTAGTGATGGCGACGTTATCGAGTACTTAGCCATGAATTAAGCTTCATAAAATACAGTTCGGAACCGGTTTAAAACTGTAGTTCCCAATCAGTGAGTGTAAAAACTAGAAAGCGCACATCTCACTGATTGTGAGAAGTTCTCCTCAATCCCTTCATGGGATGTTATGGGAAACGATTTTTGTATCTCTAATATCATAATTTTTCCGTAGTGACTCTCTCATTGTAACACTCGTACATTGTCAAGATCAACATGATGATCAGCAGTCGCAGAGTGAATTAATACACTGAACGGAAAAGCATTGTCACACGGATGAAAATGTTCATCACCCCAACACCTTTTGGCATCGAAAGTGAGCTAACGTAAAGTTTCACTACCGCTATAAAAATGTGTTCATCAACAGCAAATTGTTCGTTACTGTGGTGAAAGTATGGTTGTTTCTGCAATGAATTTGCTCCATTATTGCAAGGAATTGGTTTCATTGCTGCAATTAACTTGTTTCATTGTTGCAATGAATAAGTATCGTTCTTGCAAGGAATTTTCTTCATTGCTGCAATGAATTTGTTTCATTGGTGCAACAAATTTGAGTCTGTGTTGCAATGAATTTGTTTCATTACTACGATGATTTTGTTTCATTGCTGCAATGAATGTTTTGGAGCGTGTTTGAAATTATTTACTGACAATTATACATAAATATACTGTTAGTATTACATTGCAGGTGGTTTGGTAAAAAAATTTTGAATTTTTGTTGTTGCTAGTTCCATGTTGAACACTCGTCTGGAGAAGATTGTGGCAGTCGAGAGGTTAAGTGTTATTGTGGCCGTCGTATTCAGGTACTGCAATTAAAAACATATACGTGGAGTTTATTGTTAAGATTTCTATTTAAGATATGTACATATCTATGTATGTCTGTACTTACCATGAACATAAGCTCTACTCCTTTAACATAGAACAACATCATTGTTTTGTTAAATCATGCAATTGTTGTTGTGCTGAGGGTTTTGATATTCGATTGTAGCGCCAAATCTCCCCGTCATTCAACCAGTGATCGCTCTGTATGCAATTGCTTCAACTGCTCTTTTACTTAATTTAACCAAATTTGTTAACATTTTTGATTGGATTCATTTCATTGTGCGTTGAATTATTATTTTTTATGTTCGTCGTACTTGAAACACTTTGTTTCTATGACTTCTTCGTTTTTATTGACTTCGCCAACTCTCACAAATGTATGTGTCTTTCGTTTTTTTCTGAATCCAAATAACAACACATCGAAACAGGCGCGACCGAATAATGATCAAAACACAAAAACACGAACAAGCTCAGTTACATATTTCGGGGTGGTTTTCCTGTTATCGATGTGTCACTTTCTTTGCTGTCGTGTTGCTCCTTGCATTTTGTTTATTTATCTATTTGATTTATAGATTCTCAAGTTACACAAACGATCACAGCCAACACATAAATTCGCACAATTTAGTTTTCACAATAAAAGATTATTATAAAGTATAAATAATTAGTCCGTTTTAACAAATTTATTTAAATTATTCCGGCGGAGAAAAATGTTTACCACTTTCGACTGTTCTAATGGAACTGATTTAAGAGTTGTACGTGACCCACCACTCACGCTCACCATTTTCTCTTGCTGGCCTGTTTTTTACGCTCGCTAATTTTGTCGACTGCTTCTCTCTTTATACCATCATAAAAATTAGTTTCCTTACAATAACGAAATTGTTTCGTCAACTAAAAATGTTGACAAACCCCCACAATAAATAAATAATAAATATAAACCATAAAAAGTAAGAGATAAACCAAATATTAGTAGTTTAAAACTCAAGTCTTTACTTTTTTGAATTTCCAACCCACTTTTCTACAAAATTCAAGTTTAATAAAATTGTTGCAGCAACGACAAGCAAGTTGTTGCAGTAACGAAATGAAAAATTGTCAAAGAAGTCAAGTATGAAATTTGTCGTTGCATCGACAACCAAATTGTCGGATATACGGCATTTTTCACTATAACAACGTAAAAACATTAACGAGAATGTTTTATCCATGCGACGAAGCGTTTTTCTGTCAGTGTAGATTTTAGTTAATATTGTAGTCTGTCTATTTTTTACTGGAAATCTGTTCCGTTTCAAAAAGGAGTTTGTATTTCCGATATTCATCTTAAGGAAATGTTCGACGCTTATAGTCTACACTCTGTTAACGAAGTTTGCAGCAGTATTATATACCCTTTGAATGTTGGGAATGGTAATTTACTAACCATCAAGACGTCGTTGGCTGTTCGCATTCCCCATTAACCAGATATGATAGTATGTAGTCGTTTTCCAATTCCAGTGTAAATTATACTTTCGAAGTAAAATTATTTAATGCTGCCAAAATGTCATATATTGCACTACACTGAACGAAAAACGCTTCGTCGCATGGATGAAATATTTTCGTTAATGCTTTTACGTTGTTATAGTGAAAAGTGTCGTATATCCGAAAATTTTGTAGTCGCTGCAACGAAAAATTTCATACTTGACTTCTTTGACATTCATTTCTTTGCTGCAACAACTTACTTTTCGTTCCTGCAACAATTTTTATTTAATTTGAATTTTGTACAAAAATAGGTTGAAAATTAAAAAAAAATGTAAACGCATGAGTTTTAAACTACTGATATTTGGTTTCGCTCTTACTTTTTATAGTTTATATTTATTATTTATTTATTTTGGAGGTTTGTCAACATTTTTAGTTGACGAAACAATTATTGCTATTGTAACGAAACTATTTTTTATGATGGTATAGAGAGAGAAGCAGTCGACAAAATTAGCGAGCGTAAAAAAGAGGCCAGCAAGAAAAAATGGTGGGCGTGAGTGGTGAGTCACGTACAGATCTTAAATCAGTTCCATTAGAACAGTCGAAAGTGGTAGACATATTTCTCCGCCGAAATAATTTAAATAAATTTGTTAAAACTGACTAATTAGTTATACTTAATAATAATATTTTATTGTGAAAACTAAATTGTGTGAATTTATGTGTTTGCTGTGATTGTTTGTGTAACTTGTGAATCTATAAATCAAATAGATAAATAAACAGAAAGCAAGGACCAACACGACAGCAAAGAAAGTGACGCAGCAAAAGTAATCCTCCTATCAGAAAATGCTATAAATTTTGCGATTGGCCCCTAATGTCAGTTCTGTTTCGACATTTGTGTAGTAAACACATGCGAAATACACGCTAATAAACAATGTTACGCTACACTGCTCCAGAACGCGGAATATTGCTGACTATTTATTTGACCAATAATCGGTCGGTGACTTTGGCACAACGTGAATTTCGTCGCAGATTTTCTGGCCGTCCAACGCCTACTGGTGAAATACTGCAACGTATAGCCGCTCGCCTCGAAGGGACTGGCACAACACGAGATGCTGCCAGGCGTGGCAGACCCCGGAGTAGCCGTTCTGCAGAGAATATTGCTGCTGTAGCCGAGGATGTCATGGAAGCGCATCCATGACGCAGTCGAATTCAATGAAAACGAAGAACTCAAAGAAACAACGTGTTTCAAGTACGACGAACATAAACAATAACAATTCCACTTACAGTCAAATGAATCCAATCGAAATTTTAACAAATTTGGTTAAAATAAATAAAATAGCAGTTGAAGAAAATGTTTACAGAGCGATCACTGGCTTAATGACGGGGAGATTTATAACAAAACCCTCAACACAACAACAATGGCATGGTTTAACAAAACAATGATGTTCTATGTTAAAGGAGTAGAGTATAGGGGAGTAGAGCTTATGTTCAAGGTAAGTACAGACATAGATAGATATGTACATATCTTAAATAGAAATCTTAATAATAAATTCCTCGTATATGTTTTTAATTGGAGGACCTGCATACGACGGCCACAATATCACTCAACCCCTCGACTACCACAATCTTCTCCAGACGAGTGTTTCAACATGGAATGAATATAATCTGTTTAGCAAATAGATATTCGAAAAAAAAATTCCAAAAATTTTTTAATCAAAACACCTACAATGTAATACTAACAGTATATTTATGTACAATTGTCAATAAATAATTTCAAACACAATAGTAATGAAACATGTTCATTACAACAATGACTCAAATTCGTTGCACTACTGAAACAAATTCATAGCTGCAATGAACAAATTTATTGCAGCAATGAAGCAAATTCCTTGCAAGACCGATACTTATTCATTGCAACAATAAAACAAATTCATTGCAGCAACAACCATACTTTCACCACAGTAACTAACAATTTGCAGTTGATGAACACAGTTTCATAGCGGGAATGAAACGTTACGTTAGCTCACTTTCGTTGACAAAAGTTGTTGGTGTTATGAACATTTTCATCCGTGTGACCATGCTTTTCCCTTCAGTGTAGTTTTCATAATACCGAAAGGGTCATCCATCGCAATGTCGGCTACTATTGGAGATGCTGATGATCCCATGAGCAGATCTTTTTCCCGTTGGTTAGTCGTACCCCTGTATGTAAAATAGCGGCTGTCCTCTTGTCATTTTATTGAACTTCTCCACTCTCGTTCTTTTTTACAATACAACTCGTAACACTACGTCAACGGTAACACTTGGGAATAGGAAAACACTATCTAGAGGGAACTTCGTCGCATCCTCTTCAATTTTCGTATGTTTCACAATGTTCTCGAGTTCCCCAGACACTATTGTATTTCGAGTATTCAGTGAGCGCTTTCAAAATTCCAGTAATATATTTGCATAGTAGCCGACGGTGGCAATGGTTATAGTCTTTCGACTACGGCCACCTCGCTTAGTGATAGCGACACTAGCGAGTACTTAGCCACCAAAAAGTTTCTCATAATACCGTTCGGAACCGGTGTAGAACTGCAGGTCTCAATCAGTGTGTGTAAAATATAAAAAGCGCACAGCTGAATGGCAGTGAGAAGCTCTTCACAATCCCATAATGGAATGTAAAGGGAAACCATTTTTCTTAGTCCGCTGGAAGGGTTTAACAGATGAACAGATCGCACGCAAGGGATAATTCCCCTTATCATCGGCAGTCCATATATTCTGGGAGACATAGAAGTTTCCATTCCCATCTTCCCTTTCTCTGACACATGTATAATTTTCCGCGCAAATAGTCCCTGTACCATCACATTATTCTCCTCTTGCAGAGTACTTATTGGACCTCTTTCCATCTTACAATATGTCATCATGTCATTGACCATTATGTTCATCCTGTCGTCATAATCCGTGCGATTCATCGTCACTGTTGCATTACCCTTGTCCGCGTTTGATATAGGAAGTTTCCATCGTTTTTAAAAACCTCCGAGTTTGTTGCACAGTGTTCAAATCTCTCCCCCATTTTTGGGGCTGTACGTACCTTACTTCTATTTAGTAACTAAAATTTCACTCCCTTCATTGGCACTGCAAATTTGCCACCATGTGAGAGTAGTCCCTTTACATTCTGAAGTATATCAATAGCCATTTCGATCACAAACCCTCCTTCGCTATACTTTGTACCAAACTGATTTACCGCTTGTCCTACTAAGACAGAGGAATTTCCACGTGTGCCTTGTCCTTACGTCCTCCTTTGTCCTCTTCTCCAATATGTCCCACTGGCAAAAAGCAGTATTGCCTGAAACTTTGGTAGTTGCGCTCTTTTATAAAGGTTGCAATTTAATTTATACTTCGAGTATCGTTTTCTCGTATGTCATGTTCCCGTTCTACAAGTAAATTAAAAATCTTGTTCTGGAAGTTCTCTACACAATGATTCAATGTTCCGCTCAGATTCAGCTGTCCGTTAAGGTCCGTCCCATATCTCTGTATATGCTACCGAGTAACTTTAAATCAGGATCAGACATTCAAATTTTGGGTGGAACACAAGTACAAACAAAAACTATTCCTGATTTATATGTGAATCGATTTAAAGAAGAAGAATTTATTTTCTTATGAGCTAACAGATCGGGGTTGTACTCCAATTAATGAAGAATTTTAATTGACAGGAAGTAGGACATGAGCTCACATTAGGTTTGCGACTATTTTCATGAGCGCCTTTTACTGTTCTAGGCCTGTGACCGCCTCACTTTCCCACAAAATCTTCGTTTTTCTCAATTATCTTGGTTCAACGATTCTCCAATTTTGTGAATCATTCCTAGTATGGAGATTCTAATAATGAAATTCAAATAATAAAATTGTCATTAAATCTCTTTCAATTTCTTGCGGCTGAAAAAGGATAAGTAACCAATTTATACATTCAAATCATGAAACTTCTTCGCAAGGACACGTTAGATTGCGTCAAACATTCTTACGAGTTTATAAGATGATTGGGTTTCTGGTGAATTAAAACCAAAACCGGCAACCAACTAAAACTTGGTATTTGGCCATGTAAAATTTACAATTTCGAAGCAGATGGACAATTTGTACTTTATATAGAGACATATTAACGGGTTTTTCAATAAGAGCGCTGCAAAAGGTTTTTTAAGTAAAACAAAACCGGTTTTAGATACCTATGAAATTCTTTATTCCTGTAAAGGTACGTTCGATGCCATTATGTATGGAACTCGATTTCTTTGCATGGCCACCATGGGCACGCTTGCAGAAGTCCAGACGCTGAACCCAATTTTCGACGGTTTTCAAGCATAAATCGGCCGATACTGCTGCAATTCCACGTTCGATATTCGTACGAAGTTCAGCAATCGTCGCTGGCTTGTTGGCATAGACCATAGACTTGACGTAGCCCCACAGGAAATAATCTAACGGCGTCAAATCGCACGACCGAGGCGGCCAATCGACTGGGCCATTTCGTGAGATAACATGTTCACCAACATTGATTTCCAATAAATTGATTGTGGCATTCGCTGTGTGGCTTGTGGCGCCGTCCTGTTGGACCCACATGTCCTCCAAGTCCATATTATCCAATTGGGGCCAAACATATTCGGTTACCATTGAACGGTAGCGATTCGCATTCACAGTAATGTGCCGGTCTTGATCATCACGGAAGAAGAACGACCCAATGACGCCGCCGGCCCATAAACCGCACCAAACCGTAATTTTTTCGGGATTACGTGTGGATTGCTGTCTGACCAATAACGCACATTTTGCTTATTGACGAAGCCATTTAGCCAGAAATGAGCCTCATCGCTGAAGATGATTTTCCGATGAAAATCCGAATCATTTTCAAGTTGTTGCTCAGCCCAATTCACGAACATAAGACGCTTATGGTGGTCAAGCGGCTTCAGTTCTTACGTCAATTTGATCTTGTAACGATGTAGGCCAAGATCTTTTCGCAGAATTCGCCACAACGACGTCACAGAGATGCCCAACGCTTGAGGATGACGTGTGAGAGACACATTTGGGCTTTCTTGAACTTTCGACACTACGGCTACTTCTTTGTCTCACTGGCACAGGAACATTTTGTACTGTGCCTGTGGATTCCACTAGACGCTCAATTCTTGATCTGGTAGGACGATTATGACGACCATAAATTGGACGTAGCGCTCTTAAAGTTGAGGCCACTGACTCCAAATTTCGGTAGTAAATTTTAATAATTTCGACTCGTTGTTAGCTCGTATATCTTTCCATGATGAAATGGCAAACCTTACTGAAGAGAAATGTCAAAAGAGCGGGAGAAAATATGGCGCCGTTTGCTGTCCCTATCGATTTACTGTTGTAGCGTCTCTGTGGAAGAACCTTTACTAGGCAAATGTTAGAAGTTTATGAAATGTTACGCTTGAAGAAAATTGAGAGATATTGAAAACGATCTTCCAAAGTTCCGAGTCTTCATTTAAAACTGTTAGAAATCTACGATATAAATTCGATGGGAATAGTTCAAGTACCACCTGTTAGTAGGCTACTGTCAAATTTTGAGAAAGTTCCGTCACTTACTTTGCATTTAACAGCTGTTCAAATCATACAACATTTTTTAAAAATTCAAAAGAGTGAATTTCAAATAAAACCAAGGAAAAGCTTGATAAATTATATGGGGACTCTGCACCATCGATTTCAATGGTAAAAAAAGGGTTTACTGACTTTCGCTGTGGTCGCACAAGTACAAATGGCGCTGAACGTTCTGGACGGCCAATTGAGGTCAATACACCCGAAAATTTCGAAAAAATCCACGATATGGTGTTGGCCGATCGAAGAGTAAAAGTGCGTGAGATTGTTGATGCCAGAGGCATTTCATATGGCAGTGTGATTGCGATTTTAAATGATCAGTTGGGTTTAAGAAAGCTGTCTGCCAGATGGGTGCCGCGTTTGTTCTCAATTGACCATAAACGTAATCGTGTGACAACTTCAAAGGATTGTTTGGAGTTGTTTAATTGGGCTACGTATTGGTACCTCCATATTCCGTCATATTATCCGGATTTAGCCCCCAGTGACTATTTTCTAATTTCAAACCTAAAGAAATGGCTCGGTGGAAAGAGATTTAGCTCTAACGATGAAATTATTTTATAGATCTCGAAAAATCCTATTTATTGGAAGGGATACAACAATTCGAGCATTATTGGACTATGTGTATTGAGCTAAAAGGAGATTATGTTAACAAATATTATTTTTTTTTCAAAAAAAACTGTGTTTCATTCAAAAAGTCACGGACTTATTGATCCGCCCTCGTAGTGTTGAAGAAAGATTTTTTAAAATTTTAGTGTTGTTTTCGTCAATTGAACATTTTGTGCAAAAATGATGCTCAAGAATTCAAAGAACATTATAAAAATTAAGGTTTATACGTGTAAGGTAGAACTGTTTATAACTAATATAGTGCCATCAACGCAGTTTGTGGATCAATATGCAAACCGAGTTCATCAATCCGGGTTCTTATTGAACAAAAGAACTCGTGTACGGCTCAGCCAGTGCATTCAGTGGAAAATATTGCCGCTGTAGCTGAAAGCGTTATATGCGTCAGTCTTTTCGCCGATTGGACTCTAGAGCAGTTGGAAACTGACCCGATGTTTTATCGCGAAATTGTTTGTTAATATACTTAATAGCCGCATGTTGAGTCAAACCAATCCACAATAGACCCTAAACACTCCATTACATCAACTAAAAAAATGGACCATTTATTGCAGTTGACACAATGGTGGCATCACCGAACCATATTTCTTCAAAAATTAAACCGGAGCTCGCGTTACGGTCAATGGAGATAGTTGCCGCAGCCTGGTCAATTATTTGTTGCTTGCAAATATGGATGACATTGATCCGGGCGAGATGGCGCTACAACAGGATGGCGCTACTTGCCATACGGTTATTGATACCATCGATTTACTGAAATCAAAATTCGGCGAAAAGTTGATTTCCACACGCGGTAGCATATTCTCTTAAACATATTCTGCTGGAACCATGTGTATGTTTGGAACACACTTCAAACATTTATATGTTTGCAAGTCCCAAACTCAGGTGTATTTAAATCCAAATATTAACATGTTTGCTGACAAATACATATTCTTTTAGGTGGAAACATATGCGTGCTTCATCCCAAAAATCCATATACTTACGTGAAAGCATTCGCGTGTTTTCCCCTAACCTCCATATACTTACGTGGAAACATATGCGTATTTGCTCCCAAACACAATTATATTTAGAAACGAACGGGCTAGACGCTGCTGAAGATGATGCTTCACAAATATCGAAACGATCGTCCAGCGAATGACATTTACATTTTTTTCACTAACCGGAAAAAACATGATCTCTCAGCCTTAGAGGAAATTACAACTTTGAAAATAACCAGGATCTAATATGACTACATTTGAAATATTATTTCTTTCTTTATTTATTATAATTAATATAAATAATATAAAAAATTATAATATTTAAAATTACACTTTTTACATTTACTTGCTGAATGCATTACATTTCTTATGTGAATGTGAATCTGATGTTCTTTCGATTTTCCATTCTTTGTTGTCTCTCACGTTTTTGTTTACAGAAGGTTTCAATTATGCCTTGGTTATCACTATACGTTGGTACACAAACAATATACTTATATACTACTCTAGTTCATGCAAGACAAGCTTGCATTAATTACTCGTGTTTTTTTTAAATATATTTTTAGTAGAGACTCGGGCAGAAGAGGCGATTCATGTTGTTGCCCTTTCCACTTTCTTTCCTCAAGATCGTTTCACACATAAATATATGCGTAAAACCAAACCAACATCACAAACTATTTAACCGTCCGAGCGTTTGTTTGTTCTTTTTTCACTGATTAAGCGTTTTTGATATCCTCTGTCCGATAAAGCATTGACGACTAAATACATGAAATTAACACGCAATACATTAGTTTAGTCAAAATAAAAAACACTGACTTCATCTGCAATTTGCATGCACATTCAAGAATAATTATGAATCACTCACTGACAGAATAATGCAAAAACACAGATCCACACTTACAAGATATACACACTCATTGCCCCTCTTTTATTCTCTTGCTCTCGTGAGACCATAAACAGTGCAACAAACACGGCTGTATTTATATCACAAACACAAATATATTTGGGTCGCAAACACATATGTTATAACATATTAATCATTGTGTCTCAAACATGTAATATTGAATAGCAAACACAATGCGTTTGGGCACAAGTATATGATATTTGCGACAAGCTCGAAACACATGTTATATTTGCATCCAAACAACAAAGAACTACAGATTTTTCAGCGTGCAGAAATGAGCCCCCTGATCGTGCGATTTGACAACTCCCGATTTTTTCCTGTGTGGGGCTACTTGAAGTCATTGGTTTTTGCTGATAAACCGGCAACAATTGAGGCCTTGGAGGTCACAACGTACATGTTATCCGTGACCGTGTTATGTCGGCGAGCTATGCTCAAAAATTGACCTTAAATTGGACGTCCAAAATGCTATTCGTCATGGACTGCCGCGGTGACCATATGCTCGAAAATATTTTCAAATGTGCATACCAGGATATTTCGAACAAAAAAATTTCGGTGATTAAAATTTAATTTTTTGTGTTATTTTTTCCAATTTTCATTTCTGTCGGGCTTAAAAAACATCCGTTATATATAAACGAGATTCAGTTCCAACTCGACGGCTCTACGCGTCACACATTTGATTCCATTCACCCATTCTCCTCGAGCGATTTGAGAATACGGGTTTCTCGCGCAGAGCCGATGGAAACTGCCCACCGAGATCCTGACATTTTACCCTGTTAGAGTTTCTCTTGTGGGGTTTCCGCAAGTCGCAGGTCTATGCCATTAAGTCACAAACGAGTGAGCCATAACCCGTGCACGCAAATAAAAAAAAGTTTGTTGCTGGGTTGCCGCAACAATACTTTGATTAATTTGTGTTAATTTGTTAATCGCAACCGTTCATGTATTTCTCCCAAATAAACTCATATATCGCAAATGTGTATTATGTTATTGCAAACGAGTTCTCGTTTACATCAAACGCATACAAAATTACATTTGCCCCAAATTTAAGAAACGTTTGCGATAACTGAAATTAGAAATTCTCTCATTCTGTCGAATGTAAACGCACTCACGCACACATATAAAAGTTATCACACACTTTAATGTTTCTACCTTATCAAAATATCTTGGATGGCCAATTGACGCTTTGTAGTTTGCTCCGCTTTTAGTTGTTATTTGAATGCGAGGCGAGACAGACGTGTAAGTAGACAGTGAAAAAATAGACAAAAATGCCAACTTTTTTTAAAAGAAATTTTATGGGAAAAACCAAAATCCTTAAAGTTGGAAATTTAAACAAGAACGAGTTTATGGAAGCCACAAATAAAAGATTTAATTACAACTCGGTTGCTGTAACCGAAAGAACAGTTGGTGGAACCGTTTTTAGTTTCTCGCAAACGTTTTTTCAGCTCTAATTTTTCATAACTTGGTTACTGCAAACGTTTTTTTGGTTTGGAGCAACTACAACTCGGTTGCTATAACCAAAGGAACAGTTGGAGGGACCGTTTTTCGTTTCTCGCAAAGGTTTTTTTCAGCTTATATTTATCATTATTCGTTTACTGCAAACATTCATCAGTACTCGCAAACGTTTTATTTTTATTTTGGAGTAACTAGACCTCGGTTGCTGTAACCGAACGAACAGTTGTTGTTGGCATTATAGGCCTTTCAGTGATGTTGATACTTAGGGATCTTCGATCGATACTAATTCGCACATGTGAATTGCAGAATTGAGTTTGTACATATATATACAATTGATGATCAACCGATGGTATCAATTCAGGCACAGTAGGTAGGCATCTGATGATGAACTTGTCACGGAGTTCGAAACTAGTCATGCCAGTGAGTGTGTGTTAAACTGAATTGTCTATTATTTCCAACAAAAACTAACCATTTTTCAATTAGAAAAATATTCATGACTTGTAAGCTTGTAGTATGAATTTCTTATACATTAACCAAGAACCGTTTTTCGTTTCTCGCAAACTGTGTTTCAGCTCTAATTTTTATAACTCGTTTGCTGCAAACATTTTTCGGTTCTCTCAAACGAAATGACATGTATGGATTAACAGAAGTTCGTTTCTCGCAACTACAGTCTCCAAACGAACTTAAGTTATCTGAGATTTCGTTTAGCAGAAACGAGTTTTTTCTTTGCGTGTGCCATCACACAAATACAACCTGATAAAGGGTTATCCATTCTGCGGTCTCAAAAGTAAACGTAATTAAAAGACATATAAAATATTTTTTATCATATTTCTTGTTGATTATAAAGTTTGAACGTTGACATTAAAGGTGAAATATTACATCATTTAAATGACCACCACGCGAAGTGTTGCAAGCATTGATTCTTTTGAGGTAATTTTCGACCACTTTTTGACACATATTGGGCGGTATCTCAGCCATAACTTGACGAATGTTGGTTCTTAAGTGCTCAAGAGTTAAAGGTTTCTCTGCATAAACACGGTCTTTCGCGTAGCCCCACAAAAAAAGTCTAATGGTGTCAAATCGCTTGATCTTGGTGGCCAGTTGATATCGCCACGACGAGAAATTACGCGGCCAGGAAATGTCTCTTGCAATAAAGCCATATTCGCTCGAGTTGTGTGGCATGTGGCACCGTCTTGTTGAAATCACATATTCTCCAAGTCGTATTCTTCAATAGCAGGCAAAAAAAAAGTCGGTTATCATATGACCATAACGCTCCGAATTGGCGATGACAGTCGTCGTTTTCGAAGAATGACCATAACGCTCCGAATTGGCGATGACAGTCGTCGTTTTCGAAGAAGTAACGTCCAATCACACCTTCGGACCAAAGAGCGCACCAAACAGTGATTTTTCCTGGATGTAATGGCCTCTCTTCAATTACTTGAGGATTCTCAGAACCCCAAATACGACAATTTTGTTTATTAACATACCCACCGAGTGAGAAATGTGCTTCATTGCTGAAGAAAATTGTGTTCGAAAAATCGCCGTCCACCGCCTGTTGTTCAAGCACCCATTCCACGTATCTACGACGTTGTGAATGGTCAGCTGGCTTCAGTTGTAGTGTGAGCTGGACTTTATATGGATCTAGGTGTAGATCCAAATGCAAAATATGCCATAATGTGCCGTAAGATAGTCTTAATTCCTGAGAACGACGAGGAATCGACACACTCGGGTCTTCGGCAACACTTTCACTTACAGCAGCGATATTTTCAGCGGAACAAGCGAAACGATGATGCACAGGCCTTACACTAACTGTAACCGCTCCAGTCTCTTCAAATTTCTTCACAATTTTGCCAATTGCTTGCGTAGTTTGACTATTATGTAAACCATAATCTCCTCTTAAAGCACGATATGTGGCTGTGCCAGAATCACCATTTTTGTAGTAGGTTTTAATAATTTTTGTGCGTTGTGTGATAATTAAGTGATCCATTTTCGTCAATGTCAGACTTTCAACTGAAATGAAAAAAAATTGGTTTAACAACTTAGTTTGACAGATGTCGAATTCCAGCCCTATACTTTTGAAACCACGAAATGGATAACCCTTTATATGCTATAGAGTCATCAAAAATCAGAACTTTCGGATGCCAATGTCACCAAGCCAATCCGCGGCGACCATTTAAACGATGTAATTTTTCGCACATAATGTCATTTACATCCCCCTCAAATTCGTTCATATCTTACATACAGCTTGTGTTATCCAATTCCAACAAGTACCCGTCACTATTGGAAACCGTTCTATGACAAAGTAAATTTAGGATCATTTATTGTTAGGGTGTAACAGTGCTTGTGGAAGCAATGTAGTATATTTAGGATAACTGTTTTGTGTACCAAATTTATAATGGGGTTGGTGTATTCAATTTTATGAACATACAAGTGCTATCATCGATCGCGAACAGACGTGTTTCTCTTGTGTACAACATACAAATTCAGTTTCAACTATTGCCTAGTTATTCCAATAACAACAAAGAACAGTAATTTTTTACAACCATCTATCTACATATATCAAAAACAAAACCAAAAACATTGTCAGTGCTGACTAATGAGTAGTGCAAAACGCCAAAAAAAACTGGGGTAATGCTCCGAAGAAAAAATTCAGTATGAACGAAAATCGTTTCAAAATATTTCAAGACTATTATGAAGATGATGATGACACATTTAGTGAAGCCGAGAATGATGAAAACAAATATAAAGTGATAATACCGCCAATTGTTGTTGATGCAGTGCATGGTTTCCAACCTGTGTACAATTTAATAGGAAGATCGTATCAATATAAAAGAACTTCTGTTGGTACTAGAATAACTTCACTAACCTTAGTGGAGTATGATAGTGCCAAACGTAAACTTATTTCTGACGGATTTACTTATTATTCACACGAAAGTAAAAATAGAAAATTGTTTAAACTGGTTCTTTGTGGACTTCCAAAAATGGATTTAGAGGAAATTAAGGATGAACTGAAAACAGCATATAATGTCGATGTCGTATCAATAAAAGAAATAGTAACGAAATTATCAACAGTCGACGATGCTTTGTACATGCTGGAATTTGACCGTACGAAGGCAACCAAGAAAGATATACAGAAAGTCAGGCATTTAGGACATACTGTTGTTCGCTGGAAGAAGCCGAAAAAATTTAACAATGGTCCAACCCAATGTAGCAAGTGCACGATGTATGGTCATGGAGCCAAAAATTGTTACCGAAAAAACGTTTGTGTTGCTTGTAGTGGTAACCACGATTTAGCTGTTTGCCAAATAAACAAAACATCGGACGAAAGCTCGCCGGCATATAAATGTTTTAATTGCATTAAAAATAATCGGAGAAATACCAACCATAGGGCTGATGATCGCCGCTGCCCCAGCCGTAAAGATTATCTAACTATACGAGAAAATATTTACACAAAATCAAGACCACTGCCAAGACGTCAAATGCCACAAGTATTCGAGAACTCACTTGCAAACTTTCCACAGATGCCAGGATCCAAAATTCCAACCATTAGTCATTTTGTGTATTCTGATGCTGTTAAGGCCCCGTATCAACACTTAAATACATCCATCGAACTTTTCAATATTGACGAACTGAACAGGAGCTATTGCAGATCTTCGAAAATGCACATCAA
The DNA here is from genome assembly GCA_963931995.1 of Phaonia tiefii. NCBI lineage: Eukaryota > Metazoa > Arthropoda > Insecta > Diptera > Muscidae > Phaonia > Phaonia tiefii. Next base: position 234,096,998 of record OZ008368.1, on the reverse strand, counting down.
AAATGGAGCAGGTTTCCGTAATTATGACTATGCTCAAATATGCAGTGTAATAATTCTAACAACTGCCTTCAAATAATGCACTGGAATTGTCAGGGCATTACCACGATATCTCATTCTGTCGAATTACATATTTTTATGAAAGAACTTTCGATCGATATTCTATTGTTAAACGAAACGTTTCTTAAACCTAACCATGCATTTGTGCTACCTGGCTACGACGTATATAGAAAATATCGAATTACTCATGGTGGTGGGGTTGCTTTGGCCATTCGATCTAATCTGAAACACCAGCTTGAAAACTCAATACCAACGAAAGCTAACGAAAACATATGTGCCTCTGTGGAAATCAGGAATAAAAAAGTCATGTTCATATCAGCATATTGTCCCAGTTATACTGCAGATTTTAAAACTGATCTCGACCTTCTAACGTCTACAAGAGGTGATTTCTTTCTTTTAGGAGATTTAAACGCTCAGCATACCAGCTGGAACTGCGCAGTTTCTGACAGAGCAGGAAAGGCTTTGTTTGACCATCAAAATCAGTCAAGTTATTATATATATTATCCATACAGCCCAACAAGATTTCCCCAAAATATAGCATATAGAAGGCCTTCGACCATCGATTTCTTGCTTTCAAACTCAACTTTGTCATTCACAGACATTGAGACACATTCTTGCAAATTACATTCCGATCATCTTCCTATAACTTTTAGCATAAATAGCCGATGCAATGAATCTCAAAAATTATTTCCTGACTATCGCAAATCTAACTGGACCAGATTCAACAGGGTCTTTGAATCAAAGTTGAACTCATCCATTTTATTCAATAATCAAATGTCCTTGCAGAATATTGAACTATATATTCGTGAATTTACTAAATTGCTTTTAGAGACCTGTGCCGAAGTTATTCCGAACAAAAAAATTAATGGCAAATCCTTACAGATAACAGCTCTTTGTAAGCAGTTAGTTCGAAACAGAAACACACACAGAAGGAAGTTTCAACGTTGTTCTGACCCAAATTTGAAAGCTATATATAAAGCAATTATCAGGAAACTGAACAAACTGATAGGGTTACATATAGATAATTCAAGAAATATTCAGTGGTCAACATTTTTGTATAAATTATCGATTGGCAGCAAACAGTTCTGGAGAATTACAAAACGCTCTAAAGAAAAGAACAAGAAAAAAGGTTCGTTAATTGTTAATAACCGCGAAATTAGTAGCAATTTAGAAAAAGCTAATATTCTTGCTGATTATTTTGCAGATTCGCATCTTACAACACTTAATTCGCGTAGTTCTATGGAAACGAAAGTCGGTTCTGTTGTTAGCTCAGTTGAACTTGATAATGAGCGAAATAACGATTTGAGTACCTTTACAAATCTAGAGGAGATTATATTTATTATAAGTGAACTCAAAAATTCAAAAGCCCCAGGAGTAGATAATATTAGCAATACATTGCTTAAAATGTTGCCAAAACGAGCTTACGAAGTTTTAGTAGAGATTTTCAATATCTGCATTCAGAACTCATACTTTCCAAAGGAATTTAAGAGGGCAAAAGTAATCCCGATTCCAAAAGTAGGTAAAGATCCAAAAGCTGCTAGTAGTTACACACCCATCAGTTTGCTAAATTCGCTTGACAAAGTTCTGGAGAAAGTCATATTGAAAAGGCTAAATAATTTTGTTGATTCAAATAATCTCTTAACCCTGCTGTTAGATTAGGACCATTTGGTCCAAATTTTTTCTGTTTTCCCTTGTAACTTTGGAACGGTGATATATACTGACTAAATTTTTCTGCTAATGGGGTCTTTTAATAAAACAATGTTATGTGCGAAAATTAAATTTTCTAACTTTATTCAGGACTGAGAAAAATACAAAATGACGAATCTTAGGTTAGAGGACCATTTGGTCAATAGTACATTTTTTCATTACCAAGCGAATGTAAATTCATGTCAAATATTTAGAAGATGTTTTTGATATGTCAAATACTTGCTTTAGAAATTATTGAACCAAAATAGTTACAAAGGATAAGATAAAATTATTATTTTGGATGAAAATTGCAGTATGGACCAAATGGTCCCTCAATCTAAGATTCGTAAATTTTTTCATTACCAAGCGAATGTAAATTCATGTCAAATATTTAGAAGATGTTTTTGATATGTTAGCGGATGTTTTTGATATGTCAAATACTTGCTTTAGAAATTTTTGAACCAAAATAGTTACAAAGAATAAGATAAAATTATTATTTTGGATGAAAATTGCAGTATGGACCAAATGGTCCCTCAATCTAAGATTCGTAAGTTTTTTCTAATCTAACAGCAGGGTTAAATAACTTTCAGTATGGATTCAGAGATCAGCACTCTACAGTCCATCGAGTTATTAATATGATTAGAACAAACAAGGAGAAGAGATATTCCACTGGAGTACTCTTTTTGGACATTGAGAAGGCGTTTGACTCCATTTGGCACAACGGACTTATATACAAGCTTCATCGAATGCAGCTTCCGGCTTACTTAATCAGATTACTAAAGAGCTTTCTCACTGACATAACGTTTTTTGTCGAAGTCGATGGATTTCGATCTTCCCTAAAGAGTATCCCAGCGGGAGTACCTCAAGGTTCCGTACTATCGCCCATTTTATGCTCCCTTTATACGTCGGACTTTAAACCCCCACGCGGAAATGATGTTGCATTTTATGCCGATGACAGTGCTTTCATAAGCCACGGAAAAGTCTCGAATGCAATTGTGAAACGTATGCAAAAATCACTCGATACTGCCTCGAAGTATTTCTCTAAATGGAAGATAAAAATAAACGAAAGCAAATCGCAGGCAATAATGTTTCCATTTAATAAATCTCCCAAGAGAATTCCTAATCGCAGTCTTATGGTTAATGGTGATAGAATTTTGTTCACAAAGAAATCTCGACGAAAAATTAACATTCAAGCCGCATTTAGAAGAAGCCTCTAATAAGGCAATACGCTGTGGAAGGGCAGTATTCCCACTTCTAAACAGGAAGTCTAAGTTAAACTCCAAAAACAAATTGCTTTTATATAAAATGTGTATCAGGCCAATTTTAACATACGGTTGCCAAGTTTGGTTAAAGTGTGCGAAGACACACAAAAAACGGCTTCAGATAATACAGAATAAAAATTTAAAAATAATATATAATTTGCCTAGAAAGTTCTCTACTCTCGAACTGCATAGAAAATATAATCAGAAACCTATTGAAAAATTTATCAAAGATTTGACACTGGCATTCAATGATCGATGCAGAAGGTCAACATATGATCATTTAAGGAACATGGCTTAATGACGCTTATATTGGACTATATACATAAATATAGACCAATATAGACGCTGTTTCTAGAGTTCCTTAATACACAATCCCACGTTCTATTAATTTATTGTGATATTAAATATAGGTTTTTTACTATCTTTTTCCTGTAATTACTGACATTTAAAAGCATATCTTAGAATAATGTTTATATTTTGTTGAAGTATCTTTAAGATAAAAACTCAAATCATTGTAAATATATTATTGTAGATTTGTATCACTGATAGTAATAAAACAAACAAACAAATTTTATCAAAAAAGTACAATTATACCAACTTTTCCATCCCTGATCCGTTCGTATTAACGATTTCTACCATATTGCAGATAAACTATATTTTTTTAAACTTTTCAGTATTCCAAAGTAACCATACGTCTAAGAAACACAATATTGCGAACATATGTCACCATTGGTATCTGCAAAAAAACCTTCCTTTGTCTTCTGTAACTCCCAAAAATTGTCATAAAATCAGAACCATTAAAAATGAATTGTTTGAATTTGTTTCCCCAAATATTCACAACTACAAAACTTTTGTTTACTGTTCTGCAGCAAAAGCTTTTAATTTTTCGCCAACAAATAATTTATATATTTTTTACTTATTTCCTTTTTCAAATCCTGTTGTTCGATTTGTCTGTTGTTACCTTTCGTCCTTTTTTTTTTATTGCCAATATATTGGTAGGAGCTATAAATCGTTCGCTGGTGCAACAATTTGTCATTGTTTTAAGGAATCGAAAATGCCGTTATTTAAACAAAAAACATAGAAGTTTCTCACCTGTCTTTTTCGGCGGCTACTACTGGAGGTTAGTAGACCATATACCCTGTGGGGGTTGTAGTGTTGATTGTGTTTGCCATTATCCTTGTGATTGCAGTGAGGTTATTATACTCTTTACGTATGTGTGTATACAAGTTTGTCAGAATGCCTACGTAAGCGATTTTAAAATTTTTTTACTTTTTGCACTTTCTTTTTATTATATTTTAAATTGCTATACTGTTTAAATCCCAAATAGAGTCTGCGTTTGTGTTGGCGACACAAACACCTGTACTCGTTAAATTGTATGTTCCTACGGGTGTCTTTTATTTTGACGATTTCAAAAAATTCTGCAGTTATACAAGCAAATTTAATTTAATTTTCTTAGCCTGCGATACTCAGTGTGGAATTTTTTGAAAGCTAATTAAGAGTTGATTCAGAGTTGAAAATTCTCCATTTAACTGGCCGATGCTTGTCACTTACATATCATTTAATAGGAAAATTTTTTGTCAGCTTTTAAATTGCGCTGTAATGAAACTAATTCATTTCAGAAATGAAATATATTCCTTGAAAGAACGATACATATTCATTGGAACAATGAAACAAATTCATTGCAGCAACGAAACAAATTCGTTGCAATGAGCCTCATCGCTGAAGATGATTTTCCGATGAAAATCCGAATCATTTTCAATTTGTTGCTCAGCCCAATTCACGAACATACGACGCTTTTGTGGTCAAGCGGCTTCAGTTCTTGCGTCAATTTGATCTTGTAAGGATGTAGGCCAAGATCTTTTCGCCAAATTCGCCACAACGACGTCACAGAGATACCCAACGCTTGAGAACGACGTGTGAGAGAACTGAAGCCTCAGCGGCAGCAATAGTCTCTACACTACGGGCACTTCTTTGGCTCACTGGCACGGAAACATTTTGTACTGTGACTGTGGATTCAAAGTTTTCCACTAGACGCTCAATTATTGATCTGGTCGGGCGATTATGACGACCATAAATTGGACGTAGCGCTCTTAAAGTTGAGGCCACTGACTCCAAATTTCGGTAGTAAATTTTAATAATTTCGACTCGTTGTTGGCTCGTATATCTTTCCATGATGAAATGGCAAACCTTACTGAAGAGAAATGTCAAAAGAGCGGGAAAGAATATGGCGTCGTTTGCTGTCCCTATCGATTTACTTTTGTAGCGTCTCTGTTGAAAAAACCCTGTAAATCATACGTCTTACCAAAATTTTTAAAATATTTAAAAAAAACCTCTTGCCTTCATGCATATTTCGCACTAATAATTTGTCAATTTTTGTTGATTCATCTTGAAGAAGTCATAGTCAAAGTATTTTTTTCTGAAAAGTATTTAATTTAAATAAAAACGTGAAAATTCCTCTCAACATTTAAAAAAAAAACAAAGAATGGTGTTGCGTTTATATTTATTTCGTGGGGTGTATAATGAAGGGATTTCAAAGAAAACCATCTTCAGCTATTGGGCTCATTTCTATCTTTATGACTTTATTAGTCATCAAAATTGTTGCATTTGGGGTTCAAAAAATGTACGACTGATTGTTGAGAATCAATTGCAACGTGTCACTGTTTGGTGTAGATTTTGGGCTGGGAGCTGATCGGGCAATAACAGTTAATGGTGCTATGTCGCGACATCTAAAACAAAACAAATTTGAGTTCCACCAAATGGCGTCATCGACCTCCCTAATATAGTGGGTGTTTCGAAAGGTATGTTTGTTTAGTGTATATTTGAAAATTATATTAGTGTTTGGTTTACTTCCACCTTCGCTTGTCGCTGTTATCAGTGAGTTGAGTATCTGTATGGGAGTGTGTGGCTGTGTGCCGTGTGGGGAGTGTGCGAACATTCAGGTGTGGTGTGAGTTATTAACGCCAGAGGGCGTTTGTTTTCATGGTTCTTCTCTACAAATGACCATCGTGTTATTTTTAAGTGTTTAATGAGGATTTATTCGAGTAGACGGGGGAGGGGCAGAAAAAACACTAGTGAAAAATAACAATGTTGGCTACATATTTATTGGTTTACAGGTTTTCACAAGAGTTGTTTTTTTTTTGTTGGCTGGTTTGAAGAGTTTTCGATAGAATATAAAACTTAAGTGTAGTATGAATTTAACATTATATCAATTAGGAACAATTCCAAGGAGACTTTATGTTTCATAGATTTCTTTAACGGCAATTTAATTAACAATTTCATTCAGGAATTGCCGAAACACGATTTTGAATACAAAAGTAAGTCAGAGATTTTTAATGAGTTAAACCATAAAGAAGTTGATCGAATCATGTGGTACACAATTTGTTTTGGTATTGCTGGTTATATGTAATCAAATTCTGTACAGATGGTTCAAAACTTGGCGATAAAGTACAATTTGGTGTAATTTTTAAGGAACTACCTAAGGCTACTCATTGCGAAATGTAATATGTAATCAAATTCTGTACAGATGGTTCAAAACTTGGCGATAAAGTACAATTTGGTGTAATTTTTAAGGAACTACCTAAGGCTACTCATTTTCGAAAAGATTGTCTGATCACTGTAATGTATCCCAGGCAGAAATATTCAAGTCGATTCCTAAATACGCGCTTCAGTTCGACGAAGGCAACGTTTCACTTTCGACGCTCTGTTTCCGATGCATTCTAAAATACTCGTGATGACTTATCGATAAAAAATTTTAACATTTGTGACATCACTATTTAAATCAGCTGTAGGTGTAATCAGCTGATTGGGAACACTATTCGTCATTAACAAAAAATTTTAAACAAAATCCAATATTGTAATTTGAAATGGATTCCATTGCGTTTTATGTTACTGATAACTCGGGACATCTACGAAGTGTCCTTAAAAACTTAAGAAACAACACGACGGAAATAGTTTCAATGAATGACATTTTATTTGTAGTTAATGCTAAAATTATTATAATTTTATTAAATGAAATTAAATGAATTTTTGATGTTTCTAACCCGGGCGCCATGCGATCAAGATGAACGGTAAACGCGCGGATATTGGCGTCGAACGAAAATGGCATATAGATTAGTGACACGAGCATTTTAGAATACATATGATGTGAAAGAAAACACATGTTTTTGTTTGCACATCTCTAACAACATATGTTTTCTAGCAATCACATCACCAACGTATTATAGAATAGCAAAAAGTGAATGAGGTGCGTATTGATGATGAAGGTGACTATAGGAATCGACCTGATTGGCTTTTAGAGAAAGAAGTAGTCGTGCTACCATTAAGTACTTGGAAACTGTCTTACTGAATTCGAGAACTGCCTTCGACTATCGCAGATTTCTTTCTGAATATGATTAATATTCACATGATTTGGTTGCTGGGCCACAGGAACACACCAGGAAACAGTAAACCAGATGAACCTGCTAGACTGGGGAATACCTTACATGATCCAGATGAATTAGAACATGTGAGCATGTCTCTAGCAAATTGCAAACTCTTCTTGAGAAATTGAACTGTGTATATTCCCAGCTGATGTTGTCCTGCCTAAACTTGAATCATACTAACGCCCGTCTATCGTTAACGATACCGGACGTATCATTTATCATTTCTGTCACGCCGAGACACTGTCTCGTTGGACAAAACGCAGAGAGACTGAAGGATTTGAGAAATTAATTTTTATACAAGCTGTGGTAACGAATCTGCGGACATGGGACTGAACGTGGGGGTGGAAAGTTTCTGATAGCCACTCATGTAGGAGTGGCCGGAAATGATTACTTCAGAGGGCCGTCCAACCAGCTCACTCAGCACACCCTCCGTTAGCTAGCCGGTATAAGAAGGAGAAACGAATGAGCAGCAGAATTGGTTATACGATTAAATAGGTGACCCTGTCACTGAAGCAATTCGTCTGTCCTTTCAAGTCGGATGAGTTAACACTACTTACCAACGGCGGATAAAAAGTAAAGAAACAAAAATTCATATTCGACACAATGCATTCTGGACAGCGTCTGCTCCATAACGGAAGGCTGAAACATAACCATCCTGGCCGTAGGTAAAATACAAAATCACAGTGGCCACCGTTATGAATGAAAATTCGAAATGAGAATGAGAAACATAAAACGCCCTATTTATTGACGACACCCGCAAATGTTATAAGGACCACGATTTACGGATATGCACTTGAAATGCAAGATTATTATACGAACTTCCCTCGTAGTTATGTAAAATGCAACACTGCTCCCATCACGTACCACCTGTTTATAGGCTAATGTCAAATTTTGACAAAGTTCCGTCATTTACGTTGCGTTTAACAGCTGTTCAAAACATATAACCTCGTGCCAACCAAAATTATTTTCTGCGAAAAAAACCGTCAATAAAACCAAGGAAAAGCTTGATAAATAGAGGGTTGAATTTTATGTTTCGGGATTTGGCAACCTTAGTGTTGCAAGCTGGCAACTGACAGCTCTATCGTAAAGTTGGACATTTTTGAGGTTATGCGTACTCAGAATGTTTTGACATACGAGCGGTATTTGTGTTGTTTACAGTAACTTAAAAGATTCATCTCGGCCCAAAATGGAATTAAATCGTGAACATTTGTGTGCGATTATTTTTTACAACTTTCGACGTGGATTAACTCGGCAATAGTGCATGGATGAACTTAATTCAATTTTTGACGATGAAGCTCCATCAAGGACCAGTATTTATCTATGGTATGGTGAATTCAATCGGGGTCGTAGTACACTCCAAGACGAATTTCGTGAAGGTCGTCCAAAATCAGCTGTTGTTCCGAAAACCATTGATGCTGTGCGCGAACTGATTTTGCAAGATCGTCATGTGAGCTATCGTGAGATTGAGACAACCTTAGGCATTAGTGGGACTAGCATACATTCAATATTGCTTAAACATTTGACTGTCAAAAAAATTTCGATTGGTCGAAAGAAATGCTCCAAAAATACGATCGCGGTGCTTCGAAACACGTCTATGACATCGTGACAGGTGGTGAATCCTGGATTTACGCGTATGAGCCCGAAAGTAAACAGCAGTCAACTGTATGGGTGTTTCAAGATGAGCCAAATCCAACAAAAGTTGTTCGCGCCCGAAGCACTTCCAAGCAAATGGTCGCCTGTTTTTCTGAAAAACCGGACATGTCGCAACCGTACCACCAGAACAACGCAGAACAGTGAATTCTGTGTGGTACACAACCATTTGTTTGCTAGTTGTCTTCCAAGAAATGAGGAAAACCAACCGCCGAAGACGGATCCCTCTTCACCACGACAATGCGAGCTCTCACACATCGGCTGAAACAACTGCATTTTTGAGCACCCAAAACATCGATTTGATGGGTCATCCGCCGTATAGTCCTGACTTGGCACCGAATGACTTCATTTTATTCCCGTACGTAAAAAACAAACTGAGAGGTCAACGTTTTTCGACACCTGAAGAAGGGGTTGCTGCATTCAGAATGCATGTTTTGGACATACCTCAATCAGAGTGGCAAAAGTGTTTCGACAATTGGTTCAAACGAATGCAAAAGTGTATAAATCTTCATGGGGAATATTTTGAAAAACAGTAAAGGAATTTTCGATGATTAATATTTGGTTTTGTTCTCTATTCCCGAAACATAAAATTCAACCCGTACTATGTGGACACTGCACCATCGATTTCAATGGTAAAAAAGAAGTTTACTGACTTTCGTTGTGGTCACACAAATGCAAATGACCCGAAACTGTGGAAAAATCCATGATATGGTGTAGGCCGATCGAAGAGTAAAAGTGCGTGAGATTGTTGATGCCATAGGCATTTCATATTGCAGTGTGGTTTCGATTTTAAATGATCAGTTGGGTTTAAGAAAGCTGTCTGCAAGATGGGTGCTGCGTTTGCTCTCAATTGATCATAAACACACGGGAGCACAAGTGTGTAGTCTCAATGCAAAATTCCATAAATTGGTACCTCATCCACCATATTCTCCGGATTTAGCCCCCAGTGACTATTTCCTATTTCCAAACCTAAGGAAATGGCTCGGTGGAAAGAGATTTAACTCCAACGATGAAATTATTGATCAAACAAATGCCTATTTTTCACGGACCTCGAAAAATTCTATTTTTTGGAAGGGATGCAAAAATTGGAGAAACGTTGGATTAAGTGTATTGATCTAAAAGGAGATTATGTTGAAAAATTAATTTTTTTTTGCAAAAAAAAACTGTGTTGCGTGCAAAAAGTCACGGACTTATTGATCCGCCCTCGTATAGTTGGCCGATGTCCCGGGATCTATTAGGCTGACGTTACTGCTATCAAGGGTATGAAATGGAAAGATCGTGGCTGTATAATGAAGGAGGACTGGGGTATGTAAAACAGGTGCAAGAACTTGGTTGCAAACTTGCAGTTGGCAATAGACTTCGACATCTGGTATCACGATTCAACCCCTTGTGTAACCGTAACCATCCACATAACAGCGAACTACTTTAATATATCTCTAATTTGTGTGCATTCTCCGACGAAAGAAGAAGACGATGAAGCCAAGGACATATTCTATGCGCGACCGGAGGAAATATACGTCCGCTTCCCGGGCATGACTTTAAGATTGTTCTAGATGATTTTAATGCTAAAGTTGGCAGAGAAAATATCTTTGACCCAACCATCGGTAAATTCAATGTAGACGCCATTACTTCCGACAACGGAATAGACTGTTAGATTTTGCCGCGGCGAAAAACATGGTTGTTAGTAGTACGAGATTCCAACATAAAGTCATCCTTAAGGCTACTTGGATATCGCCTGATCAGCAAACAAAAAACTAGATTGATCATCTGGTAATTGATGGATGGCACTATTACTAGTGTAATGGACGTACATGTAATTCGAGAAGCTAATATCGATTCGGCTCCCTACCAGGTTTCAGCAAAGGCTCACACAAGGATAAGCCGTGCGAAACCGGACATATAGAAAGCTGGAAATAGGAAAGCTGCCATTACCACAGATAGCCACGTCCTATGTAGAGAAGCTCACTCAAAGATACTGGCGCAGAACACACCCCCGTCCCATGATCCTGAAGCGCAGTGGACGTAAATTAACTACTGTCTGAAAACTGCTGCAGAGACCGCACTTGGTTATGAAAAACCCATTAAAGACAAACCATGGGACGATGAAGATTGGCACATGGCAAGTGATGAATAGAACACTGCAAGTATAGCAATGCTTTGGTCAGTTGCAACACAGAGCTAAAGTCGTACGAAACCAGATATACACAAAGATGTACATCAGAAAGCTGCCACTACCACAGATAACAACGGCCTATGCAGAGAAGCTCACTCAAATACTGGCGCAGAACGCACCCCCCGTCCCATGATCCTGAAGCGCAGTGGACGTAAATTAACTACTCTCTGACAACTGCTGCAGAGACCGCTCTTTGTTATGAAAATCCCCTTAAAGACAAACCAAGGGGCGATGAAGATTGTCACATGGCAAGTGATGAATAGAACGCTGCAAGTATGGCAATGGTTTAGTCAGTTGCAACGCGAGCCGGACTGAGCATTACAAGAAGAAGAGGAGAGACGAAATCTGTCTGTTAAAGATAAAAGAGAGGTTGGGAAAAAGCGAGAGAGAGAGAGAGATAATTAAATCTTACAGAAGAACGAATGAGGCTCGTAAATTCTATCGACAAGTTCAAAGCCAAACCAACGGAAATAGATCAGGACCCCCTTTGTAGAGTTAAGAACGGGAATCTTATCACAGATGTGCAGAGTATATTGGGAAAATGGAGATATAATTTATCCGCTTTAATTGTCTGAGGAAACTTCAATATAGATGAGGGTGTGGAGCACATGCAGAACGATGGCGTCGACTGCCCTCCTTCTAGACAATGCCAAGATAGAACTGCAATTTCCCGGCTTAAGAACAATAAAGCCTCTGGTGCTGATGGACTACCGGCTGAACGGTTTAATCTCGCGGCTATGAGTTGGAAAGGTTCATGCATCAGCTCATATCCAAAGTTTGGCTAGACGAATACATGGCCGACGACTGGAGTCTTAGCATACTGCGACTTGTTTTCAAAAAAGCCAACCCGAGTATATGTACCAACTATCGTGGTATAGGCATTTTGTCCATCACCTACAGATCCTCTCGAGTGTATAGTTCGAAAAACTAAAGATACCTGATCGAACGTTATCAGTGTGGGTTGAGTCCTGCAAAAATAACTATCGACCAACTCCACACCTTTCGACAAACACTGGAGAAACAATACGATAAAAACGACACCTACTAACTCTTTTTAGACTATATATGGCTGTCTTCTATAGCCAGCCGATACGGAGAAACTGTATTAAGCTATGTCGGAGCATGGTATTCCTGCTATCCTGACACGTCTTTGTAGAATGACACTGAAAAAAATAAGGGTTTCTCATTACATTCCATTGAGGAATTGGGGAGAGCTTCTCACAGTCTAGTGAGCTGTGTGCTTTCTAGTTTTATACTCACTGATTGGGACCTACAGTTTAACAGCGGTTTCAATCGGAATTTTGAGAAACTTTCTCATGGCTTAATACTCGATTGTCTCGCCGTCAATATGCGATGTGACCGCCGCCGAAACAAACTTAAGGTGGTCAGAGCAGGGATTGAACCTAGAAGTTCATGTACCAGAGGCGCACACACTAACCATTGCACCACCGACGGCCACAATGACCGGCACGAAATCATCAGTCAAGATTGGTTAAGATCTCATCGAACTACTCAGTACGTGGA